>JARWAU010000030.1:0-600000 GCA_029958995.1 Bombus sonorus | reverse complement strand
AACGTTATACGTTATAACGTAACAGTATATAACGTTATACGATATATGGTAATGCTACATAACGTTATACGTTATAAGGTAATGCTACATAACGTTATACATTATATGGTAATGCTACATAACGTTATACGTTATATGGTAATGCTACATAACGTTGTACGTTATATGGTGATGCTACATAACGTTATACGTTATATGGTAATGCTACATAACGTTATACGTTATATGGTAACAGTATATAACGTTATACGTTATATGGTAATGCTACATAACGTTATACGTTATATGGTAATGCTACATAACGTTATACGTTATATGGTAACAGTATACAACGTTATACGTTATAAGGTAATAGTAAATAACGTTACACGTTATATGGTAATGCTACATATCGTTATACGTTATATGGTAATGCTACATAACGTTATACGTTATATGGTAATGCTACATAACGTTATACGTTATATGGTAACAGTATATAACGTTATACGTTATATGGTAATGCTACATAACGTTATACATTATATGGTAACGCTACATAACGTTATACGTTATATGGTAACAGTATACAACGTTATACGTTATAAGGTAATAGTAAATAACGTTACACGTTATATGGTAATGCTACATAACGTTATACGTTATATGGTAATGCTACATAACGTTATACGTTATATGGTAACAGTATATAACGTTATACGTTATATGGTAATGCTACATAACGTTATACGTTATATGGTAATGCTACATAACGTTATACGTTATATGGTAATGCTACATAACGTTATACGTTATATGGTAATGCTACATAACGTTATACGTTATATGGTAATGCTACATAACGTTATACATTATATGGTAATGCTACATAACGTTATACGTTATATGGTAACAGTATACAACGTTATACGTTATAAGGTAATAGTAAATAACGTTACACGTTATATGGTAATGCTACATAACGTTATACGTTATATGGTAATGCTACATAACGTTATACGTTATATGGTAATGCTACATAACGTTATACGTTATATGGTAATGCTACATAACGTTATACATTACATGGTAATGCTACATAACGTTATACGTTATATGGTAACAGTATACAACGTTATACGTTGTAAGGTAATAGTAAATAACGTTACACGTTATATGGTAATGCTACATAACGTTATGCGTTATATGGTAATGCTACATAACGTTATACGTTATATGGTAATGCTACATAACATTATACGTTATATGGTAATGTTAGATTACGTTATACGTTATATGGTAACAGTATGTAACGTTATACGTTATATGGTAATGCTACATAACGTTATACGTTATATGGTAATGCTACATAACGTTATACGTTATATGGTAACAGTATACAACGTTATACGTTATATGGTAATAGTAAATAACGTTACACGTTATATGGTAATGCTACATAACGTTATACGTTATATGGTAATGCTACATAACGTTATACGTTATATGGTAATGCTACATAACGTTATACATTATATGGTAATGCTACATAACGTTATACGTTATATGGTAACAGTATACAACGTTATACGATATAAGGTAATACTAAATAACGTTACACGTTATATGGTAATGCTACATAACGTTATACGTTATATGGTAATGCTACATAACGTTATACGTTATAACGTAACAGTATATAACGTTATACGTTATATGGTAATGCTACATAACGTTATACGTTATAAGGTAATGCTACATAACGTGATTCATTATATGGTAATGCTACATAACGTTATACGTTATATGGAAATGCTACATAACGTTATACGTTATATGGTAATGCTACATAACGTGATACGTTATATGGTAATGCTACATAACGTTATACGTTATAACGTAACAGTATATAACGTTATACGGTATATGGTAATGCTACATAACGTTATACGTTATAAGGTAATGCTACATAACGTTATACATTATATGGTAATGCTACATAACGTTATACGTTATATGGTAATGCTACATAACGTTATACGTTATATGGTAATGCTACATAACGTTACACGTTATATGGTAATGCTACATAACGTTATACGTTATATGGTAACAGTATATAACGTTATACGTTATATGGTAATGCTACATAACGTTATACATTATATGGTAATGCTACATAACGTTATATGTTATATGGTAACAGTATACAACGTTATACGTTATAAGGTAATAGTAAATAACGTTACACGTTATGTGGTAATGCTACATAACGTTATACGTTATATGGTAATGCTACATAACGTTATACGTTATATGGTAATGCTACATAACGTTATACGTTATTTGGTAATGCCACATAACGTTATACATTATATGGTAACGCTACATAACGTTATACGTTATATGGTAACAGTATACAACGTTATACGTTATAAGGTAATAGTAAATAACGTTACACGTTATATGGTAATGCTACATAACGTTATACGTTATAAGGTAATGCTACATAACGTTATACGTTATATGGTAATGCTACATAGCGTTATACGTTATATGGTAATGCTACATAACGTTACACGTTATATGGTAATGCGACATAACGTTATACGTTATATGGTAAGGCTACATAACGTTATACGTTATTTGGTAATGCTACATAACGTTATACATTATATGGTAACGCTACATAACGTTATACGTTATATGGTAATAGTATACAACGTTATACGTTATAAGGTAATAGTAAATAACGTTACACGTTATGTGGTAATGCTACATAACGTTATACGTTATATGGTAATGCTACATAACGTTATACGTTATATGGTAATGCTACATAACGTTATACGTTATTTGGTAATGCTACATAACGTTATACATTATATGGTAACGCTACATAACGTTATACGTTATATGGTAATAGTATACAACGTTATACGTTATAAGGTAATAGTAAATAACGTTACACGTTATATGGTAATGCTACATAACGTTATACGTTATATGGTAATGCTACATAACGTTATACGTTATATGGTAACAGTATATAACGTTATACGTTATATGGTAATGCTACATAACGTTATACGTTATATGGTAATGCTACATAACGTTATACGTTATATGGTAATGCTACATAACGTTATACGTTATATGGTAATGCTACATAACGTTATACGTTATATGGTAATGCTACATAGCGTTATACCTTATATGGTAATGCCACATAACGTTATACGTTATATGGTAACAGTATACAACGTTATACGTTATAAGGTAATAGTAAATAACGTTACACGTTATATGGTAATGCTACATAACGTTATACGTTATATGGTAATGCTACATAACGTTATACGTTATATGGTAATGCTACATAACGTTATACGTTATATGGTAATGCTACATAACGTTATACATTACATGGTATTGCTACATAACGTTATACGTTATATGGTAACAGTATAAATCGTTATACGTTATAAGGTAATAGTAAATAACGTTACACGTTATATGGTAATGCTACATAACGTTGTACGTTATATGGTAATGCTACATAACGTTATACGTTATATGGTAATGCTACATAACGTTATACGTTATATGGTAATGTTAGATAACGTTATACGTTATATGGTAACAGTATATAACGTTATACGTTATATGGTAATGCTACATAACGTTATACGTTATATGGTAATGCTACATAACGTTATACGTTATATGGTAACAGTATACAACGTTATACGTTATATGGTAATAGTAAATAACGTTACACGTTATATGGTAATGTTACATAACGTTATACGTTATATGGTAATGCTACATAACGTTATACGTTATATGGTAATGCTACATAACGTTATACATTATATGGTAATGCTACATAACGTTATACGTTATATGGTAACAGTATACAACGTTATACGATATAAGGTAATAGTAAATAACGTTACACGTTATATGGTAATGCTACATAACGTTATACGTTATATGGTAATGCTGCATAACGTTATACGTTATATGGTAATGCTACATAACGTTATACTTTATATGGTAATGCTACATAACGTTATACGTTATATGGTAATGCTACATAACGTTATACGTTATAACGTAACAGTATATAACGTTATACGTTATATGGTAATGCTACATAACGTTATACGTTATAAGGTAATACTACATAACGTTGTACATTATATGGTAATGCTACATAACGTTATACGTTTTAACGTAACAGTATATAACGTTATACGATATATGGTAATGCTACATAACGTTATACGTTATAAGGTAATGCTACATAACGTTATACACTATATGGTAATGCTACATAACGTTATACGTTATATGGTAATGCTACATAACGTTGTACGTTATATGGTGATGCTACATAACGTTATACGTTATATGGTAATGCTACATAACGTTATACGTTATATGGTAACAGTATATAACGTTATACGTTATATGGTAATGCTACATAACGTTATACGTTATATGGTAATGCTACATAACGTTATACGTTATATGGTAATGCTACATAACGTTATACGTTATATGGTAACAGTATATAACGTTATACGTTATATGGTAATGCTACATAACGTTATACGTTATATGGTAATGCTGCATAACGTTATACGTTATATGGTAATGCTACATAACGTTATACTTTATATGGTAATGCTACATAACGTTATACGTTATATGGTAATGCTACATAACGTTATACGTTATAACGTAACAGTATATAACGTTATACGTTATATGGTAATGCTACATAACGTTATACGTTATAAGGTAATACTACATAACGTTGTACATTATATGGTAATGCTACATAACGTTATACGTTTTAACGTAACAGTATATAACGTTATACGATATATGGTAATGCTACATAACGTTATACGTTATAAGGTAATGCTACATAACGTTATACACTATATGGTAATGCTACATAACGTTATACGTTATATGGTAATGCTACATAACGTTGTACGTTATATGGTGATGCTACATAACGTTATACGTTATATGGTAATGCTACATAACGTTATACGTTATATGGTAACAGTATATAACGTTATACGTTATATGGTAATGCTACATAACGTTATACGTTATATGGTAATGCTACATAACGTTATACGTTATATGGTAACAGAATATAACGTTATGCGTTATATGGTAATGCTACATAACGTTATACGTTATATGGTAATGCTACATAACGTTATACGTTATATGGTAACAGTATACAACGTTATACGTTATAAGGTAATAGTAAATAACGTTACACGTTATATGGTAATGCTACATAACGTTATACGTTATATGGTAATGCTACATAACGATATACGTTATATGGTAATGCTACATAACGTTATACGTTATATGGTAACAGTATACAACGTTATACGTTATAAGGTAATAGTAAATAACGTTACACGTTATATGGTAATGCTACATAACGTTATACGTTATATGGTAATGCTACATAACGTTATACGTTATATGGTAATGCTACATAACGTTATACGTTATATGGTAACAGTATATAACGTTATACGTTATATGGTAATGCTACATATCGTTATACATTATATGGTAATGCTACATAACGTTATACGTTATATGGTAACAGTATACAACGTTATACGTTATAAGGTAATAGTAAATAACGTTACACGTTATGTGGTAATGCTACATAACGTTATACGTTATATGGTAATGCTACATAACGTTATACGTTATAAGGTAATGGTACATAACGTTATACATTATATGGTAATGCTACATAACGTCATACGTTATATGGTAATGCTACATAATGATATACGTTATATGGTAATGCTACATAACGTTACACGTTATATGGTAATGCTACATAACGTTATACGTTTTAACGTAACAGTATATAACGTTATACGATATATGGTAATGCTACATAACGTTATACGTTATAAGGTAATGCTACATAACGTTATACACTATATGGTAATGCTACATAACGTTATACGTTATATGGTAATGCTACATAACGTTGTACGTTATATGGTGATGCTACATAACGTTATACGTTATATGGTAATGCTACATAACGTTATACGTTATATGGTAACAGTATATAACGTTATACGTTATATGGTAATGCTACATAACGTTATACGTTATATGGTAATGCTACATAACGTTATACGTTATATGGTAATGCTACATAACGTTATACGTTATATGGTAACAGTATACAACGTTATACGTTATAAGGTAATAGTAAATAACGTTACACGTTATATGGTAATGCTACATAACGTTATACGTTATATGGTAATGCTACATAACGTTATACGTTATATGGTAACAGTATATAACGTTATACGTTATATGGTAATGCTACATAACGTTATACGTTATATGGTAACAGAATATAACGTTATCCGTTATATGGTAATGCTACATAACGTTATACGTTATATGGTAATGCTACATAACGTTATACGTTATATGGTAACAGTATACAACGTTATACGTTATAAGGTAATAGTAAATAACGTTACACGTTATATGGTAATGCTACATAACGTTATACGTTATATGGTAATGCTACATAACGTTATACGTTATATGGTAATGCTACATAACGTTATACGTTATATGGTAACAGTATACAACGTTATACGTTATAAGGTAATAGTAAATAACGTTACACGTTATATGGTAATGCTACATAACGTTATACGTTATATGGTAATGCTACATAACGTTATACGTTATATGGTAATGCTACATAACGTTATACGTTATATGGTAATGCTACATAACGTTATACGTTATATGGTAACAGTATATAACGTTATACGTTATATGGTAATGCTACATATCGTTATACATTATATGGTAATGCTGCATAACGTTATACGTTATATGGTAACAGTATACAACGTTATACGTTATAAGGTAATAGTAAATAACGTTACACGTTATGTGGTAATGCTACATAACGTTATACGTTATATGGTAATGCTACATAACGTTATACGTTATAAGGTAATGGTACATAACGTTATACATTATATGGTAATGCTACATAACGTCATACGTTATATGGTAATGCTACATAATGATATACGCTATATGGTAATGCTACATAACGTTACACGTTATATGGTAATGCTACATAACGTTATACGTTATATGGTAACAGTATATAACGTTATACGTTATATGGTAATGCTACATAACGTTATACGTTATATGGTAATGCTACATGTCGTTATACGTTATATGGTAACAGTATACAACGTTATACGTTATAAGGTAATAGTAAATAACGTTACACGTTATATGGTAATGCTACATAACGTTATACGCTATATGGTAATGCTACATAACGTTATACGTTATATGGTAATGCTACATAACGTTATACGTTATATGGTAACAGTTTATAACGTTATACGTTATATGGTAATGCTACATAACGTTATACGTTATATGGTAACAGTATATAACGTTATACGTTATATGGTAATGCTACATAACGTTATACGTTATATGGTAATGCTACATAACGTTATACGTTATATGGTAATGCTACATGACGTTATACGTTATATGGTAACAGTATACAACGTTATACGTTATAAGGTAATAGTAAATAACGTTACACGTTATATGGTAATGCTACATAACGTTATACGTTATATGGTAATGCTACATAACGTTATACGTTATATGGTAATGCTACATAACGTTATACGTTATATGGTAACAGTATATAACGTTATACGTTATATGGTAATGCTACATGACGTTATACGTTATATGGTAACAGTATACAACGTTATACGTTATAAGGTAATAGTAAATAACGTTACACGTTATATGGTAATGCTACATGACGTTATACGTTATATGGTAACAGTATATAACGTTATACGTTATATGGTAATGCTACATAACGTTATACGTTATATGGTAACAGTATATAACGTTATACGTTATATGGTAATGCTACATAACGTTATACGTTATATGGTAATGCTACATAACGTTATACATTATATGGTAATGCTACATAACGTTATACGTTATATGGTAACAGTATACAACGTTATACGATATAAGGTAATAGTAAATAACGTTACACGTTATATGGTAATGCTACATAACGTTATACGTTATATGGTAATGCTACATAACGTTATACGTTATATGGTAATGCTACATAACGTTATACGTTATATGGTAACAGTATATAACGTTATACGTTATATGGTAATGCTACATGACGTTATACGTTATATGGTAACAGTATACAACGTTATACGTTATAAGGTAATAGTAAATAACGTTACACGTTATATGGTAATGCTACATAACGTTATACGTTATATGGTAATGCTACATAACGTTATACGTTATATGGTAATGCTACATAACGTTATACGTTATATGGTAACAGTATATAACGTTATACGTTATATGGTAATGCTACATAACGTTATACGTTATATGGTAATGCTACATAACGTTATACATTATATGGTAATGCTACATAACGTTATACGTTATATGGTAACAGTATACAACGTTATACGATATAAGGTAATAGTAAATAACGTTACACGTTATATGGTAATGCTACATAACGTTATACGTTATATGGTAATGCTGCATAACGTTATACGTTATATGGTAATGCTACATAACGTTATACTTTATATGGTAATGCTACATAACGTTATACGTTATATGGTAATGCTACATAACGTTATACGTTATAACGTAACAGTATATAACGTTATACGTTATATGGTAATGCTACATAACGTTATACGTTATAAGGTAATACTACATAACGTTGTACATTATATGGTAATGCTACATAACGTTATACGTTTTAACGTAACAGTATATAACGTTATACGATATATGGTAATGCTACATAACGTTATACGTTATAAGGTAATGCTACATAACGTTATACACTATATGGTAATGCTACATAACGTTATACGTTATATGGTAATGCTACATAACGTTATACGTTATAACGTAACAGTATATAACGTTATACGTTATATGGTAATGCTACATAACGTTATACGTTATATGGTAATGCTACATAACGTTATACGTTATATGGTAACAGTATACAACGTTATACGTTATAAGGTAATAGTAAATAACGTTACACGTTATATGGTAATGCTACATAACGTTATACGTTATATGGTAATGCTACATAACGTTATACGTTATATGGTAATGCTACATAACGTTATACGTTATATGGTAACAGTATATAACGTTATACGTTATATGGTAATGCTACATAACGTTATACGTTATATGGTAACAGAATATAACGTTATGCGTTATATGGTAATGCTACATAACGTTATACGTTATATGGTAATGCTACATAACGTTATACGTTATATGGTAACAGTATACAACGTTATACGTTATAAGGTAATAGTAAATAACGTTACACGTTATATGGTAATGCTGCATAACGTTATACGTTATATGGTAATGCTACATAACGATATACGTTATATGGTAATGCTACATAACGTTATACGTTATATGGTAACAGTATACAACGTTATACGTTATAAGGTAATAGTAAATAACGTTACACGTTATATGGTAATGCTACATAACGTTATACGTTATATGGTAATGCTACATAACGTTATACGTTATATGGTAATGCTACATAACGTTATACGTTATATGGTAACAGTATATAACGTTATACGTTATATGGTAATGCTACATATCGTTATACATTATATGGTAATGCTACATAACGTTATACGTTATATGGTAACAGTATACAACGTTATACGTTATAAGGTAATAGTAAATAACGTTACACGTTATGTGGTAATGCTACATAACGTTATACGTTATATGGTAATGCTACATAACGTTATACGTTATAAGGTAATGGTACATAACGTTATACATTATATGGTAATGCTACATAACGTCATACGTTATATGGTAATGCTACATAATGATATACGTTATATGGTAATGCTACATAACGTTACACGTTATATGGTAATGCTACATAACGTTATACGTTTTAACGTAACAGTATATAACGTTATACGATATATGGTAATGCTACATAACGTTATACGTTATAAGGTAATGCTACATAACGTTATACACTATATGGTAATGCTACATAACGTTATACGTTATATGGTAATGCTACATAACGTTGTACGTTATATGGTGATGCTACATAACGTTATACGTTATATGGTAATGCTACATAACGTTATACGTTATATGGTAACAGTATATAACGTTATACGTTATATGGTAATGCTACATAACGTTATACGTTATATGGTAATGCTACATAACGTTATACGTTATATGGTAATGCTACATAACGTTATACGTTATATGGTAACAGTATATAACGTTATACGTTATATGGTAATGCTACATATCGTTATACATTATATGGTAATGCTACATAACGTTATACGTTATATGGTAACAGTATACAACGTTATACGTTATAAGGTAATAGTAAATAACGTTACACGTTATGTGGTAATGCTACATAACGTTATACGTTATATGGTAATGCTACATAACGTTATACGTTATAAGGTAATGGTACATAACGTTATACATTATATGGTAATGCTACATAACGTCATACGTTATATGGTAATGCTACATAATGATATACGTTATATGGTAATGCTACATAACGTTACACGTTATATGGTAATGCTACATAACGTTATACGTTTTAACGTAACAGTATATAACGTTATACGATATATGGTAATGCTACATAACGTTATACGTTATAAGGTAATGCTACATAACGTTATACACTATATGGTAATGCTACATAACGTTATACGTTATATGGTAATGCTACATAACGTTGTACGTTATATGGTGATGCTACATAACGTTATACGTTATATGGTAATGCTACATAACGTTATACGTTATATGGTAACAGTATATAACGTTATACGTTATATGGTAATGCTACATAACGTTATACGTTATATGGTAATGCTACATAACGTTATACGTTATATGGTAATGCTACATAACGTTATACGTTATATGGTAACAGTATACAACGTTATACGTTATAAGGTAATAGTAAATAACGTTACACGTTATATGGTAATGCTACATAACGTTATACGTTATATGGTAATGCTACATAACGTTATACGTTATATGGTAACAGTATATAACGTTATACGTTATATGGTAATGCTACATAACGTTATACGTTATATGGTAACAGAATATAACGTTATGCGTTATATGGTAATGCTACATAACGTTATACGTTATATGGTAATGCTACATAACGTTATACGTTATATGGTAACAGTATACAACGTTATACGTTATAAGGTAATAGTAAATAACGTTACACGTTATACGGTAATGCTACATAACGTTATACGTTATATGGTAATGCTACATAACGTTATACGTTATATGGTAATGCTACATAACGTTATACGTTATATGGTAACAGTATACAACGTTATACGTTATAAGGTAATAGTAAATAACGTTACACGTTATATGGTAATGCTACATAACGTTATACGTTATATGGTAATGCTACATAACGTTATACGTTATATGGTAATGCTACATAACGTTATACGTTATATGGTAACAGTATATAACGTTATACGTTATATGGTAATGCTACATATCGTTATACATTATATGGTAATGCTGCATAACGTTATACGTTATATGGTAACAGTATACAACGTTATACGTTATAAGGTAATAGTAAATAACGTTACACGTTATGTGGTAATGCTACATAACGTTATACGTTATATGGTAATGCTACATAACGTTATACGTTATAAGGTAATGGTACATAACGTTATACATTATATGGTAATGCTACATAACGTCATACGTTATATGGTAATGCTACATAATGATATACGTTATATGGTAATGCTACATAACGTTACACGTTATATGGTAATGCTACATAACGTTATACGTTATATGGTAACAGTATATAACGTTATACGTTATATGGTAATGCTACATAACGTTATACGTTATATGGTAATGCTACATGTCGTTATACGTTATATGGTAACAGTATACAACGTTATACGTTATAAGGTAATAGTAAATAACGTTACACGTTATATGGTAATGCTACATAACGTTATACGCTATATGGTAATGCTACATAACGTTATACGTTATATGGTAATGCTACATAACGTTATACGTTATATGGTAACAGTATATAACGTTATACGTTATATGGTAATGCTACATAACGTTATACGTTATATGGTAATGCTACATAACGTTATACGTTATATGGTAATGCTACATGACGTTATACGTTATATGGTAACAGTATACAACGTTATACGTTATAAGGTAATAGTAAATAACGTTACACGTTATATGGTAATGCTACATAACGTTATACGTTATATGGTGATGCTACATAACGTTATACGTTATATGGTAATGCTACATAACGTTATACGTTATATGGTAACAGTATATAACGTTATACGTTATATGGTAATGCTACATGACGTTATACGTTATATGGTAACAGTATACAACGTTATACGTTATAAGGTAATAGTAAATAACGTTATACGTTATATGGTAATGCTACATGACGTTATACGTTATATGGTAACAGTATATAACGTTATACGTTATATGGTAATGCTACATAACGTTATACGTTATATGGTAACAGTATATAACGTTATACGTTATATGGTAATGCTACATAACGTTATACGTTATATGGTAATGCTACATAACGTTATACGTTATATGGTAATGCTACATGACGTTATACGTTATATGGTAACAGTATACAACGTTATACGTTATAAGGTAATAGTAAATAACGTTACACGTTATATGGTAATGCTACATAACGTTATACGTTATATGGTAATGCTACATAACGTTATACGTTATATGGTAATGCTACATAACGTTATACGTTATATGGTAACAGTATATAACGTTATACGTTATATGGTAATGCTACATGACGTTATACGTTATATGGTAACAGTATACAACGTTATACGTTATAAGGTAATAGTAAATAACGTTACACGTTATATGGTAATGCTACATAACGTTATACGTTATATGGTAATGCTACATAACGTTATACGTTATATGGTAATGCTACATAACGTTATACGTTATAACGTAACAGTATATAACGTTATACGGTATATGGTAATGCTACATAACGTTATACGTGATAAGGTAATGCTACATAACGTTATACATTATATGGAAATGCTACATAACGTTATACGTTATATGGTAATGCTACATAGCGTTATACGTTATATTGTAATGCTACATATCGTTACACGTTATATGGTAATGCGACATAACGTTATACGTTATATGGTAATGCTACATAACGTTATACGTTATATGGTAATGTTAGATAACGTTATACGTTATATGGTAATGCTACATAACGTTATACGTTATACGGTAATGCTACATAACGTTATACGTTATATGGTAACAGTATACAACGTTATACGTTATATGGTAATAGTAAATAACGTTATACGTTATATGGTAATGCTACATAACGTTATACGTTATATGGTAATGCTACATAACGTTATACGTTATATGGTAATGCTACATAACGTTATACGTTATATGGTAATGCTACATAACGTTATACGTTATATGGTAACGCTACATAACGTTATACGTTATATGGTAACAGTATACAACGTTATACGTTATAAGGTAATAGTAAATAACGTTACACGTTATATGATAATGCTACATAACGTTATACGTTATATGGTAATGCTACATAACGTTATACGTTATATGGTAATGCTACATAACGTTATACGTTATATGGTAATGCTACATAACGTTATACATTATATGGTAATGCTACATAACGTTATACGTTATATGGTAATGCTACATAACGTTATACGTTATATGGTAATGCTACATAATGTTATACGTTATATGGTAATGCTACATAACGTTATACATTATATGGTAATGCTACATAACGTTATACGTTATATGGTAACCGTATACAACGTTATACGTTATAAGGTAATAGTAAATAACGTTACACGTTATATGGTAATGCTACATAACGTTATACGTTATATGGTAATGCTACATAACGTTATACGTTATATGGTAATGCTACATAACGTTATACGTTATATGGTAATGTTAGATAACGTTATACGTTATATGGTAATGCTACATAACGTTATACGTTATATGGTAATGCTACATAACGTTATACGTTATATGGTAACAGTATACAACGTTATACGTTATATGGTAATAGTAAATAACGTTATACGTTATATGGTAATGCTACATAACGTTATACGTTATATGGTAATGCGACATAACGTTATACGTTATATGGTAATGCTACATAACGTTATACATTATATGGTAATGCTACATAACGTTATACGTTATATGGTAACAGTATACAACGTTATACGATATAAGGTAATAGTAAATAACGTTACACGTTATATGGTAATGCTACATAACGTTACACTTTATGTGGTAATGCTACATAACGTTATACGTTATATGGTAATGCTACATAACGTTATACGTTATAACGTAACAGTATATAACGTTATACGTTATATGGTAATGCTACATAACGTTATACGTTATAAGGTAATACTACATAACGTTATACATTATATGGTAATGCTACATAACGTTATACGTTATATGGTAATGCTACATAACGTTATACGTTATATGGTAATGCTACATAACGTTATACGTTATATGGTAGTGCTACATAACGTTATTCGTTATATGGTAATGCTACATAACGTTATACTTAATATGGTAATGTTACATAACGTTATAAGTTATACTGTAACAGTATATAACGTTATACGTTATATGGTAATGCTACATAACGTTATACGTTATATGGTAAAGATACATAACGTTATACGTTATATGGTAATGCTACATAACGTTATACGTTATATGGTAATGCTACATAACGTTATACGTTATAACGTAACAGTATATAACGTTATACGATATATGGTAATGCTACATAACGTTATACGTTATAAGGTAATGCTACATAACGTTATACATTATATGGTAATGCTACATAACGTTATACGTTATATGGTAATGCTACATATCGTTGTACGTTATATGGTGATGCGACATAACGTTATACGTTACATGGTAATGCTACATAACGTTATACGTTATATGGTAACAGTATATAACGTTATACGTTATATGGTAATGCTACATAACGTTATACGTTATATGGTAATGCTACATAACGTTATACGTTATATGGTAACAGTATACAACGTTATACGTTATAAGGTAATAGTAAATAACGTTACACGTTATATGGTAATGCTACATATCGTTATACGTTATATGGTAATGCTACATAACGTTATACGTTATATGGTAATGCTACATATCGTTGTACGTTATATGGTGATGCGACATAACGTTATACGTTACATGGTAATGCTACATAACGTTATACGTTATATGGTAACAGTATATAACGTTATACGTTATATGGTAATGCTACATAACGTTATACATTATATGGTAATGCTACATAACGTTATACATTATATGGTAATGCTACATAACGTTATACGTTATATGGTAACAGTATACAACGTTATACGTTATAAGGTAATAGTAAATAACGTTACACGTTATATGGTAAAGCTACATAACGTTATACGTTATATGGTAATGCTACATAACGTTATACGTTATATGGTAATGCTACATAACGTTATACATTATATGGTAATGCTACATAACGTTATACGTTATATGGTAACAGTATACAACGTTATACGTTATAAGGTAATAGTAAATAACGTTACACGTTATGTGGTAATGCTACATAACGTTATACGTTATATGGTAATGCTACATAACGTTATACGTTATATGGTAATGCTACATAACGTTATACGTTATATGGTAACAGTATACAACGTTATACGTTATAAGGTAATAGTAAATAACGTTACACGTTATATGGTAATGCTACATAACGTTATACGTTATATGGTAATGCTACATAACGTTATACGTTATATGGTAACAGTATATAACGTTATACGTTATATGGTAATGCTACATAACGTTATACGTTATATGGTAATGCTACATAACGTTATACGTTATATGGTAATGCTACATATCGTTATACGTTATATGGTAATGCTACATAACGTTATACATTATATGGTAATGCTACATAACGTTATACGTTATATGGTAACAGTATACAACGTTATACGTTATAAGGTAATAGTAAATAACGTTACACGTTATATGGTAATGCTACATAACGTTATACGTTATATGGTAATGCTACATAACGTTATACGTTATATGGTAATGCTACATAACGTTATACGTTATATGGTAATGCTACATAACGTTATACGTTATATGGTAATGCTACATAACGTTATACGTTATATGGTAATGCTACATAACGTTATACGTTATATGGTAATGCTACATAACGTTATACATTATATGGTAATGCTACATAACGTTATACGTTATATGGTAACAGTATACAACGTTATACGTTATCAGGTAATAGTAAATAACGTTACACGTTATATGGTAAAGCTACATAACGTTATACGTTATATGGTAATGCTACATAACGTTATACGTTATATGGTAATGCTACATAACGTTATACGTTATATGGTAATGCTACATAACGTTATACGTTATATGGTAATGCTACATAACGTTATACGTTATATGGTAATGCTACATAACGTTATACGTTATATGGTGATGCTACATAACGTTATACGTTATATGGTGATGCTACATAACGTTATACGTTATATGGTGATGCTACATAACGTTATACGTTATATGGTAATGCTACATAACGTTATACGTTATATGGTAACAGTATATAACGTTATACGTTATATGGTAAAGCTACATAACGTTATACGTTATATGGTAATGCTACATAACGTTATACGTTATATGGTAATGCTACATAACGTTGTACGTTATATGGTGATGCTACATAACGTTATACGTTATATGGTAATGCTACATAACGTTATACGTTATAACGTAACAGTATATAACGTTATACGATATATGGTAATGCTACATAACGTTATACGTTATAAGGTAATGCTACATAACGTTATACATTATATGGTAATGCTACATAACGTTATACGTTATATGGTAATGCTACATAACGTTATACATTATATGGTAATGCTACATATAGTTATACGTTATATGGTAACAGTACACAACGTTATACGTTATAAGGTAATAGTAAATAACGTTACACGTTATATGGTAAAGCTACATAACGTTATACGTTATATGGTAATGCTACATAACGTTATACGTTATAACGTAACAGTATATAACGTTATACGTTATATGGTAATGCTACATAACGTTATACGTTATATGGTAATGCTACATAACGTTATACGTTATATGGTAATGCTACATAACGTTATACGTTATATGGTAATGCTACATAACGTTATACGTTATATGGTAATGCTACATAACGTTATACGTTATAACGTAACAGTATATAACGTTATACGTTATATGGTAATGCTACATAACGTTATACGATATATGGAAATGCTACATAACGTTATACATTATATGGTAATGCTACATAACGTTATACGTTATATGGTAACAGTATACAACGTTATACGTTATAAGGTAATAGTAAATAACGTTACACGTTATATGGTAATGCTACATAACGTTATACGTTACATGGTAATGCTACATAACGTTATACATTATATGGTAATGCTACATAACGTTATACGTTATATGGTAACAGTATACAACGTTATACGTTATAAGGTAATAGTAAATAACGTTACACGTTATATGGTAAAGCTACATAACGTTATACGTTATATGGTAATGCTACATAACGTTATACGTTATATGGTAACAGTATACAACGTTATACGTTATAAGGTAATAGTAAATAACGTTACACGTTATATGGTAATGCTACATAACGTTATACGTTATATGGTAATGCTACATAACGTTATACGTTATATGGTAACAGTATATAACGTTATACGTTATATGGTAATGCTACATAACGTTATACGTTATATGGTAATGCTACATAACGTTATACGTTATATGGTAATGCTACATATCGTTACACGTTATATGGTAAAGCTACATAACGTTATACATTATATGGTAATGCTACATAACGTTATACGTTATATGGTAACAGTATACAACGTTATACGTTATCAGGTAATAGTAAATAACGTTACACGTTATATGGTAAAGCTACATAACGTTATACTTTATATGGTAATGCTACATAACGTTATACGTTATATGGTAATGCTACATAACGTTATACATTATATGGTAATGCTACATAACGTTATACGTTATATGGTAACAGTATACAACGTTATACGTTATCAGGTAATAGTAAATAACGTTACACGTTATATGGTAAAGCTACATAACGTTATACGTTATATGGTAATGCTACATAACGTTATACGTTATATGGTAATGCTACATAACGTTATACGTTGTATGGTAATGCTACATAACGTTATACGTTATATGGTAATGCTACATAACGTTATACGTTATATGGTAATGCTACATAACGTTATACGTTATATGGTAATGCTACATAACGTTATACGTTATATGGTAATGCTACATAACGTTATACGTTATATGGTAACAGTATATAACGTTATACGTTATATGGTAAAGCTACATAACGTTATACGTTATATGGTAATGCTACATAACGTTATACGTTATATGGTAATGCTACATAACGTTGTACGTTATATGGTGATGCTACATAACGTTATACGTTATATGGTAATGCTACATAACGTTATACGTTATAACGTAACAGTATATAACGTTATACGATATATGGTAATGCTACATAACGTTATACGTTATAAGGTAATGCTACATAACGTTATACATTATATGGTAATGCTACATAACGTTATACGTTATATGGTAATGCTACATAACGTTATACATTATATGGTAATGCTAAATAACGTTATACGTTATATGGTAACAGTATACAACGTTATACGTTATAAGGTAATAGTAAATAACGTTACACGTTATATGGTAAAGCTACATAACGTTATACGTTATATGGTAATGCTACATAACGTTATACGTTATAACGTAACAGTATATAACGTTATACGTTATATGGTAATGCTACATAACGTTATACGTTATATGGTAATGCTACATAACGTTATACGTTATATGGTAATGCTACATAACGTTATACGTTATATGGTAATGCTACATAACGTTATACGTTATATGGTAATGCTACATAACGTTATACGTTATATGGTAATGCTACATAACGTTATACGTTATAACGTAACAGTATATAACGTTATACGTTATATGGTAATGCTACATAACGTTATACGTTATATGGAAATGCTACATAACGTTATACATTATATGGTAATGCTACATAACGTTATACGTTATATGGTAACAGTATACAACGTTATACGTTATAAGGTAATAGTAAATAACGTTACACGTTATATGGTAATGCTACATAACGTTATACGTTACATGGTAATGCTACATAACGTTATACATTATATGGTAATGCTACATAACGTTATTCGTTATATGGTAACAGTATACAACGTTATACGTTATAAGGTAATAGTAAATAACGTTACACGTTATATGGTAAAGCTACATAACGTTATACGTTATATGGTAATGCTACATAACGTTATACGTTATATGGTAATGCTACATAACGTTATGCATTATATGGTAATGCTACATAACGTTATACGTTATATGGTAACAGTATACAACGTTATACGTTATAAGGTAATAGTAAATAACGTTACACGTTATGTGGTAATGCTACATAACGTTATACATTACATGGTAATGCTACATAACGTTATACGTTATATGGTAACAGTATACAACGTTATACGTTGTAAGGTAATAGTAAATAACGTTACACGTTATGTGGTAATGCTACATAACGTTATACGTTACATGGTAATGCTACATAACGTTATACATTATATGGTAATGCTACATTACGTTATTCGTTATATGGTAACAGTATACAACGTTATACGTTATAAGGTAATAGTAAATAACGTTACACGTTATATGGTAAAGCTACATAACGTTATACGTTATATGGTAATGCTACATAACGTTATACGTTATATGGTAATGCTACATAACGTTATACGTTATATGGTAACAGTATATAACGTTATACGTTATATGGTAAAGCTACATAACGTTATACGTTATATGGTAATGCTACATAACGTTATACGTTATATGGTAATGCTACATAACGTTGTACGTTATATGGTGATGCTACATAACGTTATTCGTTATATGGTAACAGTATACAACGTTATACGTTATAAGGTAATAGTAAATAACGTTACACGTTATATGGTAAAGCTACATAACGTTATACGTTATATGGTAATGCTACATAACGTTATACGTTATATGGTAATGCTACATAACGTTATACGTTATATGGTAACAGTATATAACGTTATACGTTATATGGTAAAGCTACATAACGTTATACGTTATATGGTAATGCTACATAACGTTATACGTTATATGGTAATGCTACATAACGTTGTACGTTATATGGTGATGCTACATAACGTTATACGTTATATGGTAATGCTACATAACGTTATACGTTATAACGTAACAGTATATAACGTTATACGATATATGGTAATGCTACATAACGTTATACGTTATAAGGTAATGCTACATAACGTTATACATTATATGGTAATGCTACATAACGTTATACGTTATATGGTAATGCTACATAACGTTATACATTATATGGTAATGCTACATATAGTTATACGTTATATGGTAACAGTACACAACGTTATACGTTATAAGGTAATAGTAAATAACGTTACACGTTATATGGTAAAGCTACATAACGTTATACGTTATATGGTAATGCTACATAACGTTATACGTTATAACGTAACAGTATATAACGTTATACGTTATATGGTAATGCTACATAACGTTATACGTTATATGGTAATGCTACATAACGTTATACGTTATATGGTAATGCTACATAACGTTATACGTTATATGGTAATGCTACATAACGTTATACGTTATATGGTAATGCTACATAACGTTATACGTTATAACGTAACAGTATATAACGTTATACGTTATATGGTAATGCTACATAACGTTATACGTTATATGGAAATGCTACATAACGTTATACATTATAAGGTAATGCTACATAACGTTATACGTTATATGGTAACAGTATACAACGTTATACGTTATAAGGTAATAGTAAATAACGTTACACGTTATATGGTAATGCTACATAACGTTATACGTTACATGGTAATGCTACATAACGTTATACATTATATGGTAATGCTACATAACGTTATACGTTATATGGTAACAGTATACAACGTTATACGTTATAAGGTAATAGTAAATAACGTTACACGTTATATGGTAAAGCTACATAACGTTATACGTTATATGGTAATGCTACATAACGTTATACGTTATATGGTAACAGTATACAACGTTATACGTTATAAGGTAATAGTAAATAACGTTACACGTTATATGGTAATGCTACATAACGTTATACGTTATATGGTAATGCTACATAACGTTATACGTTATATGGTAACAGTATATAACGTTATACGTTATATGGTAATGCTACATAACGTTATACGTTATATGGTAATGCTACATAACGTTATACGTTATATGGTAATGCTACATATCGTTACACGTTATATGGTAAAGCTACATAACGTTATACATTATATGGTAATGCTACATAACGTTATACGTTATATGGTAACAGTATACAACGTTATACGTTATAAGGTAATAGTAAATAACGTTACACGTTATATGGTAAAGCTACATAACGTTATACGTTATATGGTAATGCTACATAACGTTATACGTTATATGGTAACAGTATACAACGTTATACGTTATAAGGTAATAGTAAATAACGTTACACGTTATATGGTAATGCTACATAACGTTATACGTTATATGGTAATGCTACATAACGTTATACGTTATATGGTAACAGTATATAACGTTATACGTTATATGGTAATGCTACATAACGTTATACGTTATATGGTAATGCTACATAACGTTATACGTTATATGGTAATGCTACATATCGTTACACGTTATATGGTAAAGCTACATAACGTTATACATTATATGGTAATGCTACATAACGTTATACGTTATATGGTAACAGTATACAACGTTATACGTTATCAGGTAATAGTAAATAACGTTACACGTTATATGGTAAAGCTACATAACGTTATACTTTATATGGTAATGCTACATAACGTTATACGTTATATGGTAATGCTACATAACGTTATACATTATATGGTAATGCTACATAACGTTATACGTTATATGGTAACAGTATACAACGTTATACGTTATCAGGTAATAGTAAATAACGTTACACGTTATATGGTAAAGCTACATAACGTTATACGTTATATGGTAATGCTACATAACGTTATACGTTATATGGTAATGCTACATAACGTTATACGTTGTATGGTAATGCTACATAACGTTATACGTTATATGGTAATGCTACATAACGTTATACGTTATATGGTAATGCTACATAACGTTATACGTTATATGGTAATGCTACATAACGTTATACGTTATATGGTAATGCTACATAACGTTATACGTTATATGGTAACAGTATATAACGTTATACGTTATATGGTAAAGCTACATAACGTTATACGTTATATGGTAATGCTACATAACGTTATACGTTATATGGTAATGCTACATAACGTTGTACGTTATATGGTGATGCTACATAACGTTATACGTTATATGGTAATGCTACATAACGTTATACGTTATAACGTAACAGTATATAACGTTATACGATATATGGTAATGCTACATAACGTTATACGTTATAAGGTAATGCTACATAACGTTATACATTATATGGTAATGCTACATAACGTTATACGTTATATGGTAATGCTACATAACGTTATACATTATATGGTAATGCTAAATAACGTTATACGTTATATGGTAACAGTATACAACGTTATACGTTATAAGGTAATAGTAAATAACGTTACACGTTATATGGTAAAGCTACATAACGTTATACGTTATATGGTAATGCTACATAACGTTATACGTTATAACGTAACAGTATATAACGTTATACGTTATATGGTAATGCTACATAACGTTATACGTTATATGGTAATGCTACATAACGTTATACGTTATATGGTAATGCTACATAACGTTATACGTTATATGGTAATGCTACATAACGTTATACGTTATATGGTAATGCTACATAACGTTATACGTTATATGGTAATGCTACATAACGTTATACGTTATAACGTAACAGTATATAACGTTATACGTTATATGGTAATGCTACATAACGTTATACGTTATATGGAAATGCTACATAACGTTATACATTATATGGTAATGCTACATAACGTTATACGTTATATGGTAACAGTATACAACGTTATACGTTATAAGGTAATAGTAAATAACGTTACACGTTATATGGTAATGCTACATAACGTTATACGTTACATGGTAATGCTACATAACGTTATACATTATATGGTAATGCTACATAACGTTATTCGTTATATGGTAACAGTATACAACGTTATACGTTATAAGGTAATAGTAAATAACGTTACACGTTATATGGTAAAGCTACATAACGTTATACGTTATATGGTAATGCTACATAACGTTATACGTTATATGGTAATGCTACATAACGTTATGCATTATATGGTAATGCTACATAACGTTATACGTTATATGGTAACAGTATACAACGTTATACGTTATAAGGTAATAGTAAATAACGTTACACGTTATGTGGTAATGCTACATAACGTTATACATTACATGGTAATGCTACATAACGTTATACGTTATATGGTAACAGTATACAACGTTATACGTTGTAAGGTAATAGTAAATAACGTTACACGTTATGTGGTAATGCTACATAACGTTATACGTTACATGGTAATGCTACATAACGTTATACATTATATGGTAATGCTACATTACGTTATTCGTTATATGGTAACAGTATACAACGTTATACGTTATAAGGTAATAGTAAATAACGTTACACGTTATATGGTAAAGCTACATAACGTTATACGTTATATGGTAATGCTACATAACGTTATACGTTATATGGTAATGCTACATAACGTTATACGTTATATGGTAACAGTATATAACGTTATACGTTATATGGTAAAGCTACATAACGTTATACGTTATATGGTAATGCTACATAACGTTATACGTTATATGGTAATGCTACATAACGTTGTACGTTATATGGTGATGCTACATAACGTTATTCGTTATATGGTAACAGTATACAACGTTATACGTTATAAGGTAATAGTAAATAACGTTACACGTTATATGGTAAAGCTACATAACGTTATACGTTATATGGTAATGCTACATAACGTTATACGTTATATGGTAATGCTACATAACGTTATACGTTATATGGTAACAGTATATAACGTTATACGTTATATGGTAAAGCTACATAACGTTATACGTTATATGGTAATGCTACATAACGTTATACGTTATATGGTAATGCTACATAACGTTGTACGTTATATGGTGATGCTACATAACGTTATACGTTATATGGTAATGCTACATAACGTTATACGTTATAACGTAACAGTATATAACGTTATACGATATATGGTAATGCTACATAACGTTATACGTTATAAGGTAATGCTACATAACGTTATACATTATATGGTAATGCTACATAACGTTATACGTTATATGGTAATGCTACATAACGTTATACATTATATGGTAATGCTACATATAGTTATACGTTATATGGTAACAGTACACAACGTTATACGTTATAAGGTAATAGTAAATAACGTTACACGTTATATGGTAAAGCTACATAACGTTATACGTTATATGGTAATGCTACATAACGTTATACGTTATAACGTAACAGTATATAACGTTATACGTTATATGGTAATGCTACATAACGTTATACGTTATATGGTAATGCTACATAACGTTATACGTTATATGGTAATGCTACATAACGTTATACGTTATATGGTAATGCTACATAACGTTATACGTTATATGGTAATGCTACATAACGTTATACGTTATAACGTAACAGTATATAACGTTATACGTTATATGGTAATGCTACATAACGTTATACGTTATATGGAAATGCTACATAACGTTATACATTATAAGGTAATGCTACATAACGTTATACGTTATATGGTAACAGTATACAACGTTATACGTTATAAGGTAATAGTAAATAACGTTACACGTTATATGGTAATGCTACATAACGTTATACGTTACATGGTAATGCTACATAACGTTATACATTATATGGTAATGCTACATAACGTTATACGTTATATGGTAACAGTATACAACGTTATACGTTATAAGGTAATAGTAAATAACGTTACACGTTATATGGTAAAGCTACATAACGTTATACGTTATATGGTAATGCTACATAACGTTATACGTTATATGGTAACAGTATACAACGTTATACGTTATAAGGTAATAGTAAATAACGTTACACGTTATATGGTAATGCTACATAACGTTATACGTTATATGGTAATGCTACATAACGTTATACGTTATATGGTAACAGTATATAACGTTATACGTTATATGGTAATGCTACATAACGTTATACGTTATATGGTAATGCTACATAACGTTATACGTTATATGGTAATGCTACATATCGTTACACGTTATATGGTAAAGCTACATAACGTTATACATTATATGGTAATGCTACATAACGTTATACGTTATATGGTAACAGTATACAACGTTATACGTTATCAGGTAATAGTAAATAACGTTACACGTTATATGGTAAAGCTACATAACGTTATACGTTATATGGTAATGCTACATAACGTTATACGTTATATGGTAATGCTACATAACGTTATACATTATATGGTAATGCTACATAACGTTATACGTTATATGGTAACAGTATACAACGTTATACGTTATCAGGTAATAGTAAATAACGTTACACGTTATATGGTAAAGCTACATAACGTTATACGTTATATGGTAATGCTACATAACGTTATACGTTATATGGTAATGCTACATAACGTTATACGTTATATGGTAATGCTACATAACGTTATACGTTATATGGTAATGCTACATAACGTTATACGTTATATGGTAATGCTACATAACGTTATACGTTATATGGTAATGCTACATAACGTTATACGTTATATGGTAATGCTACATAACGTTATACGTTATATGGTAACAGTATATAACGTTATACGTTATATGGTAAAGCTACATAACGTTATACGTTATATGGTAATGCTACATAACGTTATACGTTATATGGTAATGCTACATAACGTTGTACGTTATATGGTGATGCTACATAACGTTATACGTTATATGGTAATGCTACATAACGTTATACGTTATAACGTAACAGTATATAACGTTATACGATATATGGTAATGCTACATAACGTTATACGTTATAAGGTAATGCTACATAACGTTATACATTATATGGTAATGCTACATAACGTTATACGTTATATGGTAATGCTACATAACGTTATACATTATATGGTAATGCTACATAACGTTATACGTTATATGGTAACAGTATACAACGTTATACGTTATAAGGTAATAGTAAATAACGTTACACGTTATATGGTAAAGCTACATAACGTTATACGTTATATGGTAATGCTACATAACGTTATACGTTATAACGTAACAGTATATAACGTTATACGTTATATGGTAATGCTACATAACGTTATACGTTATATGGTAATGCTACATAACGTTATACGTTATATGGTAATGCTACATAACGTTATACGTTATATGGTAATGCTACATAACGTTATACGTTATATGGTAATGCTACATAACGTTATACGTTATATGGTAATGCTACATAACGTTATACGTTATAACGTAACAGTATATAACGTTATACGTTATATGGTAATGCTACATAACGTTATACGTTATATGGAAATGCTACATAACGTTATACATTATATGGTAATGCTACATAACGTTATACGTTATATGGTAACAGTATACAACGTTATACGTTATAAGGTAATAGTAAATAACGTTACACGTTATATGGTAATGCTACATAACGTTATACGTTACATGGTAATGCTACATAACGTTATACATTATATGGTAATGCTACATAACGTTATTCGTTATATGGTAACAGTATACAACGTTATACGTTATAAGGTAATAGTAAATAACGTTACACGTTATATGGTAAAGCTACATAACGTTATACGTTATATGGTAATGCTACATAACGTTATACGTTATATGGTAATGCTACATAACGTTATGCATTATATGGTAATGCTACATAACGTTATACGTTATATGGTAACAGTATACAACGTTATACGTTATAAGGTAATAGTAAATAACGTTACACGTTATGTGGTAATGCTACATAACGTTATACATTACATGGTAATGCTACATAACGTTATACGTTATATGGTAACAGTATACAACGTTATACGTTGTAAGGTAATAGTAAATAACGTTACACGTTATGTGGTAATGCTACATAACGTTATACGTTACATGGTAATGCTACATAACGTTATACATTATATGGTAATGCTACATTACGTTATTCGTTATATGGTAACAGTATACAACGTTATACGTTATAAGGTAATAGTAAATAACGTTACACGTTATATGGTAAAGCTACATAACGTTATACGTTATATGGTAATGCTACATAACGTTATACGTTATATGGTAATGCTACATAACGTTATGCATTATATGGTAATGCTACATAACGTTATACGTTATATGGTAACAGTATACAACGTTATACGTTATAAGGTAATAGTAAATAACGTTACACGTTATGTGGTAATGCTACATAACGTTATACGTTATATGGTAATGCTACATAACGTTATACGTTATATGGTAATGCTACATAACGTTATACGTTATATGGTAACAGTATACAACGTTATACGTTATAAGGTAATAGTAAATAACGTTACACGTTATATGGTAATGCTACATAACGTTATACGTTATATGGTAATGCTACATAACGTTATACGTTATATGGTAATGCTACATAACGTTATACGTTATATGGTAATGCTACATAACGTTATACGTTATATGGTAATGCTACATATCGTTATACGTTATATGGTAATGCTACATAACGTTATACGTTATATGGTAATGCTACATAACGTTATACGTTATATGGTAACAGTATACAACGTTATACGTTATAAGGTAATAGTAAATAACGTTACACGTTATATGGTAATGCTACATAACGTTATACGTTATATGGTAATGCTACATAACGTTATACGTTATATGGTAATGCTACATAACGTTATACGTTATATGGTAATGCTACATAACGTTATACGTTATATGGTAATGCTACATAACGTTATACGTTATATGGTAATGCTACATAACGTTATACGTTATATGGTAATGCTACATAACGTTATACATTATATGGTAATGCTACATAACGTTATACGTTATATGGTAACAGTATACAACGTTATACGTTATCAGGTAATAGTAAATAACGTTACACGTTATATGGTAAAGCTACATAACGTTATACGTTATATGGTAATGCTACATAACGTTATACGTTATATGGTAATGCTACATAACGTTATACGTTATATGGTAATGCTACATAACGTTATACGTTATATGGTAATGCTACATAACGTTATACGTTATATGGTAATGCTACATAACGTTATACGTTATATGGTAATGCTACATAACGTTATACGTTATATGGTAATGCTACATAACGTTATACGTTATATGGCAATGCTACATAACGTTATACGTTATATGGTCATGCTACATAACGTTATACGTTATATGGTAATGCTACATAACGTTATACGTTATATGGTAACAGTATATAACGTTATACGTTATATGGTAAAGCTACATAACGTTATACGTTATATGGTAATGCTACATAACGTTATACGTTAAATGGTAATGCTACATAACGTTGTACGTTATATGGTGATGCTACATAACGTTATACGTTATATGGTAATGCTACATAACGTTATACGTTATAACGTAACAGTATATAACGTTATACGATATATGGTAATGCTACATAACGTTATACGTTATAAGGTAATGCTACATAACGTTATACATTATATGGTAATGCTACATAACGTTATACGTTATATGGTAATGCTACATAACGTTATACATTATATGGTAATGCTACATAACGTTATACGCTATATGGTAACAGTACACAACGTTATACTTTATAAGGTAATAGTAAATAACGTTACACGTTATATGGTAAAGCTACATAACGTTATACGTTATATGGTAATGCTACATAACGTTATACGTTATAACGTAACAGTATATAACGTTATACGTTATATGGTAATGCTACATAACGTTAAACGTTATATGGTAATGCTACATAACGTTATACGTTATATGGTAATGCTACATAACGTTATACGTAATATGGTAATGCTACATAACGTTATACGTTATATGGTAATGCTACATAACGTTATACGTTATAACGTAACAGTATATAACGTTATACGTTATATGGTAATGCTACATAACGTTATACGTTATATGGAAATGCTACATAACGTTATACAATATATGGTAATGCTGCATAACGTTATACGTTATATGGTAACAGTATACAACGTTATACGTTATAAGGTAATAGTAAATAACGTTACACGTTATATGGTAATGCTACATAACGTTATACGTTACATGGTAATGCTACATAACGTTATACATTATATGGTAATGCTACATAACGTTATACGTTATATGGTAACAGTATACAACGTTATACGTTATAAGGTAATAGTAAATAACGTTACACGTTATATGGTAAAGCTACATAACGTTATACGTTATATGGTAATGCTACATAACGTTATACGTTATATGGTAACAGTATACAACGTTATACGTTATAAGGTAATAGTAAATAACGTTACACGTTATATGGTAATGCTACATAACGTTATACGTTATATGGTAATGCTACATAACGTTATACGTTATATGGTAACAGTATATAACGTTATACGTTATATGGTAATGCTACATAACGTTATACGTTATATGGTAATGCTACATAACGTTATACGTTATATGGTAATGCTACATATCGTTACACGTTATATGGTAATGCTACATAACGTTATACATTATATGGTAATGCTACATAACGTTATACGTTATATGGTAACAGTATACAACGTTATACGTTATAAGGTAATAGTAAATAACGTTACACGTTATATGGTAATGCTACATAACGTCATACGTTATATGGTAATGCTACATAACGTTATACGTTATATGGTAATGCTACATAACGTTATACGTTATATGGTAATGCTACATAACGTTATACGTTATATGGTAATGCTACATAACGTTATACGTTATATGGTAATGCTACATAACGTTATACGTTATATGGTAATGCTACATAACGTTATACGTTATATGGTAATGCTACATAACGTTATACGTTATATGGTAATGCTACATAACGTTATACGTTATATGGTAACAGTATATAACGTTATACGGTATAGGGTAATAGTAAATAACGTTACACGTTATGTGGTAATGCTACATAACGTTATACGTTATATGGTAATGCTACATAACGTTATACGTTATATGGTAATGCTACATAACGTTATACGTTATATGGTAATGCTACATAACGTTGTACGTTATATGGTGATGCTACATAACGTTATACGTTATATGGTAATGCTACATAACGTTATACGTTATAACGTAACAGTATATAACGTTATACGATATATGGTAATGCTACATAACGTTATACGTTATAAGGTAATGCTACATAACGTTATACGTTATATGGTAATGCTACATAACGTTATACGTTATAACGTAACTGTATATAACGTTATACGTTATAAGGTAATAGTAAATAACGTTACACGTTTTATGGTAATGCTACATAACGTTATACGTTATATGGTAATGCTACATAACGTTATACGTTATATGGTAACAGTATATAACGTTATACGTTATATGGTAATGCTACATAACGTTATACGTTATATGGTAATGCTACATAACGTTATACGTTATATGGTAATGCTACATAACGTTATACGTTATATGGTAATGCTACATATCGTTATACGTTATATGGTAATGCTACATAACGTTATACATTATATGGTAATGCTACATAACGTTATACGTTATATGGTAACAGTATACAACGTTATACGTTATAAGGTAATAGTAAATAACGTTACACGTTATATGGTAATGCTACATAACGTTATACGTTATATGGTAATGCTACATAACGTTATACGTTATACGGTAATGCTACATAACGTTATACGTTATATGGTAATGCTACATAACGTTATACGTTATATGGTAATGCTACATAACGTTATACGTTATATGGTAATGCTACATAACGTTATACGTTATATGGTAATGCTACATAACGTTATACATTATATGGTAATGCTACATAACGTTATACGTTATACGGTAACAGTATACAACGTTATACGTTATCAGGTAATAGTAAATAACGTTACACGTTATATGGTAAAGCTACATAACGTTATACGTTATATGGTAATGCTACATAACGTTATACGTTATATGGTAATGCTACAAAACGTTATACGTTATATGGTAATGCTACATAACGTTATACGTTATATGGTAATGCTACATAACGTTATACGTTATATGGTAATGCTACATAACGCTATACGTTATATGGTAATGCTACATAACGTTATACGTTATATGGTAATGCTACATAACGTTATACGTTATATGGTAATGCTACATAACGTTATACGTTATATGGTAACAGTATATAACGTTATACGGTATAGGGTAATAGTAAATAACGTTACACGTTATGTGGTAATGCTACATAACGTTATACGTTATATGGTAATGCTACATAACGTTATACGTTATATGGTAATGCTACATAACGTTATACGTTATATGGTAATGCTACATAACGTTATACGTTATATGGTAACAATATATAACGTTATACGTTATAAGGTAATAGTAAATAACGTTACACGTGATGTGGTAATGCTACATAACGTTATACGTTATATGGTAATGCTACATAACGTTATACGTTATATGGTAATGCTACATAACGTTATACGTTATATGGTAATGCTACATAACGTTATACATTATATGGTAATGCTACATAACGTTATACGTTATATGGTAACAGTATACAACGTTACACGTTATATGGTAACAGTATATAATGTTATACGTTATATGGTAATGCTACATAACGTTATACGTTATATGGTAATGCTACATAACGTTATACGTTATATGGTAACAGTATATAACGTTATACGTTATATGGTAACAGGATATAACGTTATACGTTATATGGTAATGCTACATAACGTTATACGTTATATGGTAACAGTATACAACGCTATACGTTATATGGTAACTGTATACAACGTTATACGTTATAAGGTAATAGTAAATAACGTTACACGTTATATGGTAATGCTACATAACGTTACACGTTATATGGTAATGCTACATAACGTTATACGTTATATGGTAATGCTACATAACGTTATACGTTATATGGTAATGCTACATAACGTTATACGTTATATGGTAACAGTATATAACGTTATACGTTATATGGTAATGCTACATAACGTTATACGTTATATGGTAATGCTACATAACGTTATACGTTATATGGTAATGCTACATATCGTTATACGTTATATGGTAATGCTACATAACGTTATACGTTATATGGTAATGCTACATAACGTTATACGTTATATGGTAACAGTATACAACGTTATACGTTATAAGGTAATAGTAAATAACGTTACACGTTATATGGTAATGCTACATAACGTTATACGTTATATGGTAATGCTACATAACGTTATACGTTATATGGTAATGCTACATAACGTTATACGTTATATGGTAATGCTACATAACGTTATACGTTATATGGTAATGCTACATAACGTTATACGTTATATGGTAATGCTACATAACGTTATACGTTATATGGTAATGCTACATAACGTTATACATTATATGGTAATGCTACATAACGTTATACGTTATATGGTAACAGTATACAACGTTATACGTTATCAGGTAATAGTAAATAACGTTACACGTTATATGGTAAAGCTACATAACGTTATACGTTATATGGTAATGCTACATAACGTTATACGTTATATGGTAATGCTACATAACGTTATACGTTATATGGTAATGCTAGATAACGTTATACGTTATATGCTAACAGTATATAACGTTATACGTTATATGGTAATGCTACATAACGTTAGACGTTATATGGTAATGCTACATAACGTTATACGTTATATGGTAACAGTATACAACGTTATACGTTATAAGGTAGTAGTAAATAACGTTACACGTTATATGGTAATGCTACATAACGTTATACGTTATATGGTAACGCTACATAACGTTATACGTTATATGGTAATGCTACATAACGTTATACATTATATGGTAATGCTACATAACGTTATACGTTATATGGTAATGCTACATAACGTTATACGTTATATGGTAATGCTACATAACGTTACACATTATATGGTAATGCAACATAACGTTATACGTTATATGGTAACAGTATACAACGTTACACGTTATATGGTAACAGTATATAATGTTATACGTTATATGGTAATGCTACATAACGTTATACGTTATATGGTAATGATACATAACGTTATACGTTATATGGTAACAGTTTATAACGTTATACGTTATATGGTAACAGTATATAACGTTATACGTTATATGGTAACAGTATATAACGTTATACGTTATATGGTAATGCTACATAACGTTATACGTTATATGGTAACGCTACATAACGTTATACGTTATATGGTAATGCTACATAACGTTATACATTATATGGTAATGCTACATAACGTTATACGTTATATGGTAACAGTATACAACGTTACACGTTATAAGGTAATAGTAAATAACGTTACACGTTATATGGTAATGCTACATAACGTTATACGTTATATGGAAATGCTACATAACGTTATACGTTATATGGTAATGCTACATAGCGTTATACGTTATATGGTAATGCTACATAACGTTATACGTAATATGGTAATGCTACATAACGTTATACGTTATAATGTAACAGTATATAACGTTATACGTTATATGGTAATGCTACATAACGTTATACGTTATATGGTAATGCTACATAACGTTATACGTTATATGGTAATGCTACATAACGTTATACGTTATAACGTAACAGTATATAACGTTATACGGTATATGGTAATGCTACATAACGTTATACGTTATAAGGTAATGCTACATAACGTTATACATTATATGGTAATGCTACATAAAGTTATAAAGTTATATGGTAATGCTACATAACGTTATACGTTATATGGTAATGCTACATAACGTTACACGTTATATGGTATTGCTACATAACGTTATACGTTATATGGTAACAGTATATAACGTTATACGTTATATGGTAATGCTACATAACGTTATACGTTATATGGTAACAGTATACAACGTTATACGTTATAAGGTAATAGTAAATAACGTTACAGGTTATATGGTAATGCTACATAACGTTATACGTTATATGGTAATGCTACATAACGTCATACGTTATATGGTAATGGTACATAACGTTATACGTTATATGGTAACAGTATACAACGTTATACGTTATAAGGTAATAGTAAATAACGTTACAGGTTATATGGTAATGCTACATAACGTTACACGTTATATGGTAATGCTACATAACGTCATACGTTATATGGTAATGATACATAACGTTATACGTTATATGGTAACAGTTTATAACGTTATACGTTATATGGTAACAGTATATAACGTTATACGTTATATGGTAACAGTATATAACGTTATACGTTATATGGTAATGCTACATAACGTTATACGTTATATGGTAACGCTACATAACGTTATACGTTATATGGTAATGCTACATAACGTTATACGTTATATGGTAATGCTACATAACGTTATACGTAATATGGTAATGCTACATAACGTTATACGTTATACTGTAACAGTATATAACGTTATACGTTATATGGTAATGCTACATAACGTTATACGTTATATGGTAATGCTACATAACGTTATACGTTATATGGTAATGCTACATAACGTTATACGTTATAACGTAACAGTATATAACGTTATACGGTATATGGTAATGCTACATAACGTTATACGTTATAAGGTAATGCTACATAACGTTATACATTATATGGTAATGCTACATAAAGTTATAAAGTTATATGGTAATGCTACATAACGTTATACGTTATATGGTAATGCTACATAACGTTACACGTTATATGGTATTGCTACATAACGTTATACGTTATATGGTAACAGTATATAACGTTATACGTTATATGGTAATGCTACATAACGTTATACGTTATATGGTAACAGTATACAACGTTATACGTTATAAGGTAATAGTAAATAACGTTACAGGTTATATGGTAATGCTACATAACGTTATACGTTATATGGTAATGCTACATAACGTCATACGTTATATGGTAATGGTACATAACGTTATACGTTATATGGTAACAGTATATAACGTTATACGTTATATGGTAATGCTACATAACGTTATACGTTACAAGGTAATGCTACATAACGTTATACGTTATAAGGTAATAGTAAATAACGTTACACGTTATATGGTAATGCTACATAACGTTATACGTTATATGGTAACGCTACATAACGTTATACGTTATATGGTAATGCTACATAACGTTATACATTATATGGTAATGCTACATAACGTTATACGTTATATGGTAACAGTATGCAACGATACACGTTATAAGGTAATAGTAAATAACGTTACACGTTATATGGTAATGCTACATAACGTTATACGTTATATGGTAATGCTACATAACGTTATACGTTATATGGTAATGCTACATAACGTTATACGTTATATGGTAACAGTATACAACGTTATACGTTATAAGGTAGTAGTAAATAACGTTATACGTTATATGGTAATGCTACTTAACGTTATACGTTATAAGGTAATGCTACATAACGTTATACATTATATGGTATTGCTACATAACGTTATACGTTATATGGTAATGCTACATAACGTTACACGTTATATGGTAATGCTACATAACGTTATACGTCATATGGTAATGCTACATAACGTTATACGTTATATGGTAACAGTATATAACGTTATACGTTATATGGTAATGCTACATAACGTTATACGTTATATGGTAATGCTACATAACGTTATACGTTATAGGGTAATGCTAAATATCGTTATACGTTATATGGTAATGCTACATAACGTTATACATTATATGGTAATGCTAGATAACGTTATACGTTATATGGTAACAGTATACAACGTTATACGTTATAAGGTAATAGTAAATAACGTTACACATTATATGGTAATGCTACATAACGTTATACGTTATATGGTAATGCTACATAACGTTATACGTTATATGGTAATGCTACATAACGTTATACGTCATATGGTAATGCTACATAACGTTATACGTTATATGGTAATGCTACATAACGTTATACGTTATATGGTAATGCTACATAACGTTATACATTATATGGTAATGCTACATAACGTTATACGTTATATGGTAACAGTATACAACGTTATACGTTATAAGGTAATAGTAAATAACGTTACACGTTATATGGTAAGGCTACATAACGTTATACGTTATATGGTAATGCTACATAACGTTATACGTTATATGGTAATGCTACATAACGTTATACGTTATATGGTAATGCTACATAACGTTATACGTTATATGGTAATGCTACATAACGTTATACGTTATATGGTAATGCTACATAACGTTATACGTTATATGATAATGCTACATAACATTATACGTTATACGGTAATGCTACATAACGTTATACGTTATATGGTAACAGTATACAACGTTATACGTTATAAGGTAATAGTAAATAACGTTACACGTTATATGGTAATGCTACATAACGTTATACGTTATATGGTAATGCTACATAACGTTATACATTATATGGTAATGCTACATAACGTTATACGTTATATGGTAACAGTATACAACGTTATACGTTATAAGGTAATAGTAAATAACGTTACACGTTATATGGTAATGGTACATAACGTTATACGTTACATGGTAATGCTACATAACGTTATACATTATATGGTAATGCTACATAACGTTATACGTTATATGGTAACAGTATACAACGTTATACGTTATAAGGTAATAGTAAATAACGTTACACGTTATATGGTAAAGCTACATAACGTTATACGTTATATGGTAATGCTACATAACGTTATACGTTATATGGTAATGCTACATAACGTTATACGTTATATGGTAATGCTACATAACGTTATACGTTATATGGTAATGCTACACAACGTTATACGTTATATGGTAACAGTATACAACGTTATACGTTATAAGGTAATTGTAAATAACGTTACACGTTATATGGTAATGCTACATAACGTTATACGTTATATGGTAATGCTACATAACGTTATACGTTATATGGTAACAGTATATAACGTTATACGTTATATGGTAATGCTACATAACGTTATACGTTATATGGTAATGCTACATAACGTTATACGTTATATGGTAATGCTACATAACGCTATACGTTATATGGTAATGCTACATAACGTTATACGTTATATGGTAATGCTACATAACGTTATACGTTATATGGTAATGCTACATAACGTTATACGTTATATGGTAATGCTACATAACGTTATACGTTATATGGTAATGCTACATAACGTTATACGTTATATGGTAATGCTACATAACGTTATACGCTATATGGTAACAGTATATAACGTTATACGTTATAAGGTAATAGTAAATAACGTTACACGTTATGTGGTAATGCTACATAACGTTATACGTTATATGGTAATGCTACATAACGTTATACGTTATATGGTAATGCTACATAACGTTATACGTTATATGGTAACGCTACATAACGTTATACATTATATGGTAATGCTACATAACGTTATACGTTATATCGTAACAGTATACAACGTTACACGTTATATGGTAACAGTATATAATGTTATACGTTATATGGTAATGCTACATAACGTTATACGTTATATGGTAACAGTATATAACGTTATACGTTATATGGTAACAGTATATAACGTTATACGTTATATGGTAACAGTATATAACGTTATACGTTATATGGTAATGCTACATAACGTTATACGTTATATGGTAACAGTATACAACGTTATACGTTATAAGGTAATAGTAAATAACGTTACACGTTATATGGTAATGCTACATAACGTTACACGTTATATGGTAATGCTACATAACGTTATACGTTATATGGTAATGCTACATAACGTTATACGTTATATGGTAATGCTACATAACGTTATACGTTATATGGTAATGCTACATAACGTTATACGTTATATGGTAATGCTACATAACGTTATACGTTATATGGTAACGCTAGATAACGTTATACGTTATATGCTAACAGTAGATAACGTTATACGTTATATGGTAATGCTACATAACGTTAGACGTTATATGGTAATGCTACATAACGTTATACGTTATATGGTAACAGTATACAACGTTATACGTTATAAGGTAATAGTAAATAACGTTACACGTTATATGGTAATGCTACATAACGTTATACGTTATATGGTAACGCTACATAACGTTATACGTTATATGGTAATGCTACATGACGTTATACATTATATGGTAATGCTACATAACGCTATACGTTATATGGTAATGCTACATAACGTTATACGTTATATGGTAATGCTACATAACGTTATACGTTATATGGTAATGCTACATAACGTTATACGTTATATGGTAATGCTACATAACGTTATACGTTATATGGTAATGCTACATAACGTTATACGTTATATGGTAATGCTACATAACGTTATACGCTATATGGTAACAGTATATAACGTTATACGTTATAAGGTAATAGTAAATAACGTTACACGTTATGTGGTAATGCTACATAACGTTATACGTTATATGGTAATGCTACATAACGTTATACGTTATAAGGTAATAGTAAATAACGTTACACGTTATATGGTAATGCTACATAACGTTATACGTTATATGGTAACGCTACATAACGTTATACGTTATATGGTAATGCTACATAACGTTATACATTATATGGTAATGCTACATAACGTTATACGTTATATGGTAACAGTATACAACGTTACACGTTATAAGGTAATAGTAAATAACGTTACACGTTATATGGTAATTCTACATAACGTTATACGTTATATGGTAATGCTACATAACGTTATACGTTATATGGTAATGCTACATAACGTTATACGTTATATGGTAATGCTACATAACGTTATACGTTATATGGTAACAGTATACAACGTTATACGTTATAAGGTAATAGTAAATAACGTTACACGTTATATGGTAAAGCTACATAACGTTATACGTTATATGGTAATGCTACATAACGTTATACGTTATATGGTAATGCTACATAACGTTATACGTTATATGGTAATGCTACATAACGTTATACGTTATATGGTAATGCTACATAACGTTATACGTTATATGGTAACAGTATACAACGTTATACGTTATAAGGTAATAGTAAATAACGTTACACGTTATATGGTAATGCTACATAACGTTATACGTTATATGGTAATGCTACATAACGTTATACGTTATATGGTAACAGTATATAACGTTATACGTTATATGGTAATGCTACATAACGTTATACGTTATATGGTAATGCTACATAACGTTATACGTTATATGGTAATGCTACATAACGCTATACGTTATATGGTAATGCTACATAACGTTATACGCTATATGGTAATGCTACATAACGTTATACATTATATGGTAATGCTACATAACGTTATACGTTATATGGTAACAGTATACAACGTTATACGTTATAAGGTAATAGTAAATAACGTTACACGTTATATGGTAATGCTACATAACGTTATACGTTATATGGTAATGCTACATAACGTTATACGTTATATGGTAACAGTATATAACGTTATACGTTATAAGGTAATAGTAAATAACGTTACACGTTATGTGGTAATGCTACATAACGTTATACGTTATATGGTAATGCTACATAACGTTATACGTTATATGGTAATGCTACATAACGTTATACGTTATATGGTAATGCTACATAACGTTACACATTATATGGTAATGCTACATAACGTTATACGTTATATGGTAACAGTATACAACGTTACACGTTATATGGTAACAGTATATAATGTTATACGTTATATGGTAATGCTACATAACGTTATACGTTATATGGTAATGCTACATAACGTTATACGTTATATGGTAACAGTATATAACGTTATACGTTATATGGTAACAGTATATAACGTTATACGTTATATGGTAACAGTATATAACGTTATACGTTATATGGTAATGCTACATAACGTTAGACGTTATATGGTAATGCTACATAACGTTATACGTTATATGGTAACAGTATACAACGTTATACGTTATAAGGTAATAGTAAATAACGTTACACGTTATATGGTAATGCTACATAACGTTATACGTTATATGGTAACGCTACATAACGTTATACGTTATATGGTAATGCTACATAACGTTATACATTATATGGTAACGCTACATAACTTTATACGTTATATGGTAACAGTATACAACGTTACACGTTATAAGGTAATAGTAAATAACGTTACACGTTATATGGTAATTCTACATAACGTTATACGTTATATGGTAATGCTACATGACGTTATACGTTATATGGTAATGCTACATAACGTTATACGTTATATGGTAATGCTACATAACGTTATACGTTATATGGTAACAGTATACAACGTTACACGTTATATGGTAACAGTATATAACGTTATACGTTATATGGTAATGCTACATAACGTTATACGTTATATGGTAATGCTACATAACGTTATACGTTATATGGTAATGCTACATAACGTTATACGTTATATGGTAACAGTATACAACGTTATACGTTATAAGGTAATAGTAAATAACGTTACAGGTTATATGGTAATGCTACATAACGTTATACGTTATATGGTAATGCTACATAACGTCATACGTTATATGGTAATGGTACATAACGTTATACGTTATATGGTAACAGTATATAACGTTATACGTTATATGGTAATGCTACATAACGTTATACGTTACAAGGTAATGCTACATAACGTTATACGTTATAAGGTAATAGTAAATAACGTTACACGTTATATGGTAATGCTACATAACGTTATACGTTATATGGTAACGCTACATAACGTTATACGTTATATGGTAATGCTACATAACGTTATACATTATATGGTAATGCTACATAACGTTATACGTTATATGGTAACAGTATGCAACGATACACGTTATAAGGTAATAGTAAATAACGTTACACGTTATATGGTAATGCTACATAACGTTATACGTTATATGGTAATGCTACATAACGTTATACGTTATATGGTAATGCTACATAACGTTATACGTTATATGGTAATGCTACATAACGTTATACGTTATATGGTATGCTACATAACGTTATACGTTATATGGTAATGCTCCATAACGTTATACGTTATAACGTAACAGTATATAACGTTATACGTTATATGGTAATGCTACATAACGTTATACGTTATAAGGTAATGCTACATAACGTTATACATTATATGGTAATGCTACATAACGTTATACGTTATATGGTAATGCTACATAACGTTACACGTTATATGGTAATGCTACATAACGTTATACGTCATATGGTAATGCTACATAACGTTATACGTTATATGGTAACAGTATATAACGTTATACGTTATATGGTAATGCTACATAACGTTATACGTTATATGGTAATGCTACATAACGTTATACGTTATAGGGTAATGCTACATATCGTTATACGTTATATGGTAATGCTACATAACGTTATACATTATATGGTAATGCTAGATAACGTTATACGTTATATGGTAACAGTATACAACGTTATACGTTATACGGTAATAGTAAATAACGTTACACGTTATATGGTAATGCTACATAACGTTATACGTTATATGGTAATGCTACATAACGTTATACGTTATATGGTAATGCTACATAACGTTATACGTTATATGGTAATGCTACATAACGTTATACGTTATATGGTAATGCTACATAACGATATACGTTATATGGTAATGCTACATAACGTTATACATTATATGGTAATGCTACATAACGTTATACGTTATATGGTAACAGTATACAACGTTATACGTTATAAGGTAATAGTAAATAACGTTACACGTTATATGGTAAGGCTACATAACGTTATACGTTATATGGTAATGCTACATAACGTTATACGTTATATGGTAATGCTACATAACGTTATACGTTATATGGTAATGCTACATAACGCTATACGTTATATGGTAATGCTACATAACGTTATACGTTATATGGTAATGCTACATAACGTTATACGTTATATGATAATGCTACATAACATTATACGTTATACGGTAATGCTACATAACGTTATACGTTATATGGTAACAGTATACAACGTTATACGTTATAAGGTAATAGTAAATAACGTTACACGTTATATGGTAATGCTACATAACGTTATACGTTATATGGTAATGCTACATAACGTTATACATTATATGGTAATGCTACATAACGTTATACGTTATATGGTAACAGTATACAACGTTATACGTTATAAGGTAATAGTAAATAACGTTACACGTTATATGGTAATGGTACATAACGTTATACGTTACATGGTAATGCTACATAACGTTATACATTATATGGTAATGCTACATAACGTTATACGTTATATGGTAACAGTATACAACGTTATACGTTATAAGGTAATAGTAAATAACGTTACACGTTATATGGTAAAGCTACATAACGTTATACGTTATATGGTAATGCTACATAACGTTATACGTTATATGGTAATGCTACATAACGTTATACGTTATATGGTAATGCTACATAACGTTATACGTTATATGGTAATGCTACACAACGTTATACGTTATATGGTAACAGTATACAACGTTATACGTTATAAGGTAATAGTAAATAACGTTACACGTTATATGGTAATGCTACATAACGTTATACGTTATATGGTAATGCTACATAACGTTATACGTTATATGGTAACAGTATATAACGTTATACGTTATATGGTAATGCTACATAACGTTATACGTTATATGGTAATGCTACATAACGTTATACGTTATATGGTAACAGTATACAACGTTATACGTTATAAGGTAATAGTAAATAACGTTACACGTTATATGGAATGCTACATAACGTTATACGTTATATGGTAATGCTACATAACGTTATACGTTATATGGTAACAGTATATAACGTTATACGTTATATGGTAATGCTACATAACGTTATACGTTATATGGTAATGCTACATAACGTTATACGTTATATGGTAATGCTACATAACGCTATACGTTATATGGTAATGCTACATAACGTTATACGCTATATGGTAATGCTACATAACGTTATACATTATATGGTAATGCTACATAACGTTATACGTTATATGGTAACAGTATACAACGTTATACGTTATAAGGTAATAGTAAATAACGTTACACGTTATATGGTAATGCTACATAACGTTATACGTTATATGGTAATGCTACATAACGTTATACGTTATATGGTAACAGTATATAACGTTATACGTTATAAGGTAATAGTAAATAACGTTACACGTTATGTGGTAATGCTACATAACGTTATACGTTATATGGTAATGCTACATAACGTTATACGTTATATGGTAATGCTACATAACGTTATACGTTATATGGTAATGCTACATAACGTTACACAGTATATGGTAATGCTACATAACGTTATACGTTATATGGTAACAGTATACAACGTTACACGTTATATGGTAACAGTATATAATGTTATACGTTATATGGTAATGCTACATAACGTTATACGTTATATGGTAATGCTACATAACGTTATACGTTATATGGTAACAGTATATAACGTTATACGTTATATGGTAACAGTATATAACGTTATACGTTATATGGTAACAGTATATAACGTTATACGTTATATGGTAATGCTACATAACGTTAGACGTTATATGGTAATGCTACATAACGTTATACGTTATATGGTAACAGTATACAACGTTATACGTTATAAGGTAATAGTAAATAACGTTACACGTTATATGGTAATGCTACATAACGTTATACGTTATATGGTAACGCTACATAACGTTATACGTTATATGGTAATGCTACATAACGTTATACATTATATGGTAATGCTACATAACTTTATACGTTATATGGTAACAGTATACAACGTTACACGTTATAAGGTAATAGTAAATAACGTTACACGTTATATGGTAATTCTACATAACGTTATACGTTATATGGTAATGCTACATGACGTTATACGTTATATGGTAAAGCTACATAACGTTATACGTTATATGGTAATGCTACATAACGTTATACGTTATATGGTAACAGTATACAACGTTACACGTTATATGGTAACAGTATATAACGTTATACGTTATATGGTAATGCTACATAACGTTATACGTTATATGGTAATGCTACATAACGTTATACGTTATATGGTAATGCTACATAACGTTATACGTTATATGGTAATGCTACATAACGTTATACGTTATATGGTAACAGTATACAACGTTATACGTTATAAGGTAATAGTAAATAACGTTACAGGTTATATGGTAATGCTACATAACGTTATACGTTATATGGTAACGCTACATAACGTCATACGTTATATGGTAATGGTACATAACGTTATACGTTATATGGTAACAGTATATAACGTTATACGTTATATGGTAATGCTACATAACGTTATACGTTACAAGGTAATGCTACATAACGTTATACGTTATAAGGTAATAGTAAATAACGTTACACGTTATATGGTAATGCTACATAACGTTATACGTTATATGGTAACGCTACATAACGTTATACGTTATATGGTAATGCTACATAACGTTATACATTATATGGTAATGCTACATAACGTTATACGTTATATGGTAACAGTATGCAACGATACACGTTATAAGGTAATAGTAAATAACGTTACACGTTATATGGTAATGCTACATAACGTTATACGTTATATGGTAATGCTACATAACGTTATACGTTATATGGTAATGCTACATAACGTTATACGTTATATGGTAATGCTACATAACGTTATACGTTATATGGTAATGCTACATAACGTTATACGTTATATGGTAATGCTCCATAACGTTATACGTTATAACGTAACAGTATATAACGTTATACGTTATATGGTAATGCTACATAACGTTATACGTTATAAGGTAATGCTACATAACGTTATACATTATATGGTAATGCTACATAACGTTATACGTTATATGGTAATGCTACATAACGTTATACATTATATGGTAATGCTACATAACTTTATACGTTATATGGTAACAGTATACAACGTTACACGTTATAAGGTAATAGTAAATAACGTTACACGTTATATGGTAATTCTACATAACGTTATACGTTATATGGTAATGCTACATGACGTTATACGTTATATGGTAAAGCTACATAACGTTATACGTTATATGGTAATGCTACATAACGTTATACGTTATATGGTAACAGTATACAACGTTACACGTTATATGGTAACAGTATATAACGTTATACGTTATATGGTAATGCTACATAACGTTATACGTTATATGGTAATGCTACATAACGTTATACGTTATATGGTAATGCTACATAACGTTATACGTTATATGGTAATGCTACATAACGTTATACGTTATATGGTAACAGTATACAACGTTATACGTTATAAGGTAATAGTAAATAACGTTACAGGTTATATGGTAATGCTACATAACGTTATACGTTATATGGTAACGCTACATAACGTCATACGTTATATGGTAATGGTACATAACGTTATACGTTATATGGTAACAGTATATAACGTTATACGTTATATGGTAATGCTACATAACGTTATACGTTACAAGGTAATGCTACATAACGTTATACGTTATAAGGTAATAGTAAATAACGTTACACGTTATATGGTAATGCTACATAACGTTATACGTTATATGGTAACGCTACATAACGTTATACGTTATATGGTAATGCTACATAACGTTATACATTATATGGTAATGCTACATAACGTTATACGTTATATGGTAACAGTATGCAACGATACACGTTATAAGGTAATAGTAAATAACGTTACACGTTATATGGTAATGCTACATAACGTTATACGTTATATGGTAATGCTACATAACGTTATACGTTATATGGTAATGCTACATAACGTTATACGTTATATGGTAATGCTACATAACGTTATACGTTATATGGTAATGCTACATAACGTTATACGTTATATGGTAATGCTCCATAACGTTATACGTTATAACGTAACAGTATATAACGTTATACGTTATATGGTAATGCTACATAACGTTATACGTTATAAGGTAATGCTACATAACGTTATACATTATATGGTAATGCTACATAACGTTATACGTTATATGGTAATGCTACATAACGTTACACGTTATATGGTAATGCTACATAACGTTATACGTCATATGGTAATGCTACATAACGTTATACGTTATATGGTAACAGTATATAACGTTATACGTTATATGGTAATGCTACATAACGTTAGACGTTATATGGTAATGCTACATAACGTTATACGTTATATGGTAACAGTATACAACGTTATACGTTATAAGGTAATAGTAAATAACGTTACACGTTATATGGTAATGCTACATAACGTTATACGTTATATGGTAACGCTACATAACGTTATACGTTATATGGTAATGCTACATAACGTTATACATTATATGGTAATGCTACATAACTTTATACGTTATATGGTAACAGTATACAACGTTACACGTTATAAGGTAATGCTACATAACGTTATACGTTATATGGTAACGCTACATAACGTTATACGTTATATGGTAATGCTACATAACGTTATACATTATATGGTAATGCTACATAACGTTATACGTTATATGGTAACAGTATGCAACGATACACGTTATAAGGTAATAGTAAATAACGTTACACGTTATATGGTAATGCTACATAACGTTATACGTTATATGGTAATGCTACATAACGTTATACGTTATATGGTAATGCTACATAACGTTATACGTTATATGGTAATGCTACATAACGTTATACGTTATATGGTAACAGTATACAACGTTATACGTTATAAGGTAATAGTAAATAACGTTACAGGTTATATGGTAATGCTACATAACGTTATACGTTATATGGTAACAGTATACAACGTTATACGTTATAAGGTAATAGTAAATAACGTTACACGTTATATGGTAATGCTACATAACGTTATACGTTATATGGTAATGCTACATAACGTTATACGTTATATGGTAACAGTATACAACGTTATACGTTATAAGGTAATAGTAAATAACGTTACAGGTTATATGGTAATGCTACATAACGTTATACGTTATATGGTAATGCTACATAACGTCATACGTTATATGGTAATGGTACATAACGTTATACGTTATATGGTAACAGTATATAACGTTATACGTTATATGGTAATGCTACATAACGTTATACGTTACAAGGTAATGCTACATAACGTTATACGTTATAAGGTAATAGTAAATAACGTTACACGTTATATGGTAATGCTACATAACGTTATACGTTATATGGTAACGCTACATAACGTTATACGTTATATGGTAATGCTACATAACGTTATACATTATATGGTAATGCTACATAACGTTATACGTTATATGGTAACAGTATGCAACGATACACGTTATAAGGTAATAGTAAATAACGTTACACGTTATATGGTAATGCTACATAACGTTATACGTTATATGGTAATGCTACATAACGTTATACGTTATATGGTAATGCTACATAACGTTATACGTTATATGGTAATGCTACATAACGTTATACGTTATATGGTAATGCTACATAACGTTATACGTTATATGGTAATGCTCCATAACGTTATACGTTATAACGTAACAGTATATAACGTTATACGTTATATGGTAATGCTACATAACGTTATACGTTATAAGGTAATGCTACATAACGTTATACATTATATGGTAATGCTACATAACGTTATACGTTATACGGTAATGCTACATAACGTTACACGTTATATGGTAATGCTACATAACGTTATACGTCATATGGTAATGCTACATAACGTTATACGTTATATGGTAACAGTATATAACGTTATACGTTATATGGTAATGCTACATAACGTTATACGTTATATGGTAATGCTACATAACGTTATACGTTATAGGGTAATGCTACATATCGTTATACGTTATATGGTAATGCTACATAACGTTATACATTATATGGTAATGCTAGATAACGTTATACGTTATATGGTAACAGTATACAACGTTATACGTTATACGGTAATAGTAAATAGCGTTACACGTTATATGGTAATGCTACATAACGTTATACGTTATATGGTAATGCTACATAACGTTATACGTTATATGGTAATGCTACATAACGTTATACGTTATATGGTAATGCTACATAACGTTATACGTTATATGGTAATGCTACATAACGTTATACGTTATATGGTAATGCTACATAACGATATACGTTATATGGTAATGCTACATAACGTTATACATTATATGGTAATGCTACATAACGTTATACGTTATATGGTAACAGTATACAACGTTATACGTTATAAGGTAATAGTAAATAACGTTACACGTTATATGGTAAGGCTACATAACGTTATACGTTATATGGTAATGCTACATAACGTTATACGTTATATGGTAATGCTACATAACGTTATACGTTATATGGTAATGCTACATAACGTTATACGTTATATGGTAATGCTACATAACGTTATACGTTATATGGTAATGCTACATAACGTTATACGTTATATGATAATGCTACATAACATTATACGTTATACGGTAATGCTACATAACGTTATACGTTATATGGTAACAGTATACAACGTTATACGTTATAAGGTAATAGTAAATAACGTTACACGTTATATGGTAATGCTACATAACGTTATACGTTATATGGTAATGCTACATAACGTTATACATTATATGGTAATGCTACATAACGTTATACGTTATATGGTAACAGTATACAACGTTATACGTTATAAGGTAATAGTAAATAACGTTACACGTTATATGGTAATGGTACATAACGTTATACGTTACATGGTAATGCTACATAACGTTATACATTATATGGTAATGCTACATAACGTTATACGTTATATGGTAACAGTATACAACGTTATACGTTATAAGGTAATAGTAAATAACGTTACACGTTATATGGTAAAGCTACATAACGTTATACGTTATATGGTAATGCTACATAACGTTATACGTTATATGGTAATGCTACATAACGTTATACGTTATATGGTAATGCTACATAACGTTATACGTTATATGGTAATGCTACACAACGTTATACGTTATATGGTAACAGTATACAACGTTATACGTTATAAGGTAATAGTAAATAACGTTACACGTTATATGGTAATGCTACATAACGTTATACGTTATATGGTAATGCTACATAACGATATACGTTATATGGTAATGCTACATAACGTTATACAATATATGGTAATGCTACATAACGTTATACGTTATATGGTAACAGTATACAACGTTATACGTTATAAGGTAATAGTAAATAACGTTACACGTTATATGGTAAGGCTACATAACGTTATACGTTATATGGTAATGCTACATAACGTTATACGTTATATGGTAATGCTACATAACGTTATACGTTATATGGTAATGCTACATAACGTTATACGTTATATGGTAATGCTACATAACGTTATACGTTATATGGTAATGCTACATAACGTTATACGTTATATGATAATGCTACATAACATTATACGTTATACGGTAATGCTACATAACGTTATACGTTATATGGTAACAGTATACAACGTTATACGTTATAAGGTAATAGTAAATAACGTTACACGTTATATGGTAATGCTACATAACGTTATACGTTATATGGTAATGCTACATAACGTTATACATTATATGGTAATGCTACATAACGTTATACGTTATATGGTAACAGTATACAACGTTATACGTTATAAGGTAATAGTAAATAACGTTACACGTTATATGGTAATGGTACATAACGTTATACGTTACATGGTAATGCTACATAACGTTATACATTATATGGTAATGCTACATAACGTTATACGTTATATGGTAACAGTATACAACGTTATACGTTATAAGGTAATAGTAAATAACGTTACACGTTATATGGTAAAGCTACATAACGTTATACGTTATATGGTAATGCTACATAACGTTATACGTTATATGGTAATGCTACATAACGTTATACGTTATATGGTAATGCTACATAACGTTATACGTTATATGGTAATGCTACACAACGTTATACGTTATATGGTAACAGTATACAACGTTATACGTTATAAGGTAATAGTAAATAACGTTACACGTTATATGGTAATGCTACATAACGTTATACGTTATATGGTAATGCTACATAACGTTATACGTTATATGGTAACAGTATATAACGTTATACGTTATATGGTAATGCTACATAACGTTATACGTTATATGGTAATGCTACATAACGTTATACGTTATATGGTAATGCTACATAACGCTATACGTTATATGGTAATGCTACATAACGTTATACGTTATATGGTAATGCTACATAACGTTATACGTTATATGGTAATGCTACATAACGTTATACGTTATATGGTAATGCTACATAACGTTATACGTTATATGGTAATGCTACATAACGTTATACGTTATATGGTAATGCTACATAACGTTATACGCTATATGGTAACAGTATATAACGTTATACGTTATAAGGTAATAGTAAATAACGTTACACGTTATGTGGTAATGCTACATGACGTTATACGTTATATGGTAATGCTACATAACGTTATACGTTATATGGTAATGCTACATAACGTTATACGTTATATGGTAACGATACATAACGTTATACATTATATGGTAATGCTACATAACGTTATACGTTATATCGTAACAGTATACAACGTTACACGTTATATGGTAACAGTATATAATGTTATACGTTATATGGTAATGCTACATAACGTTATACGTTATATGGTAATGCTACATAACGTTATACGTTATATGGTAACAGTATATAACGTTATACGTTATATGGTAACAGTATATAACGTTATACGTTATATGGTAATGCTACATAACGTTATACGTTATATGGTAATGCTACATAACGTTATACGTTATATGGTAACAGTATACAACGTTATACGTTATAAGGCAATAGTAAATAACGTTACACGTTATATGGTAATGCTACATAACGTTACACGTTATATGGTAATGCTACATAACGTTATACGTTATATGGTAATGCTACATAACGTTATACGTTATATGGTAATGCTACATAACGTTATACGTTATATAGTAATGCTACATAACGTTATACGTTATATGGTAATGCTACATAACGTTACACGTTATATGGTAACGCTAGATAACGTTATACGTTATATGGTAACATTATACAACGTTATACGTTATAAGGTAATAGTAAATAACGTTACACGTTATATGGTAATGCTACATAACGTTATACGTTATATGGTAACGCTACATAACGTTATACGTTATATGGTAATGCTACATAACGTTATACATTATATGGTAATGCTACATAACGTTATACGTTATATGGTAACAGTATACAACGTTACACGTTATAAGGTAATAGTAAATAACGTTACACGTTATATGGTAATTCTACATAACGTTATACGTTATATGGTAATGCTACATAACGTTATACGTTATATGGTAATGCTACATAACGTTATACGTTATATGGTAATGCTACATAACGTTATACGTTATATGGTAACAGTATACAACGTTATACATTATAAGGTAATAGTAAATAACGTTACACGTTATATGGTAAAGCTACATAACGTTATACGTTATATGGTAATGCTACATAACGTTATACGTTATATGGTAATGCTACATAACGTTATACGTTATATGGTAATGCTACATAACGTTATACGTTATATGGTAATGCTACATAACGTTATACGTTATATGGTAACAGTATACAACGTTATACGTTATAAGGTAATAGTAAATAACGTTACACGTTATATGGTAATGCTACATAACGTTATACGTTATATGGTAATGCTACATAACGTTATACGTTATATGGTAACAGTATATAACGTTATACGTTATATGGTAATGCTACATAACGTTATACGTTATATGGTAATGCTACATAACGTTATACGTTATATGGTAATGCTACATAACGCTATACGTTATATGGTAATGCTACATAACGTTATACGCTATATGGTAATGCTACATAACGTTATACATTATATGGTAATGCTACATAACGTTATACGTTATATGGTAACAGTATACAACGTTATACGTTATAAGGTAATAGTAAATAACGTTACACGTTATATGGTAATGCTACATAACGTTATACGTTATATGGTAATGCTACATAACGTTATACGTTATATGGTAACAGTATATAACGTTATACGTTATAAGGTAATAGTAAATAACGTTACACGTTATGTGGTAATGCTACATAACGTTATACGTTATATGGTAATGCTACATAACGTTATACGTTATATGGTAATGCTACATAACGTTATACGTTATATGGTAATGCTACATAACGTTACACATTATATGGTAATGCTACATAACGTTATACGTTATATGGTAACAGTATACAACGTTACACGTTATATGGTAACAGTATATAATGTTATACGTTATGTGGTAATGCTACATAACGTTATACGTTATATGGTAATGCTACATAACGTTATACGTTATATGGTAACAGTATATAACGTTATACGTTATATGGTAACAGTATATAACGTTATACGTTATATGGTAACAGTATATAACGTTATACGTTATATGGTAATGCTACATAACGTTAGACGTTATATGGTAATGCTACATAACGTTATACGTTATATGGTAACAGTATACAACGTTATGCGTTATAAGGTAATAGTAAATAATGTTACACGTTATATGGTAATGCTACATAACGTTATACGTTATATGGTAACGCTACATAACGTTATACGTTATATGGTAATGCTACATAACGTTATACATTATATGGTAATGCTACATAACTTTATACGTTATATGGTAACAGTATACAACGTTACACGTTATAAGGTAATAGTAAATAACGTTACACGTTATATGGTAATTCTACATAACGTTATACGTTATATGGTAATGCTACATGACGTTATACGTTATATGGTAATGCTACATAACGTTATACGTTATATGGTAATGCTACATAACGTTATACGTTATATGGTAACAGTATACAACGTTATACGTTATAAGGTAATAGTAAATAACGTTACACGTTATATGGTAAAGCTACATAACGTTATACGTTATATGGTAATGCTACATAACGTTATACGTTATATGGTAATGCTACATAACGTTATACGTTATATGGTAATGCTACATAACGTTATACGTTATATGGTAATGCTACAGAACGTTATACGTTATATGGTAACAGTATACAACGTTATACGTTATAAGGTAATAGTAAATAACGTTACACGTTATATGGTAATGCTACATAACGTTATACATTATATGGTAACGCTACATAACGTTATACGTTATATGGTAATGCTACATAACGTTATACATTATATGGTAATGCTACATAACGTTATACGTTATATGGTAACAGTATACAACGTTATACGTTATAACGTAATAGTAAATAACGTTACACGTTATATGGTAAAGCTACATAACGTTATACGTTATATGGTAATGCTACATAACGTTATACGTTATATGGTAATGCTACATAACGTTATACGTTATATGGTAATGCTACATAACGTTATACGTTATATGGTAACAGTATACAACGTTATACGTTATAACGTAATAGTAAATAACGTTACACGTTATATGGTAATGCTACATAACGTTATACGTTATATGGTAATGCTACATAACGTTATACGTTATATGGTAACAGTATATAACGTTATACGTTATATGGTAATGCTACATAACGTTATACGTTATATGGTAATGCTACATAACGTTATACGTTATATGGTAATGCTACATAACGCTATACGTTATATGGTAATGCTACATAACGTTATACGTTATATGGTAATGCTACATAACGTTATACATTATATGGTAATGCTACATAACGTTATACGTTATATGGTAACAGTATACAACGTTATACGTTATAAGGTAATAGTAAATAACGTTAGACGTTATATGGTAATGCTACATAACGTTATACGTTATATGGTAATGCTACATAACGTTATACGTTATATGGTAACAGTATATAACGTTATACGTTATAAGGTAATAGTAAATAACGTTACACGTTATGTGGTAATGCTACATAACGTTATACGTTATATGGTAATGCTACATAACGTTATACGTTATATGGTAATGCTACATAACGTTATACGTTATATGGTAATGCTACATAACGTTATACGTTATATGGTAACAGTATACAACGTTATACGTTATAAGGTAATAGTAAATAACGTTACAGGTTATATGGTAATGCTACATAACGTTATACGTTATATGGTAATGCTACATAACGTTATACGTTATATGGTAATGGTACATAACGTTATACGTTATTTGGTAACAGTATATAACGTTATACGTTATATGGTAATGCTACATAACGTTATACGTTACAAGGTAATGCTACATAACGTTATACGTTATAAGGTAATAGTAAATAACGTTACACGTTATATGGTAATGCTACATAACGTTATACGTTATATGGTAACGCTACATAACGTTATACGTTATATGGTAATGCTACATAACGTTATACATTATATGGCAATGCTACATAACGTTATACGTTATATGGTAACAGTATACAACGTTACACGTTATAAGGTAATAGTAAATAACGTTACACGTTATATGGTAATGCTACATAACGTTATACGTTATATGGTAATGCTACATAACGTTATACGTTATATGGTAATGCTACATAACGTTATACGTTATATGGTAATGCTACATAACGTTATACGTTATATGGTAATGCTACATAACGTTATACGTTATAACGTAACAGTATATAACGTTATACGTTATATGGTAATGCTACATAACGTTATACGTTATAAGGTAATGCTACATAACGTAATACATTATATGGTAATGCTACATAACGTTATACGTTATATGGTAATGCTACATAACGTTATACGTTATATGGTAATGCTACATAACGTTATACGATATATGGTAATGCTACATAACGTTATACGTTATATGGTAATGCTACATAACGTTATACGTTATATGGTAATGCTACATAACGTTATATGTTATATGGTAATGCTACATAACGTTATACGTTATAACGTAACAGTATATAACGTTATACGGTATATGGTAATGCTACATAACGTTATACATTATAAGGTAATGCTACATAACGTTATACATTATATGGTAATGCTACATAACGTTATACGTTATATGGTAATGCTACATAACGTTATACGTTATATGGTAATGCTACATAACGTTACACGTTATATTCTAATGCTACATAACGTTATACGTTATATGGTAACAGTATATAACGTTATACGTTAAATGGTAATGCTACATAACGTTATACGTTATATGGTAATGCTACATAACGTTATACGTTATATGGTAACAGTATACAACGTTATACGTTATAAGGTAATAGTAAATAACGTTACAGGTTATATGGTAATGCTACATAACGTTATGCGTTATATGGTAATGCTGCATAACGTTATACGTTATATGGTAATGCTACATAACGTTATACGTTATATGGTAACAGTATATAACGTTATACGTTATATGGTAATGCTACATAACGTTATACGTTACAAGGTAATGCTACATAACGTTATACGTTATATGGTAACAGTATATAACGTTATACGTTATATGGCAATGCTACATAACGTTATACGTTATATGGTAACAGTATACAACGTTACACGTTATAAGGTAATAGTAAATAACGTTACACGTTATATGGTAATGCTACATAACGTTATACGTTATATGGTAATGCTACATAACGTTATACGTTATATGGTAATGCTACATAACGTTATACGGTATATGGTAATGCTACATAACGTTATACGTTATATGGTAATGCTACATAACGTTATACGTTATAACGTAACAGTATATAACGTTATACGTTATATGGTAATGCTACATAACGTTATACGTTATAAGGTAATGCTACATAACGTAATACATTATATGGTAATGCTACATAACGTTATACGTTATATGGTAATGCTACATAACGTTATACGTTATATGGTAATGCTACATAACGTTATACGATATATGGTAATGCTACATAACGTTATACGTTATATGGTAATGCTACATAACGTTATACGTAATATGGTAATGCTACATAACGTTATACGTTATAATGTAACAGTATATAACGTTATACGTTATATGGTAATGCTACATAACGTTATACGTTATATGGTAATGCTACATAACGTTATATGTTATATGGTAATGCTACATAACGTTATACGTTATAACGTAACAGTATATAACGTTATACGGTATATGGTAATGCTACATAACGTTATACATTATAAGGTAATGCTACATAACGTTATACATTATATGGTAATGCTACATAACGTTATACGTTATATGGTAATGCTACATAACGTTATACGTTATATGGTAATGCTACATAACGTTACACGTTATATTCTAATGCTACATAACGTTATACGTTATATGGTAACAGTATATAACGTTATACGTTAAATGGTAATGCTACATAACGTTATACGTTATATGGTAATGCTACATAACGTTATACGTTATATGGTAACATTATACAACGTTATACGTTATAAGGTAATAGTAAATAACGTTACAGGTTATATGGTAATGCTACATAACGTTATGCGTTATATGGTAATGCTGCATAACGTTATACGTTATATGGTAATGCTACATAACGTTATACGTTATATGGTAACAGTATATAACGTTATACGTTATATGGTAATGCTACATAACGTTATACGTTACAAGGTAATGCTACATAACGTTATACGTTATATGGTAACAGTATATAACGTTATACGTTATATGGCAATGCTACATAACGTTATACGTTATATGGTAACAGTATATAACGTTATACGTTATAACGTAATGTGACATAACGTGATACGTTATATGGTAATGCTACATAACGTTATACGTTATATGGTAATGCTACATAACGTTATACGTTATATGGTAACAGTATATAACGTTATACGTTATAAGGTAATAGTAAATAACGTTACACGTTATGTGGTAATGCTACATAACGTTATACGTTATATGGTAATGCTACATAACGTTATACGTTATATGGTAATGCTACATAACGTTATACGTTATATGGTAATGCTACATAACGTTATACATTATATGGTAATGCTACATAACGTTATACGTTATATGGTAACAGTATACAACGTTACACGTTATATGGTAACAGTATACAACGTTATACGTTATAAGGTAATAGTAAATAACGTTACACGTTATATGGTAATGCTACATAACGTTACACGTTATATGGTAATGCTACATAACGTTATACGTTATATGGTAATGCTACATAACGTTAGACGTTATAATGTAACAGTATATAACGTTATACGTTATATGATAATGCTACATAACGTTATACGTTATATGGTAATGCTACATAACGTTATACGTTATATGGTAACAGTATACAACGTTATACGTTATAAGGTAATAGTAAATAACGTTACACGTTATATGGTAATGCTACATAACGTTACACGTTATATGGTAATGCTACATAACGTTATACGTTATATGGTAATGCTACATAACGTTATACGTTATATGGTAATGCTACATAACGTTATACGTTATATGGTAATGCTACATAACGTTATACGTTATATGGTAATGCTAGATAACGTTATACGTTATATGGTAACAGTATATAACGTTATACGTTATATGGTAATGCTACATAACGTTATACGTTATATGGTAATGCTACATAACGTTATACGTAATATGGTAATGCTACATAAAGTTATACGTTATAATGTAACAGTATATAACGTTATACGTTATATGGTAATGCTACATAACGTTATACGTTATATGGTAATGCTACATAACGTTATACGTTATATGGTAATGCTACATAACGTTATACGTTATATGGTAATGCTACATAACGTTATACGTTATAACGTAACAGTATATAACGTTATACGGTATATGGTAATGCTACATAACGTTACACGTTATATGGTAATGCTACATAACGTTATACGTTATATGGTAACAGTATATAACGTTATACGTTATATGGTAATGCTACATAACGTGATACGTTATATGGTAATGCTACATAACGTTATACGTTATATGGTAACAGTATACAACGTTATACGTTATAAGGTAATAGTAAATAACGTTATACGTTATATGGTAATGCTACATAACGTTATACGTTATATGGTAATGCTACATAACGTTATACGTTATATGGTAATGCTACATAACGTTATACGTTATATGGTAACAGTATATAACGTTATACGTTATATGGTAATGCTACATAACGTTATACGTTACAAGGTAATGCTACATAACGTTATACGATATATGGTAACAGTATATAACGTTATACGTTATATGGTAATGCTACATAACGTTATACGTTATATGGTAAGGCTACATAACGTTATACATTATATGGTAATGCTACATAACGTTATACGTTATAACGTAACAGTATATAACGTTATACGTTATATGGTAATGCTACATAACGTTATACGTTATAACGTAACAGTATATAACATTATACGTTATATGGTAATGATACATAACGTTATACGTTATAAGGTAATGATACATAACGTTATACACTATATGGTAATGCTACATAACGTTATACGTTATATGGTAATGCTACATAACGTTGTACGTTACATGGTAATGCTACATAACGTTATACGTTATATGGTAACAGTATACAACGTTATACGTTATAAGGTAATAGTAAATAACGTTACACGTTATATGGTAATGCTACATAACGTTATACGTTATATGGTAATGCTACATAACGTTATACGTTATATGGTAACAGTATATGACGTTATACGTTATATGGTAATGCTACATAACGTTATACGTTATATGGTAATGCTACATAACGTTATACGTTATAATGTAACAGTATATAACGTTATACGTTATATGGTAATGCTACATAACGTTATACGTTATATGGTAATGCTACATAACGTTATACGTTATATGGTAATGCTACATAACGTTATACGTTATAACGTAACAGTATATAACGTTATACGGTATATGGTAATGCTACATAACGTTACACGTTATATGGTAATGCTACATAACGTTATACGTTATATGGTAACAGTATATAACGTTATACGTTATATGGTAATGCTACATAACGTGATACGTTATATGGTAATGCTACATAACGTTATACGTTATATGGTAACAGTATACAACGTTATACGTTATAAGGTAATAGTAAATAACGTTATACGTTATATGGTAATGCTACATAACGTTATACGTTATATGGTAATGCTACATAACGTTATACGTTATATGGTAATGCTACATAACGTTATACGTTATATGGTAACAGTATATAACGTTATACGTTATATGGTAATGCTACATAACGTTATACGTTACAAGGTAATGCTACATAACGTTATACGATATATGGTAACAGTATATAACGTTATACGTTATATGGTAATGCTACATAACGTTATACGTTATATGGTAAGGCTACATAACGTTATACATTATATGGTAATGCTACATAACGTTATACGTTATAACGTAACAGTATATAACGTTATACGTTATATGGTAATGCTACATAACGTTATACGTTATAACGTAACAGTATATAACATTATACGTTATATGGTAATGATACATAACGTTATACGTTATAAGGTAATGATACATAACGTTATACACTATATGGTAATGCTACATAACGTTATACGTTATATGGTAATGCTACATAACGTTGTACGTTACATGGTAATGCTACATAACGTTATACGTTATATGGTAACAGTATACAACGTTATACGTTATAAGGTAATAGTAAATAACGTTACACGTTATATGGTAATGCTACATAACGTTATACGTTATATGGTAATGCTACATAACGTTATACGTTATATGGTAACAGTATATGACGTTATACGTTATATGGTAATGCTACATAACGTTATACGTTATATGGTAATGCTACATAACGTTATACGTTATAATGTAACAGTATATAACGTTATACGTTATATGGTAATGCTACATAACGTTATACGTTATATGGTAATGCTACATAACGTTATACGTTATATGGTAATGCTACATAACGTTATACGTTATAATGTAATGCTACATAACGTTATACATTATATGGTAATGCTACATAAGGTTATACGTTATATGGTAATGCTACATAACGTTATACGTTATATGGTAATGCTACATAACGTTATACTTTATATGGTAATGCTACATAACGTTATACGTTATATGGTAATGCTACATAACGTTATACGTTATAACGTAACAGTATATAACGTTATACGTTATATGGTAATGCTACATAACGTTATACGTTATAAGGTAATACTACATAACGTTATACATTATATGGTAATGCTACATAACGTTATACGTTATATGGTAATGCTACATAACGTTATACGTTATATGGTAATGCTACATAACGTTATACGTTATATGGTAATGCTACATAACGTTATACGTTATATGGTAATGCTACATAACGTTATACGTTATATGGTAATGCTACATAACGTTATACATTATATGGTAATGCTACATAACGTTATACGTTATATGGTAACAGTATACAACGTTATACGTTATATGGTAATGCTACATAACGTTATACGTTATATGGTAATGCTACATAACGTTATACGTTATATGGTAATGCTACATAACGTTATACGTTATATGGTAATGCTACATAACGTTATACGTTATATGGTAATGCTACATAACGTTATACGTTATATGGTAATGCTAGATAACGTTATACGTTATATGGTAATGCTACATAACGTTATACGTTATATGGTAATGCTACATAACGTTATACGTTATATGGTGATGCTACATACCGTTATACGTTATATGGTAACAGTATATAACGTTATACGTTATATGGTAATGCTACATAACGTTATACGTTATATGGTAATGCTACATAACGTTATACGTTATATGGTAACATTATACAACGTTATACGTTATAAGGTAATAGTAAATAACGTTACAGGTTATATGGTAATGCTACATAACGTTATGCGTTATATGGTAATGCTGCATAACGTTATACGTTATATGGTAATGCTACATAACGTTATACGTTATATGGTAACAGTATATAACGTTATACGTTATATGGTAATGCTACATAACGTTATACGTTACAAGGTAATGCTACATAACGTTATACGTTATATGGTAACAGTATATAACGTTATACGTTATATGGCAATGCTACATAACGTTATACGTTATATGGTAACAGTATATAACGTTATACGTTATAACGTAATGTGACATAACGTGATACGTTATATGGTAATGCTACATAACGTTATACGTTATATGGTAATGCTACATAACGTTATACGTAATATGGTAACAGTATATAACGTTATACGTTATAAGGTAATAGTAAATAACGTTACACGTTATGTGGTAATGCTACATAACGTTATACGTTATATGGTAATGCTACATAACGTTATACGTTATATGGTAATGCTACATAACGTTATACGTTATATGGTAATGCTACATAACGTTATACATTATATGGTAATGCTACATAACGTTATACGTTATATGGTAACAGTATACAACGTTACACGTTATATGGTAACAGTATACAACGTTATACGTTATAAGGTAATAGTAAATAACGTTACACGTTATATGGTAATGCTACATAACGTTACACGTTATATGGTAATGCTACATAACGTTATACGTTATATGGTAATGCTACATAACGTTAGACGTTATAATGTAACAGTATATAACGTTATACGTTATATGATAATGCTACATAACGTTATACGTTATATGGTAATGCTACATAACGTTATACGTTATATGGTAACAGTATACAACGTTATACGTTATAAGGTAATAGTAAATAACGTTACACGTTATATGGTAATGCTACATAACGTTACACGTTATATGGTAATGCTACATAACGTTATACGTTATATGGTAATGCTACATAACGTTATACGTTATATGGTAATGCTACATAACGTTATACGTTATATGGTAATGCTACATAACGTTATACGTTATATGGTAATGCTAGATAACGTTATACGTTATATGGTAACAGTATATAACGTTATACGTTATATGGTAATGCTACATAACGTTATACGTTATATGGTAATGCTACATAACGTTATACGTTATAACGTAACAGTATATAACGTTATACGGTATATGGTAATGCTACATAACGTTACACGTTATATGGTAATGCTACATAACGTTATACGTTATATGGTAACAGTATATAACGTTATACGTTATATGGTAATGCTACATAACGTGATACGTTATATGGTAATGCTACATAACGTTATACGTTATATGGTAACAGTATACAACGTTATACGTTATAAGGTAATAGTAAATAACGTTATACGTTATATGGTAATGCTACATAACGTTATACGTTATATGGTAATGCTACATAACGTTATACGTTATATGGTAATGCTACATAACGTTATACGTTATATGGTAACAGTATATAACGTTATACGTTATATGGTAATGCTACATAACGTTATACGTTACAAGGTAATGCTACATAACGTTATACGATATATGGTAACAGTATATAACGTTATACGTTATATGGTAATGCTACATAACGTTATACGTTATATGGTAAGGCTACATAACGTTATACATTATATGGTAATGCTACATAACGTTATACGTTATAACGTAACAGTATATAACGTTATACGTTATATGGTAATGCTACATAACGTTATACGTTATAACGTAACAGTATATAACATTATACGTTATATGGTAATGATACATAACGTTATACGTTATAAGGTAATGATACATAACGTTATACACTATATGGTAATGCTACATAACGTTATACGTTATATGGTAATGCTACATAACGTTGTACGTTACATGGTAATGCTACATAACGTTATACGTTATATGGTAACAGTATACAACGTTATACGTTATAAGGTAATAGTAAATAACGTTACAGGTTATATGGTAATGCTACATAACGTTATACGTTATATGGTAATGCTACATAACGTTATACGTTATATGGTAATGCTACATAACGTTACACGTTGTATGGTAATGCTACATAACGTTATACGTTATATGGTAATGCTACATAACGTTATACGTTATAACGTAACAGTATATAACGTTATACGTTATATGGTAATGCTACATAACGTTATACGTTATATGGTAATGCTACATAACGTTATACGTTATATGGTAATGCTACATAACGTTATACGTTATAACGTAACAGTATATAACGTTATACGTTATATGGTAATGCTACATAACGTTATACGTTATAAGGTAATGCTACATAACGTAATACATTATATGGTAATGCTACATAACGTTATACGTTATATGGTAATGCTACATAACGTTATACGTTATATGGTAATGCTACATAACGTTATACGATATATGGTAATGCTACATAACGTTATACGTTATATGGTAATGCTACATAACGTTATACGTAATATGGTAATGCTACATAACGTTATACGTTATAATGTAACAGTATATAACGTTATACGTTATATGGTAATGCTACATAACGTTATACGTTATATGGTAATGCTACATAACGTTATATGTTATATGGTAATGCTACATAACGTTATACGTTATAACGTAACAGTATATAACGTTATACGGTATATGGTAATGCTACATAACGTTATACATTATAAGGTAATGCTACATAACGTTATACATTATATGGTAATGCTACATAACGTTATACGTTATATGGTAATGCTACATAACGTTATACGTTATATGGTAATGCTACATAACGTTACACGTTATATTCTAATGCTACATAACGTTATACGTTATATGGTAACAGTATATAACGTTATACGTTAAATGGTAATGCTACATAACGTTATACGTTATATGGTAATGCTACATAACGTTATACGTTATATGGTAACAGTATATAACGTTATACGTTATAAGGTAATAGTAAATAACGTTACACGTTATGTGGTAATGCTACATAACGTTATACGTTATATGGTAATGCTACATAACGTTATACGTTATATGGTAATGCTACATAACGTTATACGTTATATGGTAATGCTACATAACGTTATACGTTATATGGTAATGCTACATAACGTTATACGTTATATGGTAATGCTACATAACGTTATACGTTATATGGTAACAGTATATAACGTTATACGTTATATGGTAATGCTACATAACGTTATACGTTATATGGTAATGCTACATAACGTTATACGTTATATGGTAACAGTATATAACGTTATACGTTATATGGTAATGCTACATAACGTTATACGTTACAAGGTAATGCTACATAACGTTATACGATATATGGTAACAGTATATAACGTTATACGTTATATGGTAATGCTACATAACGTTATACGTTATATGGTAAGGCTACATAACGTTATATATTATATGGTAATGCTACATAACGTTATACGTTATAACGTAACAGTATATAACGTTATACGTTATATGGTAATGCTACATAACGTTATACGTTATAACGTAACAGTATATAACATTATACGTTATATGGTAATGATACATAACGTTATACGTTATAAGGTAATGATACATAACGTTATACACTATATGGTAATGCTACATAACGTTATACGTTATATGGTAATGCTACATAACGTTGTACGTTATATGGTAGTGCTACATAACGTTATACGTTATATGGTAATGCTACATAACGTTATGCGTTATATGGTAATGCTACATAACGTTATACATTACATGGTAATGCTACATAACGTTATACGTTATATGGTAACAGTATACAACGTTATACGTTATAAGGTAATAGTAAATAACGTTACACGTTATATGGTAATGCTACATAACGTTATACGTTATATGGTAATGCTACATAACGTTATACGTTATATGGTAACAGTATATGACGTTATACGTTATATGGTAATGCTACATACCGTTATACGTTATATGGTAATGCTACATAACGTTATACGTTATAATGTAACAGTATATAACGTTATACGTTATATGGTAATGCTACATAACGTTATACGTTATATGGTAATGCTACATAACGTTATACGTTATATGGTAATGCTACATAACGTTATATGTTATAACGTAACAGTATATAACGTTATACGTTATATGGTAATGCTACATAACGTTATACGTTATAATGTAATGCTACATAACGTTATACATTATATGGTAATGCTACATAAGGTTATACGTTATATGGTAATGCTACATAACGTTATACGTTATATGGTAATGCTACATAACGTTATACTTTATATGGTAATGCTACATAACGTTATACGTTATATGGTAATGCTACATAACGTTATACGTTATAACGTAACAGTATATAACGTTATACGTTATATGGTAATGCTACATAACGTTATACGTTATAAGGTAATACTACATAACGTTATACATTATATGGTAATGCTACATAACGTTATACGTTATATGGTAATGCTACATAACGTTATACGTTATATGGTAATGCTACATAACGTTATACGTTATATGGTAATGCTACATAACGTTATACGTTATATGGTAATGCTACATAACGTTATACGTTATATGGTAATGCTACATAACGTTATACATTATATGGTAATGCTACATAACGTTATACGTTATATGGTAACAGTATACAACGTTATACGTTATATGGTAATGCTACATAACGTTATACGTTATATGGTAATGCTACATAACGTTATACGTTATATGGTAATGATAGATAACGTTATACGTTATATGGTAATGCTACATAACGTTATACGTTATATGGTAACAGTATACAACGTTATACGTTGTAAGGCAATAGTAAATAACGCTACACGTTATATGGTAATGCTACATAACGTTATACGTTATATGGTAATGCTACATAACGTTATACGTTATATGGTAATGCTACATACCGTTATACGTTATATGGTAACAGTATATAACGTTATACGTTATATGGTAATGCTACATAACGTTATACGTTATATGGTAATGCTACATAACGTTATACGTTATATGGTAACAGTATACAACGTTATACGTTATAAGGTAATAGTAAATAACGTTACAGGTTATATGGTAATGCTACATAACGTTATACGTTATATGGTAATGCTACATAACGTTATACGTTATATGGTAATGCTACATAACGTTACACGTTGTATGGTAATGCTACATAACGTTATACGTTATATGGTAATGCTACATAACGTTATACGTTATAACGTAACAGTATATAACGTTATACGTTATATGGTAATGCTACATAACGTTATACGTTATAATGTAATGCTACATAACGTTATACATTATATGGTAATGCTACATAAGGTTATACGTTATATGGTAATGCTACATAACGTTATATGTTATAATGTAATGCTACATAACGTTATACATTATATGGTAATGCTACATAAGGTTATACGTTATATGGTAATGCTACATAACGTTGTACGTTATATGGTAATGCTACATAACGTTATACGTTATATGGTAATGCTACATAACGTTATACGTTATATGGTAATGCTACATAACGTTATACGTTATATGGTAATGCTACATAACGTTATACGTTATATGGTAACGCTACATAACGTTATACGTTATATGGTAATGCTACATAACGTTATACGTTATATGGTAATGATAGATAACGTTATACATTATATGGTAATGCTACATAACGTTATACGTTATATGGTAATGCTACATAACGTTATACGTTATATGGTAATGCTACATAACGTTATACGTTATATGGTAATGCTACATAACGTTATACGTTATATGGTAATGCTACATAACGTTATACGTTATATGGTAATGCTACATAACGTTATACGTTATATGGTAATGCTACATAACGTTATACGTTATATGGTAATGCTACATAACGTTATACGTTATATGGTAATGCTACATACCGTTATACGTTATATGGTAACAGTATATAACGTTATACGTTATATGGTAATGCTACATAACGTTATGCGTTATAAGGTAATGCTACATAACGTTATACATTATATGGTAATGCTACATAACGTTATACGTTATATGGTAATGCTACATAACGTTATACGTTATATGGTAATGCTACATAACGTTATACGTTATATGGTAATGCTACATAACGTTATACGTTATATGGTAATGCTACATAACGTTATACGTTATATGGTAATGCTACATAACGTTATACGTTATATGGTAATGCTACATAACGTTATACGTTATATGGTAATGCTACATAACGTTATACGTTATATGGTAATGCTACATAACGTTATACATTATATGGTAATGCTACATAACGTTATACGTTATATGGTAACAGTATACAACGTTATACGTTATATGGTAATGCTACATAACGTTATACGTTATATGGTAATGCTACATAACGTTATACGTTATATGGTAATGATAGATAACGTTATACGTTATATGGTAACAGTATATAACGTTATACGTTATATGGTAATGCTACATAACGTTATACGTTATATGGTAATGCTACATAACGTTATACGTTATATGGTAACAGTATACAACGTTATACGTTGTAAGGTAATAGAAAATAACGCTACACGTTATATGGTAATGCTACATAACGTTATACGTTATATGGTAATGCTACATAACGTTATACGTTATATGGTAATGCTACATACCGTTATACGTTATATGGTAACAGTATATAACGTTATACGTTATATGGTAATGCTACATAACGTTATACGTTATATGGTAATGCTACATAACGTTATACGTTATATGGTAACAGTATACAACGTTATACGTTATAAGGTAATAGTAAATAACGTTACAGGTTATATGGTAATGCTACATAACGTTATACGTTATATGGTAATGCTACATAACGTTATACGTTATATGGTAATGCTACATAACGTTACACGTTGTATGGTAATGCTACATAACGTTATACGTTATATGGTAATGCTACATAACGTTATACGTTATAACGTAACAGTATATAACGTTATACGTTATATGGTAATGCTACATAACGTTATACGTTATAATGTAATGCTACATAACGTTATACATTATATGGTAATGCTACATAAGGTTATACGTTATATGGTAATGCTACATAACGTTATATGTTATAATGTAATGCTACATAACGTTATACATTATATGGTAATGCTACATAAGGTTATACGTTATATGGTAATGCTACATAACGTTGTACGTTATATGGTAATGCTACATAACGTTATACGTTATATGGTAATGCTACATACCGTTATACGTTATATGGTAACAGTATATAACGTTATACGTTATATGGTAATGCTACATAACGTTATGCGTTATAAGGTAATGCTACATAACGTTATACATTATATGGTAATGCTACATAACGTTATACGTTATATGGTAATGCTACATAACGTTATACGTTATATGGTAATGCTACATAACGTTATACGTTATATGGTAATGCTACATAACGTTATACGTTATATGGTAATGCTACATAACGTTATACGCAATATGGTAATGCTACATAACGTTATACGTTATAATGTAACAGTATATAACGTTATACGTTATATGGTAATGCTACATAACGTTATACGTTATATGGTAATGCTACATAACGTTATACGTTATATGGTAATGCTACATAACGTTATACGTTATATGGTAACGCTACATAACGTTATACGTTATAACGTAACAGTATATAACGTTATACGGTATATGGTAATGCTACATAACGTTATACGTTATAAGGTAATGCTACATAACGTTATACGTTATATGGTAATGCTACATAACGTTATACGTTATATGGTAATGCTACATAACGTTATACGTTATAATGTAACAGTATATAACGTTATACGTTATATGGTAATGCTACATAACGTTATACGTTATATGGTAATGCTACATAACGTTATACATTATATGGTAATGCTACATAACGTTATACGTTATATGGTAATGCTACATAACGTTATACGTTATATGGTAATGCTACATAACGTTATACGTTATATGGTAATGCTACATAACGTTATACGTTATATGGTAAGGCTACATAACGTTATACGTTATATGGTAATGCTACATAACGTTATACGTTATATGGTAATCCTACATAACGTTATACATTATATGGTAATGCTACATAACGTTATACGTTATATGGTAACAGTATACAATGTTATACGTTATAAGGTAATAGTAAATAACGTTACACGTTATATGGTAATGCTGCGTAACGTTATACGTTATATGGTAATGCTACATAACGTTATACGTTATATGGTAATGCTACATAACGTTATACGTTATATGGTAATGCTACATAACGTTATACATTATATGGTAATGCTACATAACGTTATACGTTATATGGTAACAGTATACAACGTTATACGATATAAGGTAATAGTAAATAACGTTACACGTTATATGGTAATGCCACATAACGTTATACGTTATATGGTAAGGCTACATAACGTTATACGTTATATGGTAATGCTACATAACGTTATACGTTATATGGTAACGCTACATAACGTTATACGTTATATGGTAATGCTACATAACGTTATACGTTATATGGTAATGATAGATAACGTTATACATTATATGGTAATGCTACATAACGTTATACGTTATATGGTAATGCTACATAACGTTATACGTTATATGGTAATGCTACATAACGTTATACGTTATATGGTAATGCTACATAACGTTATACGTTATATGGTAATGCTACATAACGTTATACGTTATATGGTAATGCTACATAACGTTATACGTTATATGGTAATGCTACATAACGTTATACGTTATATGGTAATGCTACATAACGTTATACGTTATATGGTAATGCTACATACCGTTATACGTTATATGGTAACAGTATATAACGTTATACGTTATATGGTAATGCTACATAACGTTATGCGTTATAAGGTAATGCTACATAACGTTATACATTATATGGTAATGCTACATAACGTTATACGTTATATGGTAATGCTACATAACGTTATACGTTATATGGTAATGCTACATAACGTTATACGTTATATGGTAATGCTACATAACGTTATACGTTATATGGTAATGCTACATAACGTTATACGTTATATGGTAATGCTACATAACGTTATACGTTATATGGTAATGCTACATAACGTTATACGTTATATGGTAATGCTACATAACGTTATACGTTATATGGTAATGCTACATAACGTTATACATTATATGGTAATGCTACATAACGTTATACGTTATATGGTAACAGTATACAACGTTATACGTTATATGGTAATGCTACATAACGTTATACGTTATATGGTAATGCTACATAACGTTATACGTTATATGGTAATGATAGATAACGTTATACGTTATATGGTAACAGTATATAACGTTATACGTTATATGGTAATGCTACATAACGTTATACGTTATATGGTAATGCTACATAACGTTATACGTTATATGGTAACAGTATACAACGTTATACGTTGTAAGGTAATAGAAAATAACGCTACACGTTATATGGTAATGCTACATAACGTTATACGTTATATGGTAATGCTACATAACGTTATACGTTATATGGTAATGCTACATACCGTTATACGTTATATGGTAACAGTATATAACGTTATACGTTATATGGTAATGCTACATAACGTTATACGTTATATGGTAATGCTACATAACGTTATACGTTATATGGTAACAGTATACAACGTTATACGTTATAAGGTAATAGTAAATAACGTTACAGGTTATATGGTAATGCTACATAACGTTATACGTTATATGGTAATGCTACATAACGTTATACGTTATATGGTAATGCTACATAACGTTACACGTTGTATGGTAATGCTACATAACGTTATACGTTATATGGTAATGCTACATAACGTTATACGTTATAACGTAACAGTATATAACGTTATACGTTATATGGTAATGCTACATAACGTTATACGTTATAATGTAATGCTACATAACGTTATACATTATATGGTAATGCTACATAAGGTTATACGTTATATGGTAATGCTACATAACGTTATATGTTATAATGTAATGCTACATAACGTTATACATTATATGGTAATGCTACATAAGGTTATACGTTATATGGTAATGCTACATAACGTTGTACGTTATATGGTAATGCTACATAACGTTATACGTTATATGGTAACAGTATATAACGTTATACGTTATATGGTAATGCTACATAACGTTATGCGTTATAAGGTAATGCTACATAACGTTATACATTATATGGTAATGCTACATAACGTTATACGTTATATGGTAATGCTACATAACGTTATACGTTATATGGTAATGCTACATAACGTTATACGTTATATGGTAATGCTACATAACGTTATACGTTATATGGTAATGCTACATAACGTTATACGTTATATGGTAATGCTACATAACGTTATACGTTATATGGTAATGCTACATAACGTTATACGTTATATGGTAATGCTACATAACGTTATACGTTATATGGTAATGCTACATAACGTTATACATTATATGGTAATGCTACATAACGTTATACGTTATATGGTAACAGTATACAACGTTATACGTTATATGGTAATGCTACATAACGTTATACGTTATATGGTAATGCTACATAACGTTATACGTTATATGGTAATGATAGATAACGTTATACGTTATATGGTAACAGTATATAACGTTATACGTTATATGGTAATGCTACATAACGTTATACGTTATATGGTAATGCTACATAACGTTATACGTTATATGGTAACAGTATACAACGTTATACGTTGTAAGGTAATAGAAAATAACGCTACACGTTATATGGTAATGCTACATAACGTTATACGTTATATGGTAATGCTACATAACGTTATACGTTATATGGTAATGCTACATACCGTTATACGTTATATGGTAACAGTATATAACGTTATACGTTATATGGTAATGCTACATAACGTTATACGTTATATGGTAATGCTACATAACGTTATACGTTATATGGTAACAGTATACAACGTTATACGTTATAAGGTAATAGTAAATAACGTTACAGGTTATATGGTAATGCTACATAACGTTATACGTTATATGGTAATGCTACATAACGTTATACGTTATATGGTAATGCTACATAACGTTACACGTTGTATGGTAATGCTACATAACGTTATACGTTATATGGTAATGCTACATAACGTTATACGTTATAACGTAACAGTATATAACGTTATACGTTATATGGTAATGCTACATAACGTTATACGTTATAATGTAATGCTACATAACGTTATACATTATATGGTAATGCTACATAAGGTTATACGTTATATGGTAATGCTACATAACGTTATATGTTATAATGTAATGCTACATAACGTTATACATTGTATGGTAATGCTACATAAGGTTATACGTTATATGGTAATGCTACATAACGTTGTACGTTATATGGTAATGCTACATAACGTTATACGTTATATGGTAATGCTACATACCGTTATACGTTATATGGTAACAGTATATAACGTTATACGTTATATGGTAATGCTACATAACGTTATGCGTTATAAGGTAATGCTACATAACGTTATACATTATATGGTAATGCTACATAACGTTATACGTTATATGGTAATGCTACATAACGTTATACGTTATATGGTAATGCTACATAACGTTATACGTTATATGGTAATGCTACATAACGTTATACGTTATATGGTAATGCTACATAACGTTATACGCAATATGGTAATGCTACATAACGTTATACGTTATAATGTAACAGTATATAACGTTATACGTTATATGGTAATGCTACATAACGTTATACGTTATATGGTAATGCTACATAACGTTATACGTTATATGGTAATGCTACATAACGTTATACGTTATATGGTAACGCTACATAACGTTATACGTTATAACGTAACAGTATATAACGTTATACGGTATATGGTAATGCTACATAACGTTATACGTTATAAGGTAATGCTACATAACGTTATACGTTATATGGTAATGCTACATAACGTTATACGTTATATGGTAATGCTACATAACGTTATACGTTATAATGTAACAGTATATAACGTTATACGTTATATGGTAATGCTACATAACGTTATACGTTATATGGTAATGCTACATAACGTTATACATTATATGGTAATGCTACATAACGTTATACGTTATATGGTAATGCTACATAACGTTATACGTTATATGGTAATGCTACATAACGTTATACGTTATATGGTAAGGCTACATAACGTTATACGTTATATGGTAATGCTACATAACGTTATACGTTATATGGTAATCCTACATAACGTTATACATTATATGGTAATGCTACATAACGTTATACGTTATATGGTAACAGTATACAATGTTATACGTTATAAGGTAATAGTAAATAACGTTACACGTTATATGGTAATGCTGCGTAACGTTATACGTTATATGGTAATGCTACATAACGTTATACGTTATATGGTAATGCTACATAACGTTATACGTTATATGGTAATGCTACATAACGTTATACATTATATGGTAATGCTACATAACGTTATACGTTATATGGTAACAGTATACAACGTTATACGATATAAGGTAATAGTAAATAACGTTACACGTTATATGGTGATTCTACATAACGTTATACGTTATAAGGTAATACTACATAACGTTATACATTATATGGTAATGCTACATAACGTTATACGTTATAATGTAATGCTACATAACGTTATACATTATATGGTAATGCTACATAAGGTTATACGTTATATGGTAATGCTACATAACGTTGTACGTTATATGGTAATGCTACATAACGTTATACGTTATATGGTAATGCTACATACCGTTATACGTTATATGGTAACAGTATATAACGTTATACGTTATATGGTAATGCTACATAACGTTATGCGTTATAAGGTAATGCTACATAACGTTATACATTATATGGTAATGCTACATAACGTTATACGTTATATGGTAATGCTACATAACGTTATACGTTATATGGTAATGCTACATAACGTTATACGTTATATGGTAATGCTACATAACGTTGTACGTTATATGGTAATGCTACATAACGTTATACGTTATATGGTAATGCTACATACCGTTATACGTTATATGGTAACAGTATATAACGTTATACGTTATATGGTAATGCTACATAACGTTATGCGTTATAAGGTAATGCTACATAACGTTATACATTATATGGTAATGCTACATAACGTTATACGTTATATGGTAATGCTACATAACGTTATACGTTATATGGTAATGCTACATAACGTTATACGTAATATGGTAATGCTACATAACGTTATACGTTATAATGTAACAGTATATAACGTTATACGTTATATGGTAATGCTACATAACGTTATACGTTATATGGTAATGCTACATAACGTTATACGTTATATGGTAATGCTACATAACGTTATACGTTATATGGTAATGCTACATAACGTTATACGTTATATGGTAATGCTACATAACGTTATACGTTATAACGTAACAGTATATAACGTTATACGGTATATGGTAATGCTACATAACGTTATACGTTATAAGGTAATGCTACATAACGTTATACGTTATATGGTAATGCTACATAACGTTATACGTAATATGGTAATGCTACATAACGTTATACGTTATAATGTAACAGTATATAACGTTATACGTTATATGGTAATGCTACATAACGTTATACGTTATATGGTAATGCTACATAACGTTATACGTTATATGGTAATGCTACATAACGTTATACGTTATATGGTAATGCTACATAACGTTATACGTTATACGGTAATGCTACATAACGTTATACGTTATACGGTAATGCTACATAACGTTATACGTTATACGGTAATGCTACATAACGTTATACGTTATATGGTAATGCTACATAACGTTATACATTATATGGTAATGCTACATAACGTTATACGTTATATGGTAATGCTACATAACGTTATACGTTATATGGTAATGCTACATAACGTTATACGTTATATGGTAATGCTACATAACGTTATACGTTATATGGTAAGGCTACATAACGTTATACGTTATATGGTAATGCTACATAACGTTATACGTTATATGGTAATCCTACATAACGTTATACATTATATGGTAATGCTACATAACGTTATACGTTATATGGTAACAGTATACAATGTTATACGTTATAAGGTAATAGTAAATAACGTTACACGTTATATGGTAATGCTGCGTAACGTTATACGTTATATGGTAATGCTACATAACGTTATACGTTATATGGTAATGCTACATAACGTTATACGTTATAAGGTAATAGTAAATAACGTTACACGTTATATGGTAATGCTGCGTAACGTTATACGTTATATGGTAATGCTACATAACGTTATACGTTATATGGTAATGCTACATAACGTTATACGTTATATGGTAATGCTACATAACGTTATACATTATATGGTAATGCTACATAACGTTATACGTTATATGGTAACAGTATACAACGTTATACGATATAAGGTAATAGTAAATAACGTTACACGTTATATGGTAATGCCACATAACGTTATACGTTATATGGTAATGCTACATAACGTTATACGTTATATGGTAATGCTACATAACGTTATACTTTATATGGTAATGCTACATAACGTTATACGTTATATGGTAATGCTACATAACGTTATACGTTATAACGTAACAGTATATAACGTTATACGTTATATGGTGATTCTACATAACGTTATACGTTATAAGGTAATACTACATAACGTTATACATTATATGGTAATGCTACATAACGTTATACGTTATAATGTAATGCTACATAACGTTATACATTATATGGTAATGCTACATAAGGTTATACGTTATATGGTAATGCTACATAACGTTGTACGTTATATGGTAATGCTACATAACGTTATACGTTATATGGTAATGCTACATACCGTTATACGTTATATGGTAACAGTATATAACGTTATACGTTATATGGTAATGCTACATAACGTTATGCGTTATAAGGTAATGCTACATAACGTTATACATTATATGGTAATGCTACATAACGTTATACGTTATATGGTAATGCTACATAACGTTATACGTTATATGGTAATGCTACATAACGTTATACGTAATATGGTAATGCTACATAACGTTATACGTTATAATGTAACAGTATATAACGTTATACGTTATATGGTAATGCTACATAACGTTATACGTTATATGGTAATGCTACATAACGTTATACGTTATATGGTAATGCTACATAACGTTATACGTTATAACGTAACAGTATATAACGTTATACGGTATATGGTAATGCTACATAACGTTATACGTTATAAGGTAATGCTACATAACGTTATACGTTATATGGTAATGCTACATAACGTTATACGTAATATGGTAATGCTACATAACGTTATACGTTATAATGTAACAGTATATAACGTTATACGTTTAATGGTAATGCTACATAACGTTATACGTTATATGGTAATGCTACATAACGTTATACGTTATATGGTAATGCTACATAACGTTATACGTTATATGGTAATGCTACATAACGTTATACGTTATACGGTAATGCTACATAACGTTATACGTTATACGGTAATGCTACATAACGTTATACGTTATACGGTAATGCTACATAACGTTATACGTTATATGGTAATGCTACATAACGTTATACATTATATGGTAATGCTACATAACGTTATACGTTATATGGTAATGCTACATAACGTTATACGTTATATGGTAATGCTACATAACGTTATACGTTATATGGTAATGCTACATAACGTTATACGTTATATGGTAAGGCTACATAACGTTATACGTTATATGGTAATGCTACATAACGTTATACGTTATATGGTAATCCTACATAACGTTATACATTATATGGTAATGCTACATAACGTTATACGTTATATGGTAACAGTATACAATGTTATACGTTATAAGGTAATAGTAAATAACGTTACACGTTATATGGTAATGCTGCGTAACGTTATACGTTATATGGTAATGCTACATAACGTTATACGTTATATGGTAATGCTACATAACGTTATACGTTATATGGTAATGCTACATAACGTTATACATTATATGGTAATGCTACATAACGTTATACGTTATATGGTAACAGTATACAACGTTATACGATATAATGTAATAGTAAATAACGTTACACGTTATATGGTAATGCCACATAACGTTATACGTTATATGGTAATGCTACATAACGTTATACGTTATATGGTAATGCTACATAACGTTATACTTTATATGGTAATGCTACATAACGTTATACGTTATATGGTAATGCTACATAACGTTATACGTTATAACGTAACAGTATATAACGTTATACGTTATATGGTAATGCTACATAACGTTATACGTTATAAGGTAATACTACATAACGTTATACATTATATGGTAATGCTACATAACGTTATACGTTATAATGTAATGCTACATAACGTTATACATTATATGGTAATGCTACATAAGGTTATACGTTATATGGTAATGCTACATAACGTTGTACGTTATATGGTAACGCTACATAACGTTATACGTTATATGGTAATGCTACATACCGTTATACGTTATATGGTAATGCTACATAACGTTATGCGTTATAAGGTAATGCTACATAACGTTATACATTATATGGTAATGCTACATAACGTTATACGTTATATGGTAATGCTACATAACGTTATACGTAATATGGTAATGCTACATAACGTTATACGTTATAATGTAACAGTATATAACGTTATACGTTATATGGTAATGCTACATATCGTTATACGTTATATGGTAATGCTACATAACGTTATACGTTATATGGTAATGCTACATAACGTTATACGTTATATGGTAATGCTACATAACGTTATACGTTATAACGTAACAGTATATAACGTTATACGGTATATGGTAATGCTACATAACGTTATACGTTATAAGGTAATGCTACATAACGTTATACGTTATATGGTAATGCTACATAACGTTATACGTAATATGGTAATGCTACATAACGTTATACGTTATAATGTAACAGTATATAACGTTATACGTTATATGGTAATGCTACATAACGTTATACGTTATATGGTAATGCTACATAACGTTATACGTTATATGGTAATGCTACATAACGTTATACGTTATATGGTAATGCTACATAACGTTATACGTTATATGGTAATGCTACATAACGTTATACGTTATATGGTAATGCTACATAACGTTATACGTTATATGGTAATGCTACATAACGTTATACGTTATATGGTAATGCTACATAACGTTATACGTTATATGGTAATGCTACATAACGTTATACGTTATATGGTAATCCTACATAACGTTATACATTATATGGTAATGCTACATAACGTTATACGTTATATGGTAACAGTGTACAATGTTATACGTTATAAGGTAATAGTAAATAACGTTACACGTTATATGGTAATGCTACATAACGTTATACGTTATATGGTAATGCTACATAACGTTATACGTTATATGGTAATGCTACATAACGTTATACGTTATATGGTAATGCTACATAACGTTATACATTACATGGTAATGCTACATAACGTTATACGTTATATGGTAACAGTATACAACGTTATACGTTATAAGGTAATAGTAAATAACGTTACACGTTATATGGTAATGCTGCGTAACGTTATACGTTATATGGTAATGCTACATAACGTTATACGTTATATGGTAATGCTACATAACGTTATACGTTATATGGTAATGCTACATAACGTTATACGATATATGGTAATGCTACATAACGTTATACGTTATATGGTAATGATAGATAACGTTATACGTTATATGGTAACAGTATATAACGTTATACGTTATATGGTAATTCTACATAACGTTATACATTATATGGTAATGCTACATAACGTTATACGTTATATGGTAACAGTATATAACGTTATACGTTATATGGTAATGCTACATAACGTTATACGTTATAAGGTAATACTACATAACTTTATACATTATATGGTAATGCTACATAACGTTATACGTTATATGGTAATGCTACATAACGTTATACGTTATATGGTAATGCTACGTAACGTTATACGTTATATGGTAATGCTACATAACGTTATACGTTATATGGTAATGCTACATAACGTTATACGTTATATGGTAATGCTACATAACGTTATACATTATATGGTAATGCTACATAACGTTATACGTTATATGGTAACAGTATACAACGTTATACGTTATATGGTAATGCTACATAACGTTATACGTTATATGGTAATGCTACATAACGTTATGCGTTATATGGTAATGATAGATAACGTTATACGTTATATGGTAATGCTACATAACGTTATACGTTATATGGTAATGCTACATAACGTTATACGTTATATGGTAACAGTATACAACGTTATACGTTGTAAGGTAATAGTAAATAACGCTACACGTTATATGGTAATGCTTCATAACGTTATACGTTATATGGTAATGCTACATAACGTTATATGTTATAACGTAACATTATATAACGTTATACGTTATATGGTAATGCTACATAACGTTATACGTTATATGGTAATGCTACATAACGTTATACTTTATATGGTAATGCTACATAACGTTATACGTTATATGGTAATGCTACATAACGTTATACGTTATAACGTAACAGTATATAACGTTATACGTTATATGGTAATGCTACATAACGTTATACGTTATAAGGTAATACTACATAACGTTATACATTATATGGTAATGCTACATAACGTTATACGTTATAATGTAATGCTACATAACGTTATACATTATATGGTAATGCTACATAAGGTTATACGTTATATGGTAATGCTACATAACGTTGTACGTTATATGGTAATGCTACATAACGTTATACGTTATATGGTAATGCTACATACCGTTATACGTTATATGGTAACAGTATATAACGTTATACGTTATATGGTAATGCTACATAACGTTATGCGTTATAAGGTAATGCTATATAACGTTATACATTATATGGTAATGCTACATAACGTTATACGTTATATGGTAATGCTACATAACGTTATATGTTATATGGTAATGCTACATAACGTTATACGTTATATGGTAATGCTACATAACGTTATACGTTATATGGTAATGCTACATAACGTTATACGTAATATGGTAATGCTACATAACGTTATACGTTATAATGTAACAGTATATAACGTTATACGTTATATGGTAATGCTACATAACGTTATACGTTATATGGTAATGCTACATAACGTTATACGTTATATGGTAATGCTACATAACGTTATACGTTATATGGTAATGCTACATAACGTTATACGTTATAACGTAACAGTATATAACGTTATACGGTATATGGTAATGCTACATAACGTTATACGTTATAAGGTAATGCTACATAACGTTATACGTTATATGGTAATGCTACATAACGTTATACGTAATATGGTAATGCTACATAACGTTATACGCTATAATGTAACAGTATATAACGTTATACGTTATATGGTAATGCTACATAACGTTATACGTTATATGGTAATGCTACATAACGTTATTCGTTATATGGTAATGCTACATAACGTTATACGTTATATGGTAATGCTACATAACGTTATACGTTATATGGTAATGCTACATAACGTTATACGTTATATGGTAATGCTACATAACGTTATACGTTATACGGTAATGCTACATAACGTTATACGTTATATGGTAATGCTACATAACGTTATACGTTATATGGTAATGCTACATAACGTTATACATTATATGGTAATGCTACATAACGTTATACGTTATATGGTAACAGTATACAATGTTATACGTTATAAGGTAATAGTAAATAACGTTACACGTTATATGGTAATGCTGCGTAACGTTATACGTTATATGGTAATGCTACATAACGTTATACGTTATATGGTAATGCTACATAACGTTATACGTTATATGGTAATGCTACATAACGTTATACATTATATGGTAATGCTACATAACGTTATACGTTATATGGTAACAGTATACAACGTTATACGATATAAGGTAATAGTAAATAACGTTACACGTTATATGGTAATGCCACATAACGTTATACGTTATATGGTAATGCTACATAACGTTATACGTTATATGGTAATGCTACATAACGTTATACTTTATATGGTAATGCTACATAACGTTATACGTTATATGGTAATGCTACATAACGTTATACGTTATAACGTAACAGTATATAACGTTATACGTTATATGGTAATGCTACATAACGTTATACGTTATAAGGTAATACTACATAACGTTATACATTATATGGTAATGCTACATAACGTTATACGTTATAATGTAATGCTACATAACGTTATACATTATATGGTAATGCTACATAAGGTTATACGTTATATGGTAATGCTACATAACGTTGTACGTTATATGGTAACGCTACATAACGTTATACGTTATATGGTAATGCTACATACCGTTATACGTTATATGGTAATGCTACATAACGTTATGCGTTATAAGGTAATGCTACATAACGTTATACATTATATGGTAATGCTACATAACGTTATACGTTATATGGTAATGCTACATAACGTTATACGTAATATGGTAATGCTACATAACGTTATACGTTATAATGTAACAGTATATAACGTTATACGTTATATGGTAATGCTACATAACGTTATACGTTATATGGTAATGCTACATAGCGTTATACGTTATATGGTAATGCTACATAACGTTATACGTTATATGGTAATGCTACATAACGTTATACGTTATAACGTAACAGTATATAACGTTATACGGTATATGGTAATGCTACATAACGTTATACGTTATAAGGTAATGCTACATAACGTTATACGTTATATGGTAATGCTACATAACGTTATACGTAATATGGTAATGCTACATAACGTTATACGTTATAATGTAACAGTATATAACGTTATACGTTATATGGTAATGCTACATAACGTTATACGTTATATGGTAATGCTACATAACGTTATACGTTATATGGTAATGCTACATAACGTTATACGTTATATGGTAATGCTACATAACGTTATACGTTATATGGTAATGCTACATAACGTTATACGTTATATGGTAATGCTACATAACGTTATACGTTATATGGTAATGCTACATAACGTTATACGTTATATGGTAATGCTACATAACGTTATACGTTATATGGTAATCCTACATAACGTTATACATTATATGGTAATGCTACATAACGTTATACGTTATATGGTAACAGTGTACAATGTTATACGTTATAAGGTAATAGTAAATAACGTTACACGTTATATGGTAATGCTACATAACGTTATACGTTATATGGTAATGCTACATAACGTTATACGTTATATGGTAATGCTACATAACGTTATACGTTATATGGTAATGCTACATAACGTTATACATTACATGGTAATGCTACATAACGTTATACGTTATATGGTAACAGTATACAACGTTGTACGTTATAAGGTAATAGTAAATAACGTTACACGTTATATGGTAATGCTGCGTAACGTTATACGTTATATGGTAATGCTACATAACGTTATACGTTATATGGTAATGCTACATAACGTTATACGTTATATGGTAATGCTACATAACGTTATACGTTATATGGTAATGCTACATAACGTTATACGTTATATGGTAATGATAGATAACGTTATACGTTATATGGTAACAGTATATAACGTTATACGTTATATGGTAATTCTACATAACGTTATACATTATATGGTAATGCTACATAACGTTATACGTTATATGGTAATGCTACATAACGTTATACATTATATGGTAATGCTACATAACGTTATACGTTATATGGTAACAGTATACAACGTTATACGTTATATGGTAATGCTACATAACGTTATACGTTATATGGTAATGCTACATAACGTTATGCGTTATATGGTAATGATAGATAACGTTATACGTTATATGGTAATGCTACATAACGTTATACGTTATATGGTAATGCTACATAACGTTATACGTTATATGGTAACAGTATACAACGTTATACGTTGTAAGGTAATAGTAAATAACGCTACACGTTATATGGTAATGCTACATAACGTTATACGTTATATGGTAATGCTACATAACGTTATATGTTATAACGTAACATTATATAACGTTATACGTTATATGGTAATGCTACATAACGTTATACGTTATATGGTAATGCTACATAACGTTATACTTTATATGGTAATGCTACATAACGTTATACGTTATATGGTAATGCTACATAACGTTATACGTTATAACGTAACAGTATATAACGTTATACGTTATATGGTAATGCTACATAACGTTATACGTTATAAGGTAATACTACATAACGTTATACATTATATGGTAATGCTACATAACGTTATACGTTATAATGTAATGCTACATAACGTTATACATTATATGGTAATGCTACATAAGGTTATACGTTATATGGTAATGCTACATAACGTTGTACGTTATATGGTAATGCTACATAACGTTATACGTTATATGGTAATGCTACATACCGTTATACGTTATATGGTAACAGTATATAACGTTATACGTTATATGGTAATGCTACATAACGTTATGCGTTATAAGGTAATGCTACATAACGTTATACATTATATGGTAATGCTACATAACGTTATACGTTATATGGTAATGCTACATAACGTTATACGCTATATGGTAATGCTACATAACGTTATACGTTATATGGTAATGCTACATAACGTTATACGTTATATGGTAATGCTACATAACGTTATACGTAATATGGTAATGCTACATAACGTTATACGTTATAATGTAACAGTATATAACGTTATACGTTATATGGTAATGCTACATAACGTTATACGTTATATGGTAATGCTACATAACGTTATACGTTATATGGTAATGCTACATAACGTTATACGTTATATGGTAATGCTACATAACGTTATACGTTATAACGTAACAGTATATAACGTTATACGGTATATGGTAATGCTACATAACGTTATACGTTATAAGGTAATGCTACATAACGTTATACGTTATATGGTAATGCTACATAACGTTATACGTAATATGGTAATGCTACATAACGTTATACGTTATAATGTAACAGTATATAACGTTATACGTTATATGGTAATGCTACATAACGTTATACGTTATATGGTAATGCTACATAACGTTATACGTTATATGGTAATGCTACATAACGTTATACGTTATATGGTAATGCTACATAACGTTATACGTTATATGGTAAGGCTACATAACGTTATACGTTATATGGTAATGCTACATAACGTTATACGTTATATGGTAATCCTACATAACGTTATACATTATATGGTAATGCTACATAACGTTATACGTTATATGGTAACAGTATACAATGTTATACGTTATAAGGTAATAGTAAATAACGTTACACGTTATATGGTAATGCTGCGTAACGTTATACGTTATATGGTAATGCTACATAACGTTATACGTTATATGGTAATGCTACATAACGTTATACGTTATATGGTAATGCTACATAACGTTATACATTATATGGTAATGCTACATAACGTTATACGTTATATGGTAACAGTATACAACGTTATACGATATAAGGTAATAGTAAATAACGTTACACGTTATATGGTAATGCCACATAACGTTATACGTTATATGGTAATGCTACATAACGTTATACGTTATATGGTAATGCTACATAACGTTATACTTTATATGGTAATGCTACATAACGTTATACGTTATATGGTAATGCTACATAACGTTATACGTTATAACGTAACAGTATATAACGTTATACGTTATATGGTAATGCTACATAACGTTATACGTTATAAGGTAATACTACATAACGTTATACATTATATGGTAATGCTACATAACGTTATACGTTATAATGTAATGCTACATAACGTTATACATTATATGGTAATGCTACATAAGGTTATACGTTATATGGTAATGCTACATAACGTTGTACGTTATATGGTAACGCTACATAACGTTATACGTTATATGGTAATGCTACATACCGTTATACGTTATATGGTAATGCTACATAACGTTATGCGTTATAAGGTAATGCTACATAACGTTATACATTATATGGTAATGCTACATAACGTTATACGTTATATGGTAATGCTACATAACGTTATACGTAATATGGTAATGCTACATAACGTTATACGTTATAATGTAACAGTATATAACGTTATACGTTATATGGTAATGCTACATAACGTTATACGTTATATGGTAATGCTACATAACGTTATACGTTATATGGTAATGCTACATAACGTTATACGTTATATGGTAATGCTACATAACGTTATACGTTATATGGTAATGCTACATAACGTTATACGTTATAACGTAACAGTATATAACGTTATACGGTATATGGTAATGCTACATAACGTTATACGTTATAAGGTAATGCTACATAACGTTATACGTTATATGGTAATGCTACATAACGTTATACGTAATATGGTAATGCTACATAACGTTATACGTTATAATGTAACAGTATATAACGTTATACGTTATATGGTAATGCTACATAACGTTATACGTTATATGGTAATGCTACATAACGTTATACGTTATATGGTAATGCTACATAACGTTATACGTTATATGGTAATGCTACATAACGTTATACGTTATATGGTAATGCTACATAACGTTATACGTTATATGGTAATGCTACATAACGTTATACGTTATATGGTAATGCTACATAACGTTATACGTTATATGGTAATGCTACATAACGTTATACGTTATATGGTAATGCTACATAACGTTATACGTTATATGGTAACAGTATATAACGTTATACGTTATATGGTAATGCTACATAACGTTATACGTTATAAGGTAATACTACATAACTTTATACATTATATGGTAATGCTACATAACGTTATACGTTATATGGTAATGCTACATAACGTTATACGTTATATGGTAATGCTACATAACGTTATACGTTATAATGTAACAGTATATAACGTTATACGTTATATGGTAATGCTACATAACGTTGTACGTTATATGGTAATGCTACATAACGTTATACGTTATATGGTAATGCTACATACCGTTATACGTTATATGGTAACAGTATATAACGTTATACGTTATATGGTAATGCTACATAACGTTATGCGTTATAAGGTAATGCTATATAACGTTATACATTATATGGTAATGCTACATAACGTTATACGTTATATGGTAATGCTACATAACGTTATATGTTATATGGTAATGCTACATAACGTTATACGTTATATGGTAATGCTACATAACGTTATACGTTATATGGTAATGCTACATAACGTTATACGTAATATGGTAATGCTACATAACGTTATACGTTATAATGTAACAGTATATAACGTTATACGTTATATGGTAATGCTACATAACGTTATACGTTATATGGTAATGCTACATAACGTTATACGTTATATGGTAATGCTACATAACGTTATACGTTATATGGTAATGCTACATAACGTTATACGTTATAACGTAACAGTATATAACGTTATACGGTATATGGTAATGCTACATAACGTTATACGTTATAAGGTAATGCTACATAACGTTATACGTTATATGGTAATGCTACATAACGTTATACGTAATATGGTAATGCTACATAACGTTATACGCTATAATGTAACAGTATATAACGTTATACGTTATATGGTAATGCTACATAACGTTATACGTTATATGGTAATGCTACATAACGTTATTCGTTATATGGTAATGCTACATAACGTTATACGTTATATGGTAATGCTACATAACGTTATACGTTATATGGTAATGCTACATAACGTTATACGTTATATGGTAATGCTACATAACGTTATACGTTATACGGTAATGCTACATAACGTTATACGTTATATGGTAATGCTACATAACGTTATACGTTATATGGTAATGCTACATAACGTTATACATTATATGGTAATGCTACATAACGTTATACGTTATATGGTAACAGTATACAATGTTATACGTTATAAGGTAATAGTAAATAACGTTACACGTTATATGGTAATGCTGCGTAACGTTATACGTTATATGGTAATGCTACATAACGTTATACGTTATATGGTAATGCTACATAACGTTATACGTTATATGGTAATGCTACATAACGTTATACATTATATGGTAATGCTACATAACGTTATACGTTATATGGTAACAGTATACAACGTTATACGATATAAGGTAATAGTAAATAACGTTACACGTTATATGGTAATGCCACATAACGTTATACGTTATATGGTAATGCTACATAACGTTATACGTTATATGGTAATGCTACATAACGTTATACTTTATATGGTAATGCTACATAACGTTATACGTTATATGGTAATGCTACATAACGTTATACGTTATAACGTAACAGTATATAACGTTATACGTTATATGGTAATGCTACATAACGTTATACGTTATAAGGTAATACTACATAACGTTATACATTATATGGTAATGCTACATAACGTTATACGTTATAATGTAATGCTACATAACGTTATACATTATATGGTAATGCTACATAAGGTTATACGTTATATGGTAATGCTACATAACGTTGTACGTTATATGGTAACGCTACATAACGTTATACGTTATATGGTAATGCTACATACCGTTATACGTTATATGGTAATGCTACATAACGTTATGCGTTATAAGGTAATGCTACATAACGTTATACATTATATGGTAATGCTACATAACGTTATACGTTATATGGTAATGCTACATAACGTTATACGTAATATGGTAATGCTACATAACGTTATACGTTATAATGTAACAGTATATAACGTTATACGTTATATGGTAATGCTACATAACGTTATACGTTATATGGTAATGCTACATAGCGTTATACGTTATATGGTAATGCTACATAACGTTATACGTTATATGGTAATGCTACATAACGTTATACGTTATAACGTAACAGTATATAACGTTATACGGTATATGGTAATGCTACATAACGTTATACGTTATAAGGTAATGCTACATAACGTTATACGTTATATGGTAATGCTACATAACGTTATACGTAATATGGTAATGCTACATAACGTTATACGTTATAATGTAACAGTATATAACGTTATACGTTATATGGTAATGCTACATAACGTTATACGTTATATGGTAATGCTACATAACGTTATACGTTATATGGTAATGCTACATAACGTTATACGTTATATGGTAATGCTACATAACGTTATACGTTATATGGTAATGCTACATAACGTTATACGTTATATGGTAATGCTACATAACGTTATACGTTATATGGTAATGCTACATAACGTTATACGTTATATGGTAATGCTACATAACGTTATACGTTATATGGTAATCCTACATAACGTTATACATTATATGGTAATGCTACATAACGTTATACGTTATATGGTAACAGTGTACAATGTTATACGTTATAAGGTAATAGTAAATAACGTTACACGTTATATGGTAATGCTACATAACGTTATACGTTATATGGTAATGCTACATAACGTTATACGTTATATGGTAATGCTACATAACGTTATACGTTATATGGTAATGCTACATAACGTTATACATTACATGGTAATGCTACATAACGTTATACGTTATATGGTAACAGTATACAACGTTGTACGTTATAAGGTAATAGTAAATAACGTTACACGTTATATGGTAATGCTGCGTAACGTTATACGTTATATGGTAATGCTACATAACGTTATACGTTATATGGTAATGCTACATAACGTTATACGTTATATGGTAATGCTACATAACGTTATACGTTATATGGTAATGCTACATAACGTTATACGTTATATGGTAATGATAGATAACGTTATACGTTATATGGTAACAGTATATAACGTTATACGTTATATGGTAATTCTACATAACGTTATACATTATATGGTAATGCTACATAACGTTATACGTTATATGGTAATGCTACATAACGTTATACATTATATGGTAATGCTACATAACGTTATACGTTATATGGTAACAGTATACAACGTTATACGTTATATGGTAATGCTACATAACGTTATACGTTATATGGTAATGCTACATAACGTTATGCGTTATATGGTAATGATAGATAACGTTATACGTTATATGGTAATGCTACATAACGTTATACGTTATATGGTAATGCTACATAACGTTATACGTTATATGGTAACAGTATACAACGTTATACGTTGTAAGGTAATAGTAAATAACGCTACACGTTATATGGTAATGCTACATAACGTTATACGTTATATGGTAATGCTACATAACGTTATATGTTATAACGTAACATTATATAACGTTATACGTTATATGGTAATGCTACATAACGTTATACGTTATATGGTAATGCTACATAACGTTATACTTTATATGGTAATGCTACATAACGTTATACGTTATATGGTAATGCTACATAACGTTATACGTTATAACGTAACAGTATATAACGTTATACGTTATATGGTAATGCTACATAACGTTATACGTTATAAGGTAATACTACATAACGTTATACATTATATGGTAATGCTACATAACGTTATACGTTATAATGTAATGCTACATAACGTTATACATTATATGGTAATGCTACATAAGGTTATACGTTATATGGTAATGCTACATAACGTTGTACGTTATATGGTAATGCTACATAACGTTATACGTTATATGGTAATGCTACATACCGTTATACGTTATATGGTAACAGTATATAACGTTATACGTTATATGGTAATGCTACATAACGTTATGCGTTATAAGGTAATGCTACATAACGTTATACATTATATGGTAATGCTACATAACGTTATACGTTATATGGTAATGCTACATAACGTTATACGCTATATGGTAATGCTACATAACGTTATACGTTATATGGTAATGCTACATAACGTTATACGTTATATGGTAATGCTACATAACGTTATACGTAATATGGTAATGCTACATAACGTTATACGTTATAATGTAACAGTATATAACGTTATACGTTATATGGTAATGCTACATAACGTTATACGTTATATGGTAATGCTACATAACGTTATACGTTATATGGTAATGCTACATAACGTTATACGTTATATGGTAATGCTACATAACGTTATACGTTATAACGTAACAGTATATAACGTTATACGGTATATGGTAATGCTACATAACGTTATACGTTATAAGGTAATGCTACATAACGTTATACGTTATATGGTAATGCTACATAACGTTATACGTAATATGGTAATGCTACATAACGTTATACGTTATAATGTAACAGTATATAACGTTATACGTTATATGGTAATGCTACATAACGTTATACGTTATATGGTAATGCTACATAACGTTATACGTTATATGGTAATGCTACATAACGTTATACGTTATATGGTAGTGCTACATAACGTTATACGTTATATGGTAAGGCTACATAACGTTATACGTTATATGGTAATGCTACATAACGTTATACGTTATATGGTAATCCTACATAACGTTATACATTATATGGTAATGCTACATAACGTTATACGTTATATGGTAACAGTATACAATGTTATACGTTATAAGGTAATAGTAAATAACGTTACACGTTATATGGTAATGCTGCGTAACGTTATACGTTATATGGTAATGCTACATAACGTTATACGTTATATGGTAATGCTACATAACGTTATACGTTATATGGTAATGCTACATAACGTTATACATTATATGGTAATGCTACATAACGTTATACGTTATATGGTAACAGTATACAACGTTATACGATATAAGGTAATAGTAAATAACGTTACACGTTATATGGTAATGCCACATAACGTTATACGTTATATGGTAATGCTACATAACGTTATACGTTATATGGTAATGCTACATAACGTTATACTTTATATGGTAATGCTACATAACGTTATACGTTATATGGTAATGCTACATAACGTTATACGTTATAACGTAACAGTATATAACGTTATACGTTATATGGTAATGCTACATAACGTTATACGTTATAAGGTAATACTACATAACGTTATACATTATATGGTAATGCTACATAACGTTATACGTTATAATGTAATGCTACATAACGTTATACATTATATGGTAATGCTACATAAGGTTATACGTTATATGGTAATGCTACATAACGTTGTACGTTATATGGTAACGCTACATAACGTTATACGTTATATGGTAATGCTACATACCGTTATACGTTATATGGTAATGCTACATAACGTTATGCGTTATAAGGTAATGCTACATAACGTTATACATTATATGGTAATGCTACATAACGTTATACGTTATATGGTAATGCTACATAACGTTATACGTAATATGGTAATGCTACATAACGTTATACGTTATAATGTAACAGTATATAACGTTATACGTTATATGGTAATGCTACATAACGTTATACGTTATATGGTAATGCTACATAACGTTATACGTTATATGGTAATGCTACATAACGTTATACGTTATATGGTAATGCTACATAACGTTATACGTTATATGGTAATGCTACATAACGTTATACGTTATATGGTAATGCTACATAACGTTATACGTTATAACGTAACAGTATATAACGTTATACGGTATATGGTAATGCTACATAACGTTATACGTTATAAGGTAATGCTACATAACGTTATACGTTATATGGTAATGCTACATAACGTTATACGTAATATGGTAATGCTACATAACGTTATACGTTATAATGTAACAGTATATAACGTTATACGTTATATGGTAATGCTACATAACGTTATACGTTATATGGTAATGCTACATAACGTTATACGTTATATGGTAATGCTACATAACGTTATACGTTATATGGTAATGCTACATAACGTTATACGTTATATGGTAATGCTACATAACGTTATACGTTATATGGTAATGCTACATAACGTTATACGTTATATGGTAATGCTACATAACGTTATACGTTATATGGTAATGCTACATAACGTTATACGTTATATGGTAATGCTACATAACGTTATACGTTATATGGTAACAGTATATAACGTTATACGTTATATGGTAATGCTACATAACGTTATACGTTATAAGGTAATACTACATAACTTTATACATTATATGGTAATGCTACATAACGTTATACGTTATATGGTAATGCTACATAACGTTATACGTTATATGGTAATGCTACATAACGTTATACGTTATATGGTAATGCTACATAACGTTATACGTTATATGGTAATGCTACATAACGTTATACGTTATATGGTAATGCTACATAACGTTATACATTATATGGTAATGCTACATAACGTTATACGTTATATGGTAACAGTATACAACGTTATACGTTATATGGTAATGCTACATAACGTTATACGTTATATGGTAATGCTACATAACGTTATGCGTTATATGGTAATGATAGATAACGTTATACGTTATATGGTAATGCTACATAACGTTATACGTTATATGGTAATGCTACATAACGTTATACGTTATATGGTAACAGTATACAACGTTATACGTTGTAAGGTAATAGTAAATAACGCTACACGTTATATGGTAATGCTACATAACGTTATACGTTATATGGTAATGCTACATAACGTTATATGTTATAACGTAACATTATATAACGTTATACGTTATATGGTAATGCTACATAACGTTATACGTTATATGGTAATGCTACATAACGTTATACGTTATATGGTAATGCTACATAACGTTATACGTTATATGGTAATGCTACATAACGTTATACATTATATGGTAATGCTACATAACGTTATACGTTATATGGTAACAGTATACAACGTTATACGTTATATGGTAATGCTACATAACGTTATACGTTATATGGTAATGCTACATAACGTTATGCGTTATATGGTAATGATAGATAACGTTATACGTTATATGGTAATGCTACATAACGTTATACGTTATATGGTAATGCTACATAACGTTATACGTTATATGGTAACAGTATACAACGTTATACGTTGTAAGGTAATAGTAAATAACGCTACACGTTATATGGTAATGCTACATAACGTTATACGTTATAAGGTAATGCTACATAACGTTATATGTTATAACGTAACATTATATAACGTTATACGTTATATGGTAATGCTACATAACGTTATACGTTATAATGTAATGCTACATAACGTTATACATTATATGGTAATGCTACATAAGGTTATACGTTATATGGTAATGCTACATAACGTTATACGTTATATGGTAATGCTACATAACGTTATACGTTATAAGGTAATGCTACATAACGTTATACATTATATGGTAATGATACATAACGTTATACGTTATATGGTAATGCTACATAACGTTATACGTTATATGGTAATGCTACATAACGTTATACGTTATATGGTAATGCTACATAACGTTATACGTTATATGGTAATGCTACATAACGTTATACGTTATATGGTAATGCTACATAACGTTATACGTTATATGGTAATGCTACATAACGTTATACGTTATATGGTAACAGTATACAACGTTATACGTTATATGGTAATGCTACATAACGTTATACGTTATATGGTAATGCTACATAACGTTATACGTTATATGGTAATGATAGATAACGTTATAAGTTATATGGTAACAGTATATAACGTTATACGTTATATGGTAATGCTACATAACGTTATACGTTATATGGTAATGCTACATAACGTTATACGTTATATGGTAACAGTATACAACGTTATACGTTGTAAGGTAATAGTAAATAACGCTACACGTTATATGGTAATGCTACATAACGTTATACGTTATATGGTAATGCTACATAACGTTATACGTTATATGGTAATGCTACATACCGTTATACGTTATATGGTAACAGTATATAACGTTATACGTTATATGGTAATGCTACATAACGTTATACGTTATATGGTAATGCTACATAACGTTATACGTTATATGGTAACAGTATACAACGTTATACGTTATAAGGTAATAGTAAATAACGTTACAGGTTATATGGTAATGCTACATAACGTTATACGTTATATGGTAATGCTACATAACGTTATACGTTATATGGTAATGCTACATAACGTTATATGTTATAACGTAACAGTATATAACGTTATACGTTATATGGTAATGCTACATAACGTTATACGTTATATGGTAATGCTACATAACGTTATACGTTATATGGTAATGCTACATACCGTTATACGTTATATGGTAACAGTATATAACGTTATACGTTATATGGTAATGCTACATAACGTTATGCGTTATAAGGTAATGGTACATAACGTTATACATTATATGGTAATGCTACATAACGTTATACGTTATATGGTAATGCTACATATCATTATACGTTATATGGTAATGCTACATAACGTTATACGTTATATGGTAATGCTACATAACGTTATACGTTATATGGTAATGCTACATAACGTTATACGTAATATGGTAATGCTACATAACGTTATACGTTATAATGTAACAGTATATAACGTTATACGTTATATGGTAATGCTACATAACGTTATACGTTATATGGTAATGCTACATAACGTTATACGTTATATGGTAATGCTACATAACGTTATATGTTATATGGTAATGCTACATAACGTTATACGTTATAACGTAACAGTATATAACGTTATACGGTATATGGTAATGCTACATAACGTTATACGTTATAAGGTAATGCTACATAACGTTATACGTTATATGGTAATGCTACATAACGTTATACGTAATATGGTAATGCTACATAACGTTATACGTTATAATGTAACAGTATATAACGTTATACGTTATATGGTAATGCTACATAACGTTATACGTTATATGGTAATGCTACATAACGTTATACGTTATATGGTAATGCTACATAACGTTATACGTTATATGGTAATGCTACATAACGTTATACGTTATATGGTAATGCTACATAACGTTATACATTATATGGTAATGCTACATAACGTTATACATTATATGGTAATGCTACATAACGTTATACGTTATATGGTAATGCTACATAACGTTATACGTTATATGGTAATGCTACATAACGTTATACGTTATATGGTAATGCTACATAACGTTATACGTTATATGGTAATCCTACATAACGTTATACATTATATGGTAATGCTACATAACGTTATACGTTATATGGTAACAGTATACAATGTTATACGTTATAAGGTAATAGTAAATAACGTTACACGTTATATGGTAATGCTGCGTAACGTTATACGTTATATGGTAATGCTACATAACGTTATACGTTATATGGTAATGCTACATAACGTTATACGTTATATCGTAATGCTACATAACGTTATACGTTATATGGTAATGCTACATAACGTTATACGTTATATGGTAATTTTAGATAACGTTATACGTTATATGGTAACAGTATATAACGTTATACGTTATATGGTAATTCTACATAACGTTATACGTTATATGGTAATGCTACATAACGTTATACGTTATATGGTAACAGTATACAACGTTATACGTTATAAGGTAATCGTAAATAACGTTACACGTTATATGGAAATGCTACATAACGTTATACGTTATATGGTAATGCTACATAACGTTATACGTTATATGGTAATGCTACATAACGTTATACATTATATGGTAATGCTACATAACGTTATACGTTATATGGTAACAGTATAGAACGTTATACGATATAAGGTAATAGTAAATAACGTTACACGTTATATGGTAATGCCACATAACGTTATACGTTATATGGTAATGCTACATAACGTTATACGTTATATGGTAATGCTACATAACGTTATACTTTATATGGTAATGCTACATAACGTTATACGTTATATGGTAATGCTACATAACGTTATACGTTATAACGTAACAGTATATAACGTTATACGTTATATGGTAATGCTACATAACGTTATACGTTATAAGGTAATACTACATAACGTTATACATTATATGGTAATGCTACATAACGTTATACGTTATAATGTAATGCTACATAACGTTATACATTATATGGTAATGCTACATAAGGTTATACGTTATATGGTAATGCTACATAACGTTGTACGTTATATGGTAATGCTACATAACGTTATACGTTATATGGTAATGCTACATACCGTTATACGTTACATGGTAACAGTATATAACGTTATACGTTATATGGTAATGCTACATAACGTTATGCGTTATAAGGTAATGCTACATAACGTTATACATTATATGGTAATGCTACATAACGTTATACGTTATATGGTAATGCTACATACCGTTATACGTTATATGGTAATGCTACATAACGTTATACGTTATATGGTAATGCTACATAACGTTATACGTTATATGGTAATGCTACATAACGTTATACGTTATATGGTAATGCTACATAACGTTATACGTTATATGGTAATGCTACATAACGTTATACGTAATATGGTAATGCTACATAACGTTATACGTTATAATGTAACAGTATATAACGTTATACGTTATATGGTAATGCTACATAACGTTATACGTTATATGGTAATGCTACATAACGTTATACGTTATATGGTAATGCTACATAACGTTATACGTTATATGGTAATGCTACATAACGTTATACGTTATAACGTAACAGTATATAACGTTATACGGTATATGGTAATGCTACATAACGTTATACGTTATAAGGTAATGCTACATAACGTTATACGTTATATGGTAATGCTACATAACGTTATACGTAATATGGTAATGCTACATAACGTTATACGTTATAATGTAACAGTGTATAACGTTATACGTTATATGGTAATGCTACATAACGTTATACGTTATATGGTAATGCTACATAACGTTATACGTTATATGGTAATGCTACATAACGTTATACGTTATATGGTAATGCTACATAACGTTATACGTTATATGGTAATGCTACATAACGTTATACATTATATGGTAATGCTACATAACGTTATACGTTATATGGTAATGTTACATAACGTTATACGTTATATGGTAATGCTACATAACGTTATACGTTATATGGTAATGCTACATAACGTTATACGTTATATGGTAATGCTACATAACGTTATACGTTATATGGTAATCCTACATAACGTTATACATTATATGGTAATGCTACATAACGTTATACGTTATATGGTAACAGTATACAATGTTATACGTTATAAGGTAATAGTAAATAACGTTACACGTTATATGGTAATGCTACATAACGTTATACGTTATCTGGTAATGCTACATAACGTTATACGTTATATGGTAATGCTACATAACGTTATACGTTATATGGTAATGCTACATAACGTTATACGTTATAACGTAACAGTATATAACGTTATACGGTATATGGTAATGCTACATAACGTTATACGTTATAAGGTAATGCTACATAACGTTATACGTTATATGGTAATGCTACATAACGTTATACGTAATATGGTAATGCTACATAACGTTATACGTTATAATGTAACAGTGTATAACGTTATACGTTATATGGTAATGCTACATAACGTTATACGTTATATGGTAATGCTACATAACGTTATACGTTATATGGTAATGCTACATAACGTTATACGTTATATGGTAATGCTACATAACGTTATACGTTATATGGTAATGCTACATAACGTTATACATTATATGGTAATGCTACATAACGTTATACGTTATATGGTAATGTTACATAACGTTATACGTTATATGGTAATGCTACATAACGTTATACGTTATATGGTAATGCTACATAACGTTATACGTTATATGGTAATGCTACATAACGTTATACGTTATATGGTAATCCTACATAACGTTATACATTATATGGTAATGCTACATAACGTTATACGTTATATGGTAACAGTATACAATGTTATACGTTATAAGGTAATAGTAAATAACGTTACACGTTATATGGTAATGCTACATAACGTTATACGTTATCTGGTAATGCTACATAACGTTATACGTTATATGGTAATGCTACATAACGTTATACGTTATATGGTAATGCTACATAACGTTATACATTACATGGTAATGCTACATAACGTTATACGTTATATGGTAACAGTATACAACGTTATACGTTATAAGGTAATAGTAAATAACGTTACACGTTATATGGTAATGCTGCGTAACGTTATACGTTATATGGTAATGCTACATAACGTTATACGTTATATGGTAATGCTACATAACGTTATACGTTATATGGTAATGCTACATAACGTTATACGTTATATGGTAATGCTACATAACGTTATACGTTATATGGTAATGATAGATAACGTTATACGTTATATGGTAACAGTATATAACGTTATACGTTATATGGTAATTCTACATAACGTTATACGTTATATGGTAATGCTACATAACGTTATACGTTATATGGTAACAGTATACAACGTTATACGTTATAAGGTAATCGTAAATAACGTTACACGTTATATGGAAATGCTACATAACGTTATACGTTATATGGTAATGCTACATAACGTTATACGTTATATGGTAATGCTACATAACGTTATACATTATATGGTAATGCTACATAACGTTATACGTTATATGGTAACAGTATACAACGTTATACGATATAAGGTAATAGTAAATAACGTTACACGTTATATGGTAATGCCACATAACGTTATACGTTATATGGTAATGCTACATAACGTTATACTTTATATGGTAATGCTACATAACGTTATACGTTATATGGTAATGCTACATAACGTTATACGTTATAACGTAACAGTATATAACGTTATACGTTATATGGTAATGCTACATAACGTTATACGTTATAAGGTAATACTACATAACGTTATACATTAGATGGTAATGCTACATAACGTTATACGTTATAATGTAATGCTACATAACGTTATACATTATATGGTAATGCTACATAAGGTTATACGTTATATGGTAATGCTACATAACGTTATACGTTATATGGTAATGCTACATAACGTTATACTTTATATGGTAATGCTACATAACGTTATACGTTATATGGTAATGCTGCGTAACGTTATACATTATATGGTAATGCTACATAACGTTATACGTTATATGGTAATGCTACATAACGTTATACGTTATATGGTAATGCTACATAACGTTATACGTTATATGGTAATGCTACATAACGTTATACGTTATATGGTAATGATAGATAACGTTATACGTTATATGGTAACAGTATATAACGTTATACGTTATATGGTAATTCTACATAACGTTATACGTTATATGGTAATGCTACATAACGTTATACGTTATATGGTAACAGTATACAACGTTATATGATATAAGGTAATAGTAAATAACGATACACGTTATATGGTAATGCCACATAACGTTATACGTTATATGGTAATGCTACATAACGTTATACGTTATATGGTAATGCTACATAACGTTATACTTTATATGGTAATGCTACATAACGTTATACGTTATATGGTAATGCTACATAACGTTATACGTTATATGGTAATGCTACATAACGTTGTACGTTATATGGTAATGCTACATAACGTTATACGTTATATGGTAATGCTACATACCGTTATACGTTATATGGTAACAGTATATAACGTTATACGTTATATGGTAATGCTGCGTAACGTTATACGTTATATGGTAATGCTACATAACGTTATACGTTATATGGTAATGCTACATAACGTTATACGTTATATGGTAATGCTACATAACGTTATACGTTATATGGTAATGCTACATAACGTTATACGTTATATGGTAATGATAGATAACGTTATACGTTATATGGTAACAGTATATAACGTTATACGTTATACGGTAATTCTACATAACGTTATACGTTATATGGTAATGCTACATAACGTTATACGTTATATGGTAACAGTATACAACGTTATACGTTATAAGGTAATCGTAAATAACGTTACACGTTATATGGAAATGCTACCTAACGTTATACGTTATATGGTAATGCTACATAACGTTATACGTTATATGGTAATGCTACATAACGTTATACATTATATGGTAATGCGACATAACGTTATACGTTATATGGTAATGCTACATACCGTTATACGTTATATGGTAACAGTATATAACGTTATACGTTATATGGTAATGCTACATAACGTTATGCGTTATAAGGTAATGCTACATAACGTTGTACATTATATGGTAATGCTACATAACGTTATACGTTATATGGTAATGCTACATAACGTTATACGTTATATGGTAATGCTACATAACGTTATACGTTAAATGGTAATGCTACATAACGTTATACGTTATATGGTAATGCTACATAACGTTATACGTAATATGGTAATGCTACATAACGTTATACGTTATAATGTAACAGTATATAACGTTATACGTTATATGGTAATGCTACATAACGTTATACGTTATATGGTAATGCTACATAACGTTATACGTTATATGGTAATGCTACATAACGTTATACGTTATATGGTAATGCTACATAACGTTATACGTTATAACGTAACAGTATATAACGTTATACGGTATATGGTAATGCTACATAACGTTATACGTTATAAGGTAATGCTACATAACGTTATACGTTATATGGTAATGCTACATAACGTTATACGTAATATGGTAATGCTACATAACGTTATACGTTATAATGTAACAGTATATAACGTTATACGTTATATGGTAATGCTACATAACGTTATACGTTATATGGTAATGCTACATAACGTTATACGTTATATGGTAATGCTACATAACGTTATACGTTATATGGTAATGCTACATAACGTTATACGTTATATGGTAATGCTACATAACGTTATACGTTATATGGTAATGCTACATAACGTTATACGTTATATGGTAATGTTACATAACGTTATACGTTATATGGTAATGCTACATAACGTTATACGTTATATGGTAATGCTACATAACGTTATACGTTATATGGTAATGCTACATAACGTTATACGTTATATGGTAATCCTACATAACGTTATACGTTATATGGTAATGCTACATAACGTTATACGTTATATGGTAACAGTATACAATGTTATACGTTATAAGGTAATAGTAAATAACGTTACACGTTATATGGTAATGCTACATAACGTTATACGTTATATGGTAATGCTACATAACGTTATACGTTATATGGTAATGCTACATAACGTTATACGTTATATGGTAATGCTACATAACGTTATACATTACAGGGTAATGCTACATAACGTTATACGTTATATGGTAACAGTATACAACGTTATACGTTATAAGGTAATAGTAAATAACGTTACACGTTATATGGTAATGCTGCGTAACGTTATACGTTATATGGTAATGCTACATAACGTTATACGTTATATGGTAATGCTACATAACGTTATACGTTATATGGTAATGCTACATAACGTTATACGTTATATGGTAATGCTACATAACGTTATACGTTATATGGTAATGATAGATAACGTTATACGTTATATGGTAACAGTGTATAACGTTATACGTTATATGGTAATTCTACATAACGTTATACGTTATATGGTAATGCTACATAACGTTATACGTTATATGCTAACAGTATACAACGTTATACGTTATAAGGTAATCGTAAATAACGTTACACGTTATATGGAAATGCTACATAACGTTATACGTTATATGGTAATGCTACATAACGTTATACGTTATATGGTAATGCTACATAACGTTATACATTATATGGTAATGCTACATAACGTTATACGTTATATGGTAACAGTATACAACGTTATACGATATAAGGTAATAGTAAATAACGTTACACGTTATATGGTAATGCCAAATAACGTTATACGTTATATGGTAATGCTACATAACGTTATACGTTATATGGTAATGCTACATAACGTTATACTTTATATGGTAATGCTACATAACGTTATACGTTATATGGTAATGCTACATAACGTTATACGTTATAACGTAACAGTATATAACGTTATACGTTATATGGTAATGCTACATAACGTTATACGTTATAAGGTAATACTACATAACGTTATGCATTATATGGTAATGCTACATAACGTTATACGTTATATGGTAATGCTACATAACGTTATACGTTATATGGTAATGCTACATAACGTTATACGTTATATGGTAATGCTACATAACGTTATACGTTATATGGTAATGCTACATAACGTTATACGTTATATGGTAATGATAGATAACGTTATACGTTATATGGTAACAGTATATAACGTTATACGTTATATGGTAATGCTACATAACGTTATACGTTATATGGTAATGCTACATAACGTTATACGTTATATGGTAACAGTATACAACGTTATACGTTGTAAGGTAATAGTAAATAACGCTACACGTTATATGGTAATGCTACATAACGTTATACGTTATATGGTAATGCTACATAACGTTATATGTTATAACGTAACAGTATATAACGTTATACGTTATATGGTAATGCTACATAACGTTATACGTTATAATGTAATGCTACATAACGTTATACATTATATGGTAATGCTACATAAGGTTATACGTTATATGGTAATGCTACATAACGTTGTACGTTATATGGTAATGCTACATAACGTTATACGTTATATGGTAATGCTACATAACGTTATGCGTTATAAGGTAATGCTACATAACGTTATACATTATATGGTAATGCTACATAACGTTATACGTTATATGCTAATGCTACATAACGTTATACGTTATATGGTAATGCTACATAACGTTATACGTTATATGGTAACAGTATACAACGTTATACGTTATATGGTAATGCTACATAACGTTATACGTTATATGGTAGTGCTACATAACGTTATACGTTATATGGTAACAGTATACAACGTTATATGTTATAAGGTAATAGTAAATAACGTTACACGTTATATGGTAATGCTACATAACGTTATACGTTATATGGTAATGCTACATAACGTTATACGTTATATGGTAATGCTACATAACGTTATACTTTATATGGTAATGCTACATAACGTTATACGTTATATGGTAATGCTACATAACGTTATACGTTATATGGTAATGCTACATATCGTTATACGTTATATGGTAATGCTACATAACGTCATACATTATATGGTAATGCTACATAACGTTATACGTTATATGGTAATGCTACATAACGTTATACGTTATAAGGTAATAGTATACAACGTTATACGTTATAAGGTAATAGTAAATAACGTTACACGTTATATGGTAATGCTGCATAACGTTATACGTTATATGGTAATGCTACATAACGTTATACGTTATATGGTAATGCTACATAACGTTATACGTTATATGGTAATGCTACATAACGTTATACGTTATATGGTAATGCTACATAACGTTATACGTTATATGGTAATGCTACATAACGTTTTACATTATATGGTAATGCTACATAACGTTATACGTTATATGGTAACAGTATACAATGTTATACGTTATAAGGTAATAGTAAATAACGTTACACGTTATATCGTAATGCTACATAACGTTATACGTTATATGGTAATGCTACATAACGTTATACGTTATATGGTAATGCTACATAACGTTATACGTTATATGGTAATGCTACATAACGTTATACATTACATGGTAATGCTACATAACGTTATACGTTATATGGTAACAGTATACAACGTTATACGTTATATGGTAATGCTACATAACGTTATACGTTATAAGGTAATGCTACATAACGTTATACATTATATGGTAATGCTACATAACGTTATACGTTATATGGTAATGCTACATAACGTTGTACGTTATATGGTAATGCTACATAACGTTATACGTTATATGGTAATGCTACATAAGGTTATACGTTATATGGTAACAGTATATAACGCTATACGTTATATGGTAATGCTACATAACGTTATACGTTATATGGTAATGCTACATAACGTTATACGTTATATGGTAACAGTATACAACGTTATACGTTATAAGGTAATAGTAAATAACGTTACACGTTATATGGTAATGCTACATAACGTTATACGTTATATGGTAATGCTACATAACGTTATACGTTATATGGTAACAGTATATAACGTTATACGTTATATGGTAATGCTACATAACGTTATACGTTATAAGGTAATGCTACATAACGTTATACGGTATATGGTAATGCTACATAACGTTATACGTTATAAGGTAATGCTACATAACGTTATACATTATATGGTAATGCTACATAACGTTATACGTTATATGGTAATGCTACATAACGTTATACGTTATATGGTAATGCTACATAACGTTACACGTTGTATGGTAATGCTACATAACGTTATACGTTGTTTGGTAACAGTATATAACGTTATACGTTATATGGTAATGCTACATAACGTTATACGTTATATGGTAATGCTACATAACGTTATACGTTATATGGTAACAGTATACAACGTTATACGTTATAAGGTAATAGTAAATAACGTTACACGTTATATGGTAATGCTACATAACGTTATACGTTATATGGTAATGCTACATAACGTTATACGTTATATGGTAATGCTACATAACGTTATACGTTATATGGTAACAGTATATAACGTTATACGTTATATGGTAATGCTACATAACGTTATACGGTATAAGGTAATGCTACATAACGTTATACGTTATATGGTAACAGTATATAACGTTATACGTTGTATGGTAATGCTACATAACGTTATACGTTATATGGTAACAGTATATAACGTTATACGTTATAACGTAATGTGACATAACGTTATACGTTATATGGTAATGCTACATAACGTTATACGTTATATGGTAAGGCTACATAACGTTATACATTATATGGTAATGCTACATAACGTTATACGTTATATGGTAATGCTACATAACGTTATACGTTATATGGTAATACTACATAACGTTATACGCTATATGGTAATCCTACATAACGTTATACGTAATATGGTAATGCTACATAACGTTATACGTTATAATGTAACAGTATATAACGTTATACGTTATATGGTAATGCTACATAACGTTATACATTATATGGTAATGCTACATAACGTTATACCTTATATGGTAACAGTATACAACGTTATACGTTATAAGGTAATAGTAAATAACGTTACACGTTATATGGTAATGCTACATAACGTTATACGTTATATGGTAATGCTACATAACGTTATACGTTATATGGTAATGCTACATAACGTTATACGTTATATGGTACTGCTACATAACGTTATACGTTATATGGTAATGCTACATAACGTTATACGTTATATGGTAATGCTACATAACGTTATACGTTATAACGTAACAGTATATAACGTTATACGGTATATGGTAATGCTACATAACGTTATACGTTATAAGGTAATGCTACATAACGTTATACGTTATATGGTAATGCTACATAACGTTATACGTAATATGGTAATGCTACATAACGTTATACGTTATAATGTAACAGTATATAACGTTATACGTTATATGGTAATGCTACATAACGTTATACGTTATATGGTAATGCTACATAACGTTATACGTTATATGGTAATGCTACATAACGTTATACGTTATATGGTAATGCTACATAACGTTATACGTTATATGGTAATGCTACATAACGTTATACGTTATATGGTAATGCTACATAACGTTATACGTTATATGGTAATGTTACATAACGTTATACGTTATATGGTAATGCTACATAACGTTATACGTTATATGGTAATGCTACATAACGTTATACGTTATATGGTAATGCTACATAACGTTATACGTTATATGGTAATCCTACATAACGTTATACATTATATGGTAATGCTACATAACGTTATACGTTATATGGTAACAGTATACAATGTTATACGTTATAAGGTAATAGTAAATAACGTTACACGTTATATGGTAATGCTACATAACGTTATACGTTATATGGTAATGCTACATAACGTTATACGTTATATGGTAATGCTACATAACGTTATACGTTATATGGTAATGCTACATAACGTTATACATTACAGGGTAATGCTACATAACGTTATACGTTATATGGTAACAGTATACAACGTTATACGTTATAAGGTAATAGTAAATAACGTTACACGTTATATGGTAATGCTGCGTAACGTTATACGTTATATGGTAATGCTACATAACGTTATACGTTATATGGTAATGCTAAATAACGTTATACGTTATATGGTAATGCTACATAACGTTATACGTTATATGGTAATGCTACATAACGTTATACGTTATATGGTAATGATAGATAACGTTATACGTTATATGGTAACAGTGTATAACGTTATACGTTATATGGTAATTCTACATAACGTTATACGTTATATGGTAATGCTACATAACGTTATACGTTATATGCTAACAGTATACAACGTTATACGTTATAAGGTAATCGTAAATAACGTTACACGTTATATGGAAATGCTACATAACGTTATACGTTATATGGTAATGCTACATAACGTTATACGTTATATGGTAATGCTACATAACGTTATACATTATATGGTAATGCTACATAACGTTATACGTTATATGGTAACAGTATACAACGTTATACGATATAAGGTAATAGTAAATAACGTTACACGTTATATGGTAATGCCAAATAACGTTATACGTTATATGGTAATGCTACATAACGTTATACGTTATATGGTAATGCTACATAACGTTATACTTTATATGGTAATGCTACATAACGTTATACGTTATATGGTAATGCTACATAACGTTATACGTTATAACGTAACAGTATATAACGTTATACGTTATATGGTAATGCTACATAACGTTATACGTTATATGGTAACAGTATATAACGTTATACGTTATATGGTAATGCTACATAACGTTATACGTTATATGGTAATGCTACATAACGTTATACGTTATATGGTAACAGTATACAACGTTATACGTTGTAAGGTAATAGTAAATAACGCTACACGTTATATGGTAATGCTACATAACGTTATACGTTATATGGTAATGCTACATAACGTTATATGTTATAACGTAACAGTATATAACGTTATACGTTATATGGTAATGCTACATAACGTTATACGTTATAATGTAATGCTACATAACGTTATACATTATATGGTAATGCTACATAAGGTTATACGTTATATGGTAATGCTACATAACGTTGTACGTTATATGGTAATGCTACATAACGTTATACGTTATATGGTAATGCTACATAACGTTATGCGTTATAAGGTAATGCTACATAACGTTATACATTATATGGTAATGCTACATAACGTTATACGTTATATGCTAATGCTACATAACGTTATACGTTATATGGTAATGCTACATAACGTTATACGTTATATGGTAACAGTATACAACGTTATACGTTATATGGTAATGCTACATAACGTTATACGTTATATGGTAGTGCTACATAACGTTATACGTTATATGGTAACAGTATACAACGTTATACGTTATAAGGTAATAGTAAATAACGTTACACGTTATATGGTAATGCTACATAACGTTATACGTTATATGGTAATGCTACATAACGTTATACGTTATATGGTAATGCTACATAACGTTATACTTTATATGGTAATGCTACATAACGTTATACGTTATATGGTAATGCTACATAACGTTATACGTTATATGGTAATGCTACATATCGTTATACGTTATATGGTAATGCTACATAACGTCATACATTATATGGTAATGCTACATAACGTTATACGTTATATGGTAATGCTACATAACGTTATACGTTATAAGGTAATAGTATACAACGTTATACGTTATAAGGTAATAGTAAATAACGTTACACGTTATATGGTAATGCTGCATAACGTTATACGTTATATGGTAATGCTACATAACGTTATACGTTATATGGTAATGCTACATAACGTTATACGTTATATGGTAATGCTACATAACGTTATACGTTATATGGTAATGCTACATAACGTTATACGTTATATGGTAACAGTATACAACGTTATACGTTATATGGTAATGCTACATAACGTTATACGTTATAAGGTAATGCTACATAACGTTATACATTATATGGTAATGCTACATAACGTTATACGTTATATGGTAATGCTACATAACGTTGTACGTTATATGGTAATGCTACATAACGTTATACGTTATATGGTAATGCTACATAAGGTTATACGTTATATGGTAACAGTATATAACGCTATACGTTATATGGTAATGCTACATAACGTTATACGTTATATGGTAATGCTACATAACGTTATACGTTATATGGTAACAGTATACAACGTTATACGTTATAAGGTAATAGTAAATAACGTTACACGTTATATGGTAATGCTACATAACGTTATACGTTATATGGTAATGCTACATAACGTTATACGTTATATGGTAACAGTATATAACGTTATACGTTATATGGTAATGCTACATAACGTTATACGTTATAAGGTAATGCTACATAACGTTATACGGTATATGGTAATGCTACATAACGTTATACGTTATAAGGTAATGCTACATAACGTTATACATTATATGGTAATGCTACATAACGTTATACGTTATATGGTAATGCTACATAACGTTATACGTTATATGGTAATGCTACATAACGTTACACGTTGTATGGTAATGCTACATAACGTTATACGTTGTTTGGTAACAGTATATAACGTTATACGTTATATGGTAATGCTACATAACGTTATACGTTATATGGTAATGCTACATAACGTTATACGTTATATGGTAACAGTATACAACGTTATACGTTATAAGGTAATAGTAAATAACGTTACACGTTATATGGTAATGCTACATAACGTTATACGTTATATGGTAATGCTACATAACGTTATACGTTATATGGTAATGCTACATAACGTTATACGTTATATGGTAACAGTATATAACGTTATACGTTATATGGTAATGCTACATAACGTTATACGGAATAAGGTAATGCTACATAACGTTATACGTTATATGGTAACAGTATATAACGTTATACGTTGTATGGTAATGCTACATAACGTTATACGTTATATGGTAACAGTATATAACGTTATACGTTATAACGTAATGTGACATAACGTTATACGTTATATGGTAATGCTACATAACGTTATACGTTATATGGTAAGGCTACATAACGTTATACATTATATGGTAATGCTACATAACGTTATACGTTATATGGTAATGCTACATAACGTTATACGTTATATGGTAATACTACATAACGTTATACGCTATATGGTAATCCTACATAACGTTACACGTTGTATGGTAATGCTACATAACGTTATACGTTATATGGTAACAGTATACAACGTTATACGTTATAAGGTAATAGTAAATAACGTTACACGTTATATGGTAATGCTACATAACGTTATACGTTATATGGTAATGCTACATAACGTTATACGTTATATGGTAACAGTATATAACGTTATACGTTATATGGTAATGCTACATAACGTTATACGGAATAAGGTAATGCTACATAACGTTATACGTTATATGGTAACAGTATATAACGTTATACGTTGTATGGTAATGCTACATAACGTTATACGATATATGGTAACAGTATATAACGTTATACGTTATAACGTAATGTGACATAACGTTATACGTTATATGGTAATGCTACATAACGTTATACGTTATATGGTAAGGCTACATAACGTTATACATTATATGGTAATGCTACATAACGTTATACGTTATATGGTAATGCTACATAACGTTATACGTTATATGGTAATACTACATAACGTTATACGCTATATGGTAATCCTACATAACGTTATACGTAATATGGTAATGCTACATAACGTTATACGTTATAATGTAACAGTATATAACGTTATACGTTATATGGTAATGCTACATAACGTTATACATTATATGGTAATGCTACATAACGTTATACCTTATATGGTAACAGTATACAACGTTATACGTTATAAGGTAATAGTAAATAACGTTACACGTTATATGGTAATGCTACATAACGTTATACGTTATATGGTAATGCTACATAACGTTATACGTTATATGGTAATGCTACATAACGTTATACGTTATATGGTACTGCTACATAACGTTATACGTTATATGGTAATGCTACATAACGTTATACGTTATATGGTAATGCTACATAACGTTATACGTTATATGGTAACAGTATACAACGTTATACGTTATAAGGTAATAGTAAATAACGTTACACGTTATATGGTAATGCTACATAACGTTATACGTTATATGGTAATGCTACATAACGTTATACGTTATATGGTAATGCTACATAACGTTATACGTTATAACGTAACAGTATATAACGTTATACGTTATATTGTAATGCTACATAACGTTATACGTTATAATGTAATGCTACATAACGTTATACATTATATGGTAATGCTACATAAGGTTATACGTTATATGGTAATGCTACATAACGTTATACGTTATATGGTAATGCTACATAACGTTATACGTTATATGGTAATGCTACATAACGTTATACGTTATATGGTAATGCTACATAACGTTATACGTTATAACGTAACAGTATATAACGTTATACGTTATATGGTAATGCTACATAACGTTATACGTTATATGGTAATGCTACATAACGTTATACGTTATAACGTAACAGTATATAACGTTATACGGTATATGGTAATGCTACATAACGTTATACGTTATAAGGTAATGCTACATAACGTTATACGTTATATGGTAATGCTACATAACGTTATACGTAATATGGTAATGCTACATAACGTTATACGTTATATGGTAATGCTACATAACGTTATACGTTAGATGGTAATGCTACATAACGTTATACATTATATGGTAATGCTACATAACGTTATACGTTATATGGTAACAGTATACAACGTTATACGTTATATGGTAATGCTACATAACGTTATACGTTATATGGTAATGCTACATAACGTTATACGTTTTATGGTAATGATAGATAACGTTATACGTTATATGATAACAGTATATAACGTTATACGTTATATGGTAATGCTACATAACGTTATACGTTATATGGTAATGCTACATAACGTTATACGTTATATGGTAACAGTATACAACGTTATACGTTATAAGGTAATAGTAAATAACGTTACACGTTATATGGTAATGCTACATAACGTTATACGTTATATGGTAATGCCACATAACGTTATACGTTATATGGTAATGCTACATAACGTTATACATTATATGGTAATGCTACATAGCGTTATACGTTATATGGTAACAGTATACAACGTTATACGATATAAGGTAATAGTAAATAACGTTACACGTTATATGGTAATGCTACATAACGTTATACGTTATATGGTAATGCTACATAACGTTATACGTTATATGGCAATGCTACATAACGTTATACTTTATATGGTAATGCTACATAACGTTATACGTTATATGGTAATGCTACATAACGTTATACGTTATATGGTAATGCTACATAACGTTATACGTTATAAGGTAATACTACATAACGTTATACATTATATGGTAATGCTACATAACGTTATACGTTATATGGTAATGCTACATAACGTTATACGTTATATGGTAACAGTATATAACGTTATACGTTATATGGTGATGCTACATAACGTTATACGTTATATGGTAATGCTACATAACGTTATACGTTATACGGTAATGCTACATAACGTTATACGTTATATGGTAATGCTACATATCCTTATACGTTATATGGTAATGCTACATAACGTTATACATTATATGGTAATGCTACATAACGTTATACGTTATATGGTAACAGTATACAACGTTATACGTTATAAGGTAATAGTAAATAACGTTAAACGTTATATGGTAATGCTACATAACGTTATACGTTATATGGTAATGCTACATAACGTTATACGTTATAAGGTAATGCTACATAACGTTATACATTCTATGGTAATGCTACATAACGTTAGACGTTATATGGTAATGCTACATAACGTTGTACGTTATTTCGTAATGCTACATAACGTTATACGTTATATGGTAATGCTACATAACGCTATACGTTATATGGTAACAGTATATAACGTTATACGTTATATGGTAATGCTACATAACGTTATACGTTATATGGTAATACTACATAACGTTATACGTTATATGGTAACAGAATACAACGTTATACGTTATAACGTAATGTTACATAACGTTATACGTTATATGGTAATGCTACATAACGTTATACGTTATATGGTAATGCTACATAACGTTATACATTATATGGTAATGCTACATAACGTTATACGTTATATGGTAACAGTATACAACGTTATACGATATAAGGTAATAGTAAATAACGTTACACGTTATATGGTAATGCTACATAACGTTATACGTTATATGGTAATGCTACATAACGTTATACGTTATATGGTAATGCTACATAACGTTATACGTTATAAGGTAATAGTAAATAACGTTACACGTTATGTGGTAATGCTACATAACGTTATACGTTATATGGTAATGCTACATAACGTTATACGTTATATGGTAATGCTACATAACGTTATACGTTATATGGAAATGCTACATAACGTTATACATTATATGGTAATGCTACATAACGTTATACGTTATATGGTAACAGTATATAACGTTATACGTTATATGGTAATGCTACATAACGTTATACGTTATATGGTAATGCTACATAACGTTATACGTTATATGGTAATGCTACATAACGTTATACGTTATATGGTAATGCTACATAACGTTATACGTTATATGGTAACAGTATATAACGTTATACGTTATATGGTAATGCTACATAACGTTATACGTTATAAGGTAATGCTACATAACGTTATACGTTATATGGTAACAGTATATAACGTTCTACGTTATATGGTAATGCTACATAACGTTATAAGTTATATGGTAACAGTATACAACGTTATACGTTATAAGGTAATAGTAAATAACGTTACACGTTATATGGTAATGCTACATAACGTTATACGTTATATGGTAATGCTACATAATGTTATACGTTATATGGTAACAGTATATAACGTTATACGTTATATGGTAATGCTACATAACGTTATACGTTAAATGGTAATGCTCCATAACGTTATACGTTATATGGTAATGCTACATATCGTTATACGTTATAGGGTAATGCTACATAACGTTATACATTATATGGTAATGCTACATAACGTTATACGTTATATGGTAACAGTATACAACGTTATACATTATAAGGTAATAGTATATAACGTTATACGTTATATGGTAATGCTACATAACGTTATACGTTATATGGTAATGCTACATAACGTTATACGTTATATGGTAATGCTACATAACGTTATACGTTATAACGTAACAGTGTATAACGTTATACGTTATATGGTAATGCTACATAACGTTATACGTTATATGGTAATGCTACATAACGTTATACGTTATATCGTAATGCTAGATAACGTTATACGTTATATGGTAACAGTATATAACGTTATACGTTATATGGTAATGCTACATAACGTTATACGTTATATGGTAATGCTACATAACGTTATACATTATGTGGATATGCTACATAACGTTATATGTTATATGGTAACAGTATACAACGTTATACGTTATAAGGTAATAGTAAATAACGTTACACGTTATGTGGTAATGCTACATAACGTTATAGGTTATATGGTAATGCTACATAACGTTATACGTTATATGGTAATGCTACATAACGTTATACATTATATGGTAATGCTACATAACGTTATACGTTATATGGTAACAGTATACAGCGTTATAGGTTATAAGGTAATAGTAAATAACGTTACACGTTATGTGGTAATGCTACATAACGTTATACGTTATATGGTAATGCTACATAACGTTATACATTATATGGTAATGCTACATAACGTTATACGTTATATGGTAACAGAATACAACGTTATACGTTATAAGGTAATAGTAAATAACGTTACACGTTATATGGTAATGCTACATAACGTTATACATTATATGGTAATGCTACATAACGTTATACGTTATATGGTAATGCTACATAACGTTATAAGTTATATGGTAACAGTATATAACGTTATACGTTATAACGTAATGTTACATAACGTTATACGTTATATGGTAATGCTACATAACGTTATACGTTATATGGTAATGCTACATAACGTTATACATTATATGGTAATGCTACATAACGTTATACGTTATATGGTAACAGTATACAACGTTATACGATATAAGGTAATAGTAAATAACGTTACACGTTATATGGTAATGCTACATAACGTTATACGTTATATGGTAATGCTACATAACGTTATACGTTATATGGTAATGCTACATAACGTTATACGTTATAAGGTAATAGTAAATAACGTTACATGTTATGTGGTAATGCTACATAACGTTATACGTTATATGGTAATGCTACATAACGTTATACGTTATATGGTAATGCAACATAACGTTATACGTTATATGGAAATGCTACATAACGTTATACATTATATGGTAATGCTACATAACGTTATACGTTATATGGTAACAGTATATAACGTTATACGTTATATGGTAATGCTACATAACGTTATACGTTATATGGTAATGCTACATAACGTTATACGTTATATGGTAATGCTACATAACGTTATACGTTATATGGTAATGCTACATAACGTTATACGTTATATGGTAACAGTATATAACGTTATACGTTATATGGTAATGCTACATAACGTTATACGTTATAAGGTAATGCTACATAACGTTATACGTTATATGGTAACAGTATATAACATTCTACGTTATATGGTAATGCTACATAACGTTATAAGTTATATGGTAACAGTATACAACGTTATACGTTATAAGGTAATAGTAAATAACGTTACACGTTATATGGTAATGCTACATAACGTTATACGTTATATGGTAATGCTACATAATGTTATACGTTATATGGTAACAGTATATAACGTTATACGTTATATGGTAATGCTACATAACGTTATACGTTATATGGTAATGCTACATAACGTTATACGTTATATGGTAATGCTACATATCGTTATACGTTATATGGTAATGCTACATAACGTTATACATTATATGGTAATGCTACATAACGTTATACGTTATATGGTAACAGTATACAACGTTATACATTATAAGGTAATAGTATATAACGTTACACGTTATATGGTAATGCTACATAACGTTATACGTTATATGGTAATGCTACATAACGTTATACGTTATATGGTAATGCTACATAACGTTATACGTTATAACGTAACAGTGTATAACGTTATACGTTATATGGTAATGCTACATAACGTTATACGTTATATGGTAATGCTACATAACGTTATACGTTATATCGTAATGCTAGATAACGTTATACGTTATATGGTAACAGTATATAACGTTATACGTTATATGGTAATGCTACATAACGTTATACGTTATATGGTAATGCTACATAACGTTATACATTATGTGGTAATGCTACATAACGTTATATGTTATATGGTAACAGTATACGACGTTATACGTTATAAGGTAATAGTAAATAACGTTACACGTTATGTGGTAATGCTACATAACGTTATAGGTTATATGGTAATGCTACATAACGTTATACGTTATATGGTAATGCTACATAACGTTATACGTTATATGGTAATGCTACATAACGTTATACATTATATGGTAATGCTACACAACGTTATACGTTATATGGTAACAGTATACAGCGTTATAGGTTATAAGGTAATAGTAAATAACGTTACACGTTATGTGGTAATGCTACATAACGTTATACGTTATATGGTAATGCTACATAACGTTATACGTTATATGGTAACAGTATATAACGTTATACGTTATACGGTAATAGTAAATAACGTTACACGTTATATGGTAATGCTACATAACGTTATGCGTTATATGGTAATGCTACATAACGTTATACGTTATAAGGTAATGCTACATAACGTTATACATTATATGGTAATGCTACATAACGTTATACGTTATATGGTAATGCTACATATCGTTATACGTTATATGGTAATGCTACATAACGTTATACATTATATGGTAATGCTACATAACGTTATACGTTATATGGTAACAGTATACAACGTTATACGTTATAAGGTAATAGTAAATAACGTTACACGTTATATGGTAATGCTACATAACGTTATACGTTATATGGTAATGCTACATAACGTTATACGTTATAAGGTAATGCTACATAACGTTATACATTATATGGTAATGCTACATAACGTTATACGTTATATGGTAATGCTACATAACGTTGTACGTTATTTCGTAATGCTACATAACGTTATACGTTATATGGTAATGCTACATAACGTTATACGTTATATGGTAACAGTATATAACGTTATACGTTATATAGTAATGCTACATAACGTTATACGTTATATGGTAATGCTACATAACGTTATACGTTATATGGTAACAGAATACAACGTTATACGTTATAAGGTAATAGTAAATAACGTTACACGTTATATGGTAATGCTACATAACGTTATACGTTATATGGTAATGCTACATAACGTTATACGTTATATGGTAATGCTACATAACGTTATACGTTATATGGTAACAGTATATAACGTTATACGTTATATGGTAATGCTACATAACGTTATACGTTATAAGGTAATGCTACATAACGTTATACGTTATATGGTTACAGTATATAACGTTATACGTTATATGGTAATGCTACATAACGTTATAAGTTATATGGTAACAGTATATAACGTTATACGTTATCACGTAATGTTACATAACGTTATACGTTATATGGTAATGCTACATAACGTTATACGTTATATGGTAATGCTACATAACGTTATACATTATATGGTAATGCTACATAACGTTATACGTTACATGGTAACAGTATACAACGTTATACGATATAAGGTAATAGTAAATAACGTTACACGTTATATGGTAATGCTACATAACGTTATACGTTATATGGTAATGCTACATAACGTTATACGTTATATGGTAATGCTACATAACGTTATACGTTATAAGGTAATAGTAAATAACGTTACACGTTATGTGGTAATGCTACATAACGTTATACGTTATATAGTAACAGTATACAACGTTATACGTTATATGGTAATGCTACATAACGTTATACGTTATATGGTAATGCTACATAACGTTATACGTTATATGGTAATGCTACATAACGTTATACGTTATATGGTAACAGTACATAACGTTATACGTTATATGGTAGTGCTACATAACGTTATACGTTATATGGTAATGCTACATAACGTTATACGTTATATGGTAATGCTACATAACGTTATACATTATATGGTAATGCTACATAACGTTATACGTTACATGGTAACAGTATACAACGTTATACGATATAAGGTAATAGTAAATAACGTTACACGTTATATGGTAATGCTACATAACGTTATACGTTATATGGTAATGCTACATAACGTTATACGTTATATGGTAATGCTACATAACGTTATACGTTATAAGGTAATAGTAAATAACGTTACACGTTATGTGGTAATGCTACATAACGTTATACGTTATATGGTAACAGTATACAACGTTATACGTTATATGGTAATGCTACATAACGTTATACGTTATATGGTAATGCTACATAACGTTATACGTTATATGGTAATGCTACATAACGTTATACGTTATATGGTAACAGTACATAACGTTATACGTTATATGGTAGTGCTACATAACGTTATACGTTATATGGTAATGCTACATAACGTTATACGTTATATGGTAACAGTATATAACGTTATACGTTATATGGTAATGCTACATAACGTTATACGTTATATGGTAATGCTACATAACGTTATACGTTATATGGTAATGCTACATAACGTTATACGTTATATGGTAACAGTATATAACGTTATACGTTATATGGTAGTGCTACATAACGTTATACGTTATATGGTAATGCTACATAACGTTATACGTTATATGGTAATGCTACATATCGTTATACGTTATATGGTAATGCTACATAACGTTATACATTATATGGTAATGCTACATAACGTTATACGTTATATGGTAAGAGTATACAACGTTATACATTATAAGGTAATAGTATATAACGTTACACGTTATAAGGTAATGCTACATAACGTTATACGTTATATGGTAATGCTACATAACGTTATACGTTATATGGTAATGCTACATAACGTTATACGTTATAACGTAACAGTGTATAACGTTATACGTTATATGGTAATGGTACATAACGTTATACGTTATATGGTAATGCTACATAACGTTATACGTTATATCGTAATGCTACATAACGTTATACGTTATATGGTAACAGTATACAACGTTATACGTTATAAGGTAATAGTAAATAACGTTACACGTTATGTGGTAATGCTATATAACGTTATAGGTTATATGGTAATGCTACATAACGTTATACGTTATATGGTAATGCTACATAACGTTATACGTTATATGGTAGTGCTACATAACGTTATACATTATATGGTAATGCTACATAACGTTATACGTTATATGGTAACAGTATACAACGTTATACGTTATAAGGTAATAGTAAATAACGTTACACGTTATGTGGTAATGCTACATAACGTTATACGTTATATGGTAATGCTACATAACGTTATACGTTATATGGTAATGCTACATAACGTTATACGTTATATGGTAATGCTACATAACATTATACATTATATGGTAATGCTACATAACGTTATACGTTATATGTTAACAGTATACAACGTTATACGTTATAAGGTAATAGTAAATAGCGTTACACGTTATATGGTAATGCTACATAACGTTATACGTTATATGGTAATGCTACATAATGTTATACGTTATATGGTAACAGTATATAACGTTATACGTTATATGGTAATGCTACATAACGTTATACGTTATATGGTAATGCTACATAACGTTATACGTTATATGGTAATGCTACATATCGTTATACGTTATATGGTAATGCTACATAACGTTATACATTATATGGTAATGCTACATAACGTTATACGTTATATGGTAAGAGTATACAACGTTATACATTATAAGGTAATAGTATATAACGTTGCACGTTATAAGGTAATGCTACATAACGTTATACGTTATATGGTAATGCTACATAACGTTATACGTTATATGGTAATGCTACATAACGTTATACGTTATAACGTAACAGTGTATAACGTTATACGTTATATGGTAATGCTACATAACGTTATACGTTATATGGTAATGCTACATAACGTTATACGTTATATCGTAATGCTACATAACGTTATACGTTATATGGTAATGCTACATAACGTTATACGTTATATGGTAATGCTAGATAACGTTATACGTTATATGGTAACAGTATATAACGTTATACATTATGTGGTAATGCTACATAACGTTATATGTTATATGGTAACAGTATACAACGTTATACGTTATAAGGTAATAGTAAATAACGTTACACGTTATGTGGTAATGCTACATAACGTTATAGGTTATATGGTAATGCTACATAACGTTATACGTTATATGGTAATGCTACATAACGTTATACGTTATATGGTAATGCTACATAACGTTATACATTATATGGTCATGCTACATAACGTTATACGTTATATGGTAACAGTATACAGCGTTATAGGTTATAAGGTAATAGTACATAACGTTACACGTTATATGGTAATGCTACATAACGTTATACGTTATATGGTAATGCTACATAACGTTATACGTTATATGGTAATGCTACATAACGTTATACGTTATATGGTAACAGTATATAACGTTATACGTTATATGGTAATGCTACATAACGTTATATGTTATATGGTAATGCTACATAACGTTATACGTTATATGGTAATGCTACATAACGTTATACGTTATATGGTAACAGTATATAACGTTATACGTTATATGGTAATGCTACATAACGTTATACGTTATATGGTAATGCTACATAACGTTATACGTTATACGGTAATGCTACATAACGTTATACGTTATATGGTAATGCTACATATCGTTATACGTTATATGGTAATGCTACATAACGTTATACATTATATGGTAATGCTACATAACGTTATACGTTATATGGTAACAGTATACAACGTTATACGTTATAAGGTAATAGTAAATAACGTTACACGTTATATGGTAATGCTACATAACGTTATACGTTATATGGTAATGCTACATAACGTTATACGTTATAAGGTAATGCTACATAACGTTATACATTATATGGTAATGCTACATAACGTTATACGTTATATGGTAATGCTACATAACGTTGTACGTTATATCGTAATGCTACATAACGTTATACGTTATATGGTAATGCTACATAACGTTATACGTTATATGGTAACAGTATATAACGTTATACGTTATATGGTAATGCTACATAACGTTATACGTTATATGGTAACAGAATACAACGTTATACGTTATAAGGTAATAGTAAATAACGTTACACGTTATATGGTAATGCTACATAACGTTATACGTTATATGGTAATGCTACATAACGTTATACGTTATATGGTAATGCTACATAACGTTATACGTTATATGGTAACAGTATATAACGTTATACGTTATATGGTAATGCTACATAACGTTATACGTTATAAGGTAATGCTACATAACGTTATACGTTATATGGTAACAGTATATAACGTTATACGTTATATGGTAATGCTACATAACGTTATAAGTTATATGGTAACAGTATATAACGTTATACGTTATAACGTAATGTTACATAACGTTATACGTTATATGGTAATGCTACATAACGTTATACGTTATATGGTAATGCTACATAACGTTATACATTATATGGTAATGCTACATAACGTTATACGTTATATGGTAATGCTACATAACGTTATACGTTATATGGTAATGCTACATAACGTTATACGTTATATGGTAATGCTACATAACGTTATACATTATATGGTAATGCTACATAACGTTATACGTTATATGGTAACAGTATACAACGTTATACGTTATAAGGTAATAGTAAATAACGTTACACGTTATATGGTAATGCTACATAACGTTATACGTTATATGGTAACAGTATATAACGTTATACGTTATAAGGTAATAGTAAATAACGTTACACGTTATATGGTAATGCTACATAACGTTGTACGTTATATCGTAATGCTACATAACGTTATACGTTATATGGTAATGCTACATAGCGTTATACGTTATATGGTAATGCTACATAACGTTATACGTTATATGGTAATGCTACATAACGTTATACGTTATATGGTAACAGTATATAACGTTATACGTTATAAGGTAATAGTAAATAACGTTACACGTTATATGGTAATGCTACATAACGTTATACGTTATATGGTAATGCTACATAACGTTATACGTTATATGGTAATGCTACATAACGTTATACGTTATATGGTAATGCTACATAACGTTATACGTTATATGGTATGGCTACATAACGTTATACGTTATATGGTAATGCTACATAACGTTATACGTTATATGGTAACAGTATATAATGTTATACGTTATATGGTAATGCTACATAACGTTATACGTTATAAGATAATGCTACATAACGTTATACGTTATATGGTAACAGTATATAACGTTATACGTTATATGGTAATGCTACATAACGTTATAAGTTATATAGTAACAGTATACAACGTTGTACGTTATAAGGTAATAGTAAATAACGTTACACGTTATATGGTAATGCTACATAACGTTATACGTTATATGGTAATGCTACATAATGTTATACGTTATATGGTAACAGTATATAACGTTATACGTTATATGGTAATGCTACATAACGTTATACGTTATATGGTAATGCTACATAACGTTATACGTTATATGGTAATGCTACATATCGTTATACGTTATATGGTAATGCTACATAACGTTATACATTATATGGTAATGCTACATAACGTTATACGTTATATGGTAACAGTATACAACGTTATACCTTATAAGGTAATAGTATATAACGTTACACGTTATGTGGTAATGCTACATAACGTTATACGTTATATGGTAATGCTACATAACGTTATACGTTATATGGTAATGCTACATAACCTTATACGTTATAACGTAACAGTGTATAACGTTATACGTTATATGGTAATGCTACATAACGTTATACGTTATATGGTAATGCTACATAACGTTATACGTTATATCGTAATGCTACATAACGTTATACGTTATATGGTAATGCTACATAACGTTATACGTTATATGGTAATGCTAGATAACGTTATACGTTATATGGTAACAGTATATAACGTTATACGTTATATGGTAATGCTACATAACGTTATACGTTATATGGTAATGCTACATAACGTTATACATTATGTGGTAATGCTACATAACGTTATATGTTATATGGTAACAGTATACAACGTTATACGTTATAAGGTAATAGTAAATAACGTTACACGTTATGTGGTAATGCTACATAACGTTATACGTTATATGGTAATGCTACATAACGTTATACGTTATAACGTAACAGTGTATAACGTTATACGTTATATGGTAATGCTACATAACGTTATACGTTATATGGTAATGCTACATAACGTTATACGTTATATCGTAATGCTACATAACGTTATACGTTATATGGTAATGCTACATAACGTTATACGTTATATGGTAATGCTAGATAACGTTATACGTTATAACGTAACAGTGTATAACGTTATACGTTATATGGTAATGCTACATAACGTTATACGTTATATGGTAATGCTACATAACGTTATACGTTATATCGTAATGCTACATAACGTTATACGTTATATGGTAATGCTACATAACGTTATACGTTATATGGTAATGCTACATATCGTTATACGTTATATGGTAATGCTACATAACGTTATACGTTATATGGTAATGCTACATAACGTTGTACGTTATATCGTAATGTTACATAACGTTATACGTTATATGGTAATGCTACATAACGTTATACGTTATATGGTAACAGTATATAACGTTATACGTTATATGGTAATGCTACATAACGTTATACGTTATATGGTAATGCTACATAACGTTATACGTTATATGGTAACAGAATACAACGTTATACGTTATAAGGTAATAGTAAATAACGTTGCACGTTATATGGTAATGCTACATAACGTTATACGTTATATGGTAACAGTATATAACGTTATACGTTATATGGTAATGCTACATAACGTTATACGTTATATGGTAATGCTACATAACGTTATACGTTATATGGTAACAGAATACAACGTTATACGTTATAAGGTAATAGTAAATAACGTTACACGTTATATGGTAATGCTACATAACGTTATACGTTATATGGTAATGCTACATAACGTTATACGTTATATGGTAATGCTACATAACGTTATACGTTATATGGTAACAGTATATAACGTTATACGTTATATGGTAATGCTACATAACGTTATACGTTATAAGGTAATGCTACATAACGTTATACGTTATATGGTAACAGTATATAACGTTATACGTTATATGGTAATGCTACATAACGTTATAAGTTATATGGTAACAGTATATAACGTTATACGTTATAACGTAATGTTACATAACGTTATACGTTATATGGTAATGCTACATAACGTTATACGTTATATGGTAATGCTACATAACGTTATACATTATATGGTAATGCTACATAACGTTATACGTTATATGGTAACAGTATACAACGTTATACGTTATAAGGTAATAGTAAATAACGTTACACGTTATGTGGTAATGCTACATAACGTTATACGTTATATGGTAATGCTACATAACGTTATACGTTATATGGTAATGCTACATAACGTTATACGTTATATGGTAATGCTACATAACGTTATACATTATATGGTAATGCTACATAACGTTATACGTTATATGGTAACAGTATACAACGTTATACGTTATAAGGTAATAGTAAATAACGTTACACGTTATATGGTAATGCTACATAACGTTATACGTTATATGGTAACAGTATATAACGTTATACGTTATAAGGTAATAGTAAATAACGTTACACGTTATATGGTAATGCTACATAACGTTGCACGTTATATCGTAATGCTACATAACGTTATACGTTATATGGTAATGCTACATAGCGTTATACGTTATATGGTAATGCTACATAACGTTATACGTTATATGGTAATGCTACATAACGTTATACGTTATATGGTAACAGTATATAACGTTATACGTTATAAGGTAATAGTAAATAACGTTATACGTTATATGGTAATGCTACATAACGTTATACGTTATATGGTAATGCTACATAACGTTATACGTTATATGGTATGGCTACATAACGTTATACGTTATATGGTAATGCTACATAACGTTATACGTTATATGGTAACAGTATATAACGTTATACGTTATATGGTAATGCTACATAACGTTATACGTTATAAGGTAATGCTACATAACGTTATACGTTATATGGTAACAGTATATAACGTTATACGTTATATGGTAATGCTACATAACGTTATAAGTTATATGGTAACAGTATACAACGTTATACGTTATAAGGTAATAGTAAATAACGTTACACGTTATATGGTAATGCTACATAACGTTATACGTTATATGGTAATGCTACATAATGTTATACGTTATATGGTAACAGTATATAACGTTATACGTTATATGGTAATGCTACATAACGTTATACGTTATATGGTAATGCTACATAACGTTATACGTTATATGGTAATGCTACATATCGTTATACGTTATATGGTAATGCTACATAACGTTATACATTATATGGTAATGCTACATAACGTTATACGTTATATGGTAACAGTATACAACGTTATACATTATAAGGTAATAGTATATAACGTTACACGTTATATGGTAATGCTACATAACGTTATTCGTTATATGGTAATGCTACATAACGTTATACGTTATATGGTAATGCTACATAACGTTATACGTTATAACGTAACAGTGTATAACGTTATACGTTATATGGTAATGCTACATAACGTTATACGTTATATGGTAATGCTACATAACGTTATACGTTATATCGTAATGCTACATAACGTTATACGTTATATGGTAATGCTACATAACGTTATACGTTATATGGTAATGCTAGATAACGTTATACGTTATATGGTAACAGTATATAACGTTATACGTTATATGGTAATGCTACATAACGTTATACGTTATATGGTAATGCTACATAACGTTATACATTATGTGGTAATGCTACATAACGTTATATGTTATATGGTAACAGTATACAACGTTATACGTTATAAGGTAATAGTAAATAACGTTACACGTTATGTGGTAATGCTACATAACGTTATACGTTATATGGTAATGCTACATAACGTTATACGTTATAACGTAACAGTGTATAACGTTATACGTTATATGGTAATGCTACATAACGTTATACGTTATATGGTAATGCTACATAACGTTATACGTTATATCGTAATGCTACATAACGTTATACGTTATATGGTAATGCTACATAACGTTATACGTTATATGGTAATGCTAGATAACGTTATACGTTATAACGTAACAGTGTATAACGTTATACGTTATATGGTAATGCTACATAACGTTATACGTTATATGGTAATGCTACATAACGTTATACGTTATATCGTAATGCTACATAACGTTATACGTTATATGGTAATGCTACATAACGTTATACGTTATATGGTAATGCTACATATCGTTATACGTTATATGGTAATGCTACATAACGTTATACGTTATATGGTAATGCTACATAACGTTGTACGTTATATCGTAATGTTACATAACGTTATACGTTATATGGTAATGCTACATAACGTTATACGTTATATGGTAACAGTATATAACGTTATACGTTATATGGTAATGCTACATAACGTTATACGTTATATGGTAATGCTACATAACGTTATACGTTATATGGTAACAGAATACAACGTTATACGTTATAAGGTAATAGTAAATAACGTTGCACGTTATATGGTAATGCTACATAACGTTATACGTTATATCATAATGCTACATAACGTTATACGTTATATGGTAATGCTACATAACGTTATACGTTATATGGTAATGCTACATATCGTTATACGTTATATGGTAATGCTACATAACGTTATACGTTATATGGTAATGCTACATAACGTTGTACGTTATATCGTAATGTTACATAACGTTATACGTTATATGGTAACAGTATATAACGTTATACGTTATATGGTAATGCTACATAACGTTATACGTTATATGGTAATGCTACATAACGTTATACATTATGTGGTAATGCTACATAACGTTATATGTTATATGGTAACAGTATACAACGTTATACGTTATCAGGTAATAGTAAATAACGTTACACGTTATGTGGTAATGCTACATAACGTTATACGTTATATGGTAATGCTACATAACGTTATACGTTATAACGTAACAGTGTATAACGTTATACGTTATATGGTAATGCTACATAACGTTATACGTTATATGGTAATGCTACATAACGTTATACGTTATATCGTAATGCTACATAACGTTATACGTTATATGGTAATGCTACATAACGTTATACGTTATATGGTAATGCTACATAACGTTGCACGTTATATCGTAATGCTACATAACGTTATACGTTATATGGTAATGCTACATAGCGTTATACGTTATATGGTAATGCTACATAACGTTATACGTTATATGGTAATGCTACATAACGTTATACGTTATATGGTAACAGTATATAACGTTATACGTTATAAGGTAATAGTAAATAACGTTATACGTTATATGGTAATGCTACATAACGTTATACGTTATATGGTAATGCTACATAACGTTATACGTTATATGGTATGGCTACATAACGTTATACGTTATATGGTAATGCTACATAACGTTATACGTTATATGGTAACAGTATATAACGTTATACGTTATATGGTAATGCTACATAACGTTATACGTTATAAGGTAATGCTACATAACGTTATACGTTATATGGTAACAGTATATAACGTTATACGTTATATGGTAATGCTACATAACGTTATAAGTTATATGGTAACAGTATACAACGTTATACGTTATAAGGTAATAGTAAATAACGTTACACGTTATATGGTAATGCTACATAACGTTATACGTTATATGGTAATGCTACATAATGTTATACGTTATATGGTAACAGTATATAACGTTATACGTTATATGGTAATGCTACATAACGTTATACGTTATATGGTAATGCTACATAACGTTATACGTTATATGGTAATGCTACATATCGTTATACGTTATATGGTAATGCTACATAACGTTATACATTATATGGTAATGCTACATAACGTTATACGTTATATGGTAACAGTATACAACGTTATACATTATAAGGTAATAGTATATAACGTTACACGTTATATGGTAATGCTACATAACGTTATTCGTTATATGGTAATGCTACATAACGTTATACGTTATATGGTAATGCTACATAACGTTATACGTTATAACGTAACAGTGTATAACGTTATACGTTATATGGTAATGCTACATAACGTTATACGTTATATGGTAATGCTACATAACGTTATACGTTATATCGTAATGCTACATAACGTTATACGTTATATGGTAATGCTACATAACGTTATACGTTATATGGTAATGCTAGATAACGTTATACGTTATATGGTAACAGTATATAACGTTATACGTTATATGGTAATGCTACATAACGTTATACGTTATATGGTAATGCTACATAACGTTATACATTATGTGGTAATGCTACATAACGTTATATGTTATATGGTAACAGTATACAACGTTATACGTTATAAGGTAATAGTAAATAACGTTACACGTTATGTGGTAATGCTACATAACGTTATACGTTATATGGTAATGCTACATAACGTTATACGTTATAACGTAACAGTGTATAACGTTATACGTTATATGGTAATGCTACATAACGTTATACGTTATATGGTAATGCTACATAACGTTATACGTTATATCGTAATGCTACATAACGTTATACGTTATATGGTAATGCTACATAACGTTATACGTTATATGGTAATGCTAGATAACGTTATACGTTATAACGTAACAGTGTATAACGTTATACGTTATATGGTAATGCTACATAACGTTATACGTTATATGGTAATGCTACATAACGTTATACGTTATATCGTAATGCTACATAACGTTATACGTTATATGGTAATGCTACATAACGTTATACGTTATATGGTAATGCTACATATCGTTATACGTTATATGGTAATGCTACATAACGTTATACGTTATATGGTAATGCTACATAACGTTGTACGTTATATCGTAATGTTACATAACGTTATACGTTATATGGTAATGCTACATAACGTTATACGTTATATGGTAACAGTATATAACGTTATACGTTATATGGTAATGCTACATAACGTTATACGTTATATGGTAATGCTACATAACGTTATACGTTATATGGTAACAGAATACAACGTTATACGTTATAAGGTAATAGTAAATAACGTTGCACGTTATATGGTAATGCTACATAACGTTATACGTTATATCATAATGCTACATAACGTTATACGTTATATGGTAATGCTACATAACGTTATACGTTATATGGTAATGCTACATATCGTTATACGTTATATGGTAATGCTACATAACGTTATACGTTATATGGTAATGCTACATAACGTTGTACGTTATATCGTAATGTTACATAACGTTATACGTTATATGGTAACAGTATATAACGTTATACGTTATATGGTAATGCTACATAACGTTATACGTTATATGGTAATGCTACATAACGTTATACATTATGTGGTAATGCTACATAACGTTATATGTTATATGGTAACAGTATACAACGTTATACGTTATAAGGTAATAGTAAATAACGTTACACGTTATGTGGTAATGCTACATAACGTTATACGTTATATGGTAATGCTACATAACGTTATACGTTATAACGTAACAGTGTATAACGTTATACGTTATATGGTAATGCTACATAACGTTATACGTTATATGGTAATGCTACATAACGTTATACGTTATATCGTAATGCTACATAACGTTATACGTTATATGGTAATGCTACATAACGTTATACGTTATATGGTAATGCTAGATAACGTTATACGTTATAACGTAACAGTGTATAACGTTATACGTTATATGGTAATGCTACATAACGTTATACGTTATATGGTAATGCTACATAACGTTATACGTTATATCGTAATGCTACATAACGTTATACGTTATATGGTAATGCTACATAACGTTATACGTTATATGGTAATGCTACATATCGTTATACGTTATATGGTAATGCTACATAACGTTATACATTATATGGTAACAGTATATAACGTTATACGTTATATGGTAATGCTACATAACGTTATACGTTATATGGTAATGCTACATAACGTTATACGTTATATGGTAACAGAATACAACGTTATACGTTATAAGGTAATAGTAAATAACGTTGCACGTTATATGGTAATGCTACATAACGTTATACGTTATATGGTAATGCTACATAACGTTATACGTTATATGGTAATGCTACATAACGTTATACGTTATATGGTCACAGTATATAACGTTATACGTTATATGGTAATGCTACATAACGTTATACGGTATAAGGTAATGCTACATAACGTTATACGTTATATGGTAATGCTACGTAACGATATACGTTATACGGTAATGCTACATAACGTTATACATTATATGGTAATGCTACATAACGTTATACGTTATATGGTAACAGTATACAACGTTATACGTTATAAGGTAATAGTAAATAACGTTACACGTTATGTGGTAATGCTACATAACGTTATACGTTATATGGTAATGCTACATAACGTTATACGTTATATGGTAATGCTACATAACGTTATACGTTATATGGTAATGCTACATAACGTTATACATTATATGGTAATGCTACATAACGTTATACGTTATATGGTAACAGTATACAACGTTATACGTTATAAGGTAATAGTAAATAACGTTACACGTTATATGGTAATGCTACATAACGTTATACGTTATATGGTAATGCTACATAACGTTATACGTTATATGGTAACAGTATATAACGTTATACGTTATATGGTAATGCTACATAACGTTATACGTTATATGGTAATGCTACATAACGTTATACGTTATATGGTAATGCTACATATCGTTATACGTTATATGGTAATGCTACATAACGTTATACGTTATATGGTAATGCTACATAACGTTATACGTTATATGGTAATCCTACATAACGTTATACGTTATATGGTAATGCTACATAACGTTACACGTTATAACGTAACAGTATATAACGTTATACGTTATATGGTAATGCTACATAACGTTATACGTTATATGGTAATGCTACATAACGTTATACATTATATGGTAACAGTATACAACGTTATACGTTATAAGGTAATAGTAAATAACGTTACACGTTATTTGGTAATGCTACATAACGTTATACGTTATATGGTAATGCTACATAACGTTATACGTTATATGGTAATGCTACATAACGTTATACGTTATATGGTAATGCTACATAACGTTATACGTTATATGGTAATGCTACATAACGTTATACGTTATATGGTAATGCTACATAACGTTATACGTTATAACGTAACAGTATATAACGTTATACGTTATATGGTAATGCTACATAACGTTATACGTTATATGGTAATGCTACATAATGTTATACATTATATGGTAATGCTACATAACGTTATACGTTATATGGTAACAGTATACAACGTTATACGTTATAAGGTAATAGTAAATAACGTTACACGTTATATGGTAATGCTACATAACGTTCTACGTTATATGGTAATGCTACATAACGTTATACATTATATGGTAATGCTACATAACGTTATACGTTATATGGTAACAGTATACAACGTTATACGTTATAAGGTAATAGTAAATAACGTTACACGTTATATGGTAATGCTACATAACGTTATACGTTATATGGTAATGCTACATAACGTTATACGTTATATGGTAATGCTACATAACGTTATACGTTATATGGTAATGCTACATAACGTTATACGTTATATGGTAATGCTACATAACGTTATACATTATATGGTAATGCTACATAACGTTATACGTTAAATGGTAACTGTATACAACGTTATACGTTATAAGGTAATAGTAAATAACGTTATACGTTATATGGTAATGCTACATAACGCTATACGTTATATGGTAATGCTACATAACGTTATACATTATATGGTAATGCTAGATAACGTTATACGTTATATGGTAACTGTATACAACGTTATACGTTATAAGGTAATAGTAAATAACGTTATACGTTATATGGTAATGCTACATAACGCTTAACGTTATATGGTAATGCTACATAACGTTATACGTTATATGGTAATGCTACATAACGTTATACGTTATATGGTAATGCTACATAACGTTATACGTTATATGGTAATGCTACATAACGTTATACGTAATATGGTAATGCTACATAACGTTATAAGTTATACTGTAACAGTATATAACGTTATACGTTATATGGTAATGCTACATAACGTTATACGTTATATGGTAATGCTACATAACGTTATACGTTATATGGTAATGCTACATAACGTTATACGTTATATGGTAATGCTACATAACGTTATACGTTATAACGTAACAGTATATAACGTTATACGTTATATGGTAATGCTACATAACGTTATACGTTATAACGCAACAGTATATAACGTTATACGTTATATGGTAATGCTACATAGCGTTATACGTTATAAGGTAATGCTACATAACGTTATACATTATATGGTAATGCTACATAACGTTAGACGTTATATGGTAATGCTACATAACGTTGTACGTTATATGGTAATGCTACATAACGTTATACGTTATATGGTAATGCTACATAACGTTATACGTTATAACGTAACAGTGTATAACGTTATACGTTATATGGTAATGCTACATAACGTTACACGTTATATGGTAATGCTACATAACGTTATACGTTATATGGTAATGCTACATAACGTTATACGTTATATGGTAATGCTACATAACGTTATACGTTATATGGTAACAGTATATAACGTTATACGTTATATGGTAACAGTATATAACGTTATACGTTATATGCCAATGCTGCATAACGTTATTCGTTATATAGTAACAGTATATAACGTTATACGTTATATGGTAATGCTACATACGTTATACGTTATATGGTAACAGTATATAACGTTATACGCTATAACGTAATGTTACATAACGTTATACGTTATATGGTAATGCTACATAACGTTATACGTTATATGGTAATGCTACATAACGTTATACATTATATGGTAATGCTACATAACGTTATACGTTATATGGTAACAGTATACAACGTTATACGTTATAAGGTAATAGTAAATAACGTTACACGTTATGTGGTAATGCTACATAACGTTATAGGTTATATGGTAATGCTACATAACGTTATACATTATATGGTAATGCTACATAACGTTATACGTTAAATGGTAACTGTATACAACGTTATACGTTATAAGGTAATAGTAAATAACGTTATACGTTATATGGTAATGCTACATAACGTTATACGTTATATGGTAATGCTACATAACGTTATACGTTATATGGTAATGCTACATAACGTTATACGTTATATGGTAATGCTACATAACGTTATACGTTATATGGTAATGCTACATAACGTTATACATTATATGGTAATGCTACATAACGTTATACGTTAAATGGTAACTGTATACAACGTTATACGTTATAAGGTAATAGTAAATAACGTTATACGTTATATGGTAATGCTACATAACGCTATACGTTATATGGTAATGCTACATAACGTTATACATTATATGGTAATGCTAGATAACGTTATACGTTATATGGTAACTGTATACAACGTTATACGTTATAAGGTAATAGTAAATAACGTTATACGTTATATGGTAATGCTACATAACGCTTAACGTTATATGGTAATGCTACATAACGTTATACGTTATATGGTAATGCTACATAACGTTATACGTTATATGGTAATGCTACATAACGTTATACGTTATATGGTAATGCTACATAACGTTATACGTAATATGGTAATGCTACATAACGTTATAAGTTATACTGTAACAGTATATAACGTTATACGTTATATGGTAATGCTACATAACGTTATACGTTATATGGTAATGCTACATAACGTTATACGTTATATGGTAATGCTACATAACGTTATACGTTATATGGTAATGCTACATAACGTTATACGTTATAACGTAACAGTATATAACGTTATACGTTATATGGTAATGCTACATAACGTTATACGTTATAACGCAACAGTATATAACGTTATACGTTATATGGTAATGCTACATAGCGTTATACGTTATAAGGTAATGCTACATAACGTTATACATTATATGGTAATGCTACATAACGTTAGACGTTATATGGTAATGCTACATAACGTTGTACGTTATATGGTAATGCTACATAACGTTATACGTTATATGGTAATGCTACATAACGTTATACGTTATAACGTAACAGTGTATAACGTTATACGTTATATGGTAATGCTACATAACGTTACACGTTATATGGTAATGCTACATAACGTTATACGTTATAACGTAACAGTGTATAACGTTATACGTTATATGGTAATGCTACATAACGTTATACGTTATATGGTAATGCTACATAACGTTATACGTTATATCGTAATGCTACATAACGTTATACGTTATATGGTAATGCTACATAACGTTATACGTTATATGGTAATGCTACATATCGTTATACGTTATATGGTAATGCTACATAACGTTATACGTTATATGGTAACAGTATATAACGTTATACGTTATATGGTAATGCTACATAACGTTATACGTTATATGGTAATGCTACATAACGTTATACGTTATATGGTAACAGAATACAACGTTATACGTTATAAGGTAATAGTAAATAACGTTGCACGTTATATGGTAATGCTACATAACGTTATACGTTATATGGTAATGCTACATAACGTTATACGTTATATGGTAATGCTACATAACGTTATACGTTATATGGTCACAGTATATAACGTTATACGTTATATGGTAATGCTACATAACGTTATACGGTATAAGGTAATGCTACATAACGTTATACGTTATATGGTAATGCTACGTAACGATATACGTTATACGGTAATGCTACATAACGTTATACATTATATGGTAATGCTACATAACGTTATACGTTATATGGTAACAGTATACAACGTTATACGTTATAAGGTAATAGTAAATAACGTTACACGTTATGTGGTAATGCTACATAACGTTATACGTTATATGGTAATGCTACATAACGTTATACGTTATATGGTAATGCTACATAACGTTATACGTTATATGGTAATGCTACATAACGTTATACATTATATGGTAATGCTACATAACGTTATACGTTATATGGTAACAGTATACAACGTTATACGTTATAAGGTAATAGTAAATAACGTTACACGTTATATGGTAATGCTACATAACGTTATACGTTATATGGTAATGCTACATAACGTTATACGTTATATGGTAACAGTATATAACGTTATACGTTATATGGTAATGCTACATAACGTTATACGTTATATGGTAATGCTACATAACGTTATACGTTATATGGTAATGCTACATATCGTTATACGTTATATGGTAATGCTACATAACGTTATACGTTATATGGTAATGCTACATAACGTTATACGTTATATGGTAATCCTACATAACGTTATACGTTATATGGTAATGCTACATAACGTTACACGTTATAACGTAACAGTATATAACGTTATACGTTATATGGTAATGCTACATAACGTTATACGTTATATGGTAATGCTACATAACGTTATACATTATATGGTAACAGTATACAACGTTATACGTTATAAGGTAATAGTAAATAACGTTACACGTTATTTGGTAATGCTACATAACGTTATACGTTATATGGTAATGCTACATAACGTTATACGTTATATGGTAATGCTACATAACGTTATACGTTATATGGTAATGCTACATAACGTTATACGTTATATGGTAATGCTACATAACGTTATACGTTATATGGTAATGCTACATAACGTTATACGTTATAACGTAACAGTATATAACGTTATACGTTATATGGTAATGCTACATAACGTTATACGTTATATGGTAATGCTACATAATGTTATACATTATATGGTAATGCTACATAACGTTATACGTTATATGGTAACAGTATACAACGTTATACGTTATAAGGTAATAGTAAATAACGTTACACGTTATATGGTAATGCTACATAACGTTCTACGTTATATGGTAATGCTACATAACGTTATACATTATATGGTAATGCTACATAACGTTATACGTTATATGGTAACAGTATACAACGTTATACGTTATAAGGTAATAGTAAATAACGTTACACGTTATATGGTAATGCTACATAACGTTATACGTTATATGGTAATGCTACATAACGTTATACGTTATATGGTAATGCTACATAACGTTATACGTTATATGGTAATGCTACATAACGTTATACGTTATATGGTAATGCTACATAACGTTATACATTATATGGTAATGCTACATAACGTTATACGTTAAATGGTAACTGTATACAACGTTATACGTTATAAGGTAATAGTAAATAACGTTATACGTTATATGGTAATGCTACATAACGCTATACGTTATATGGTAATGCTACATAACGTTATACATTATATGGTAATGCTAGATAACGTTATACGTTATATGGTAACTGTATACAACGTTATACGTTATAAGGTAATAGTAAATAACGTTATACGTTATATGGTAATGCTACATAACGCTTAACGTTATATGGTAATGCTACATAACGTTATACGTTATATGGTAATGCTACATAACGTTATACGTTATATGGTAATGCTACATAACGTTATACGTTATATGGTAATGCTACATAACGTTATACGTAATATGGTAATGCTACATAACGTTATAAGTTATACTGTAACAGTATATAACGTTATACGTTATATGGTAATGCTACATAACGTTATACGTTATATGGTAATGCTACATAACGTTATACGTTATATGGTAATGCTACATAACGTTATACGTTATATGGTAATGCTACATAACGTTATACGTTATAACGTAACAGTATATAACGTTATACGTTATATGGTAATGCTACATAACGTTATACGTTATAACGCAACAGTATATAACGTTATACGTTATATGGTAATGCTACATAGCGTTATACGTTATAAGGTAATGCTACATAACGTTATACATTATATGGTAATGCTACATAACGTTAGACGTTATATGGTAATGCTACATAACGTTGTACGTTATATGGTAATGCTACATAACGTTATACGTTATATGGTAATGCTACATAACGTTATACGTTATAACGTAACAGTGTATAACGTTATACGTTATATGGTAATGCTACATAACGTTACACGTTATATGGTAATGCTACATAACGTTATACGTTATATGGTAATGCTACATAACGTTATACGTTATATGGTAATGCTACATAACGTTATACGTTATATGGTAACAGTATATAACGTTATACGTTATATGGTAACAGTATATAACGTTATACGTTATATGCCAATGCTGCATAACGTTATTCGTTATATAGTAACAGTATATAACGTTATACGTTATATGGTAATGCTACATACGTTATACGTTATATGGTAACAGTATATAACGTTATACGCTATAACGTAATGTTACATAACGTTATACGTTATATGGTAATGCTACATAACGTTATACGTTATATGGTAATGCTACATAACGTTATACATTATATGGTAATGCTACATAACGTTATACGTTATATGGTAACAGTATACAACGTTATACGTTATAAGGTAATAGTAAATAACGTTACACGTTATGTGGTAATGCTACATAACGTTATAGGTTATATGGTAATGCTACATAACGTTATACATTATATGGTAATGCTACATAACGTTATACGTTAAATGGTAACTGTATACAACGTTATACGTTATAAGGTAATAGTAAATAACGTTATACGTTATATGGTAATGCTACATAACGTTATACGTTATATGGTAATGCTACATAACGTTATACGTTATATGGTAATGCTACATAACGTTATACGTTATATGGTAATGCTACATAACGTTATACGTTATATGGTAATGCTACATAACGTTATACATTATATGGTAATGCTACATAACGTTATACGTTAAATGGTAACTGTATACAACGTTATACGTTATAAGGTAATAGTAAATAACGTTATACGTTATATGGTAATGCTACATAACGCTATACGTTATATGGTAATGCTACATAACGTTATACATTATATGGTAATGCTAGATAACGTTATACGTTATATGGTAACTGTATACAACGTTATACGTTATAAGGTAATAGTAAATAACGTTATACGTTATATGGTAATGCTACATAACGCTTAACGTTATATGGTAATGCTACATAACGTTATACGTTATATGGTAATGCTACATAACGTTATACGTTATATGGTAATGCTACATAACGTTATACGTTATATGGTAATGCTACATAACGTTATACGTAATATGGTAATGCTACATAACGTTATAAGTTATACTGTAACAGTATATAACGTTATACGTTATATGGTAATGCTACATAACGTTATACGTTATATGGTAATGCTACATAACGTTATACGTTATATGGTAATGCTACATAACGTTATACGTTATATGGTAATGCTACATAACGTTATACGTTATAACGTAACAGTATATAACGTTATACGTTATATGGTAATGCTACATAACGTTATACGTTATAACGCAACAGTATATAACGTTATACGTTATATGGTAATGCTACATAGCGTTATACGTTATAAGGTAATGCTACATAACGTTATACATTATATGGTAATGCTACATAACGTTAGACGTTATATGGTAATGCTACATAACGTTGTACGTTATATGGTAATGCTACATAACGTTATACGTTATATGGTAATGCTACATAACGTTATACGTTATAACGTAACAGTGTATAACGTTATACGTTATATGGTAATGCTACATAACGTTACACGTTATATGGTAATGCTACATAACGTTATACGTTATATGGTAATGCTACATAACGTTATACGTTATATGGTAATGCTACATAACGTTATACGTCATATGGTAATGCTACATAACGTTATACATTATATGGTAATGCTACATAACGTTATACGTTATGTGGTGCCAGTATACAACGTTATACGTTATAAGGTAATAGTAAATAACGTTACACGTTATATGGTAATGCTACATAACGTTATACGTTATATGGTAATGCTACATAACGTTATACGTTATATGGTAACAGTATATAAGGTTATACGTTATATGGTAATGCTACATAACGTTATACGTTATATGGTAACAGTATACAACGTTATACGTTATAAGGTAATAGTAAATAACGTTACACGTTATATGGTAATGCTACATAACGTTATACGTTATATGGTAATGCTACATAACGTTGTACGTTATACGGTAATGCTACATAACGTTATACATTATATGGTAATGCTACATAACGTTATACGTTATATGGTAACAGTATACAACGTTATACGTTATAAGGTAATAGTAAATAACGTTACACGTTATATGGTAATGCCACATAACGTTATACGTTATATGGTAATGCTACATAACGTTATACGTTATATGGTAATGCTACATAACGTTATACGTTATATGGTAATGCTACATAACGTTATACGTTATATGGTAATGCTACATAACGTTATACGTTATATGGTAATGCTACATAACGTTATACGTTATATGGTAATCCTACATAACGTTATGCGTTATAACGAAACGGTATATAACGTTATACGTTATATGGTAATGCTACATAACGTTATACGTTATATGGTAACAGTATATAAGGTTATACGTTATATGGTAATGCTACATAACGTTATACGTTATATGGTAACAGTATACAACGTTATACGTTATAAGGTAATAGTAAATAACGTTACACGTTATATGGTAATGCTACATAACGTTATACGTTATATGGTAATGCTACATAACGTTATACGTTATATGGTAATGCTACATAACGTTGTACGTTATACGGTAATGCTACATAACGTTATACATTATATGGTAATGCTACATAACGTTATACGTTATATGGTAACAGTATACAACGTTATACGTTATAAGGTAATAGTAAATAACGTTACACGTTATATGGTAATGCTACATAACGTTATACGTTATATGGTAATGCTACATAACGTTATACGTTATATGGTAATGCTACATAACGTTATACGTTATATGGTAATGCTACATAACGTTATACGTTATATGGTAATGCTACATAACGTTATACGTTATATGGTAATGCTACATAACGTTATACGTTATATGGTAATCCTACATAACGTTATACGTTATAACGAAACGGTATATAACGTTATACGTTATATGGTAATGCTACATAACGTTATACGTTATAAGGTAATGCTACATAACGTTATACATTATATGGTAATGCTACATAACGTTATACGTTATATGGTAATGCTACATAACGTTATACGTTATATGGTAATCCTACATAACGTTATACGTTATATGGTAATGCTACATAACGTTATACGTTATATGGTAATGCTACATAACGTTATACGTAATATGGTAATGCTACATAACGTTATACGTTATAATGTAACAGTATACAACGTTATACGTTATAAGGTAATAGTAAATAACGTTACACGTTATATGGTAATGCCACATAACGTTATACGTTATATGGTAATGCTACATAACGTTATACGTTATATGGTAATGCTACATAACGTTATACGTTATATGGTAATGCTACATAACGTTATACGTTATATGGTAATGCTACATAACGTTATACGTTATATGGTAATGCTACATAACGTTATACGTTATATGGTAATCCTACATAACGTTATGCGTTATAACGAAACGGTATATAACGTTATACGTTATATGGTAATGCTACATAACGTTATACGTTATAAGGTAATGCTACATAACGTTATACATTATATGGTAATGCTACATAACGTTATACGTTATATGGTAACAGTATACAACGTTATACGTTATAAGGTAATAGTAAATAACGTTACACGTTATGTGGTAACGCTACATAACGTTATAGGTTATATGGTAATGCTACATAACGTTATACGTTATATGGTAATGCTACTTAACGTTATACGTCATATGGTAATGCTACATAACGTTATACATTATATGGTAATGCTACATAACGTTATACGTTATGTGGTAACAGTATACAACGTTATACGTTATAAGGTAATAGTAAATAACGTTACACGTTATATGGTAATGCTACATAACGTTATACGTTATATGGTAATGCTACATAACGTTATACGTTATATGGTAACAGTATATAAGGTTATACGTTATATGGTAATGCTACATAACGTTATACGTTATATGGTAACAGTATACAACGTTATACGTTATAAGGTAATAGTAAATAACGTTACACGTTATATGGTAATGCTACATAACGTTATACGTTATATGGTAATGCTACATAACGTTATACGTTATATGGTAATGCTACATAACGTTGTACGTTATACGGTAATGCTACATAACGTTATACATTATATGGTAATGCTACATAACGTTATACGTTATATGGTAACAGTATACAACGTTATACGTTATAAGGTAATAGTAAATAACGTTACACGTTATATGGTAATGCTACATAACGTTATACGTTATATGGTAATGCTACATAACGTTATACGTTATATGGTAATGCTACATAACGTTATACGTTATATGGTAATGCTACATAACGTTATACGTTATATGGTAATGCTACATAACGTTATACGTTATATGGTAATGCTACATAACGTTATACGTTATATGGTAATCCTACATAACGTTATACGTTATAACGAAACGGTATATAACGTTATACGTTATATGGTAATGCTACATAACGTTATACGTTATAAGGTAATGCTACATAACGTTATACATTATATGGTAATGCTACATAACGTTATACGTTATATGGTAATGCTACATAACGTTATACGTTATATGGTAATCCTACATAACGTTATACGTTATATGGTAATGCTACATAACGTTATACGTTATATGGTAATGCTACATAACGTTATACGTAATATGGTAATGCTACATAACGTTATACGTTATAATGTAACAGTATATAACGTTATACGTTATATGGTAATGCTACATAGCGTTATACGTTATATGGTAATGCTACATAACGTTATACGTTATATGGTAATGCTACATAACGTTATACGTTATAAGGTAATGCTACATAACGTTATACATTATATGGTAATGCTACATAACGTTATACGTTATATGGTAATGCTACATAACGTTGTACGTTATATGGTAATGCTACATAACGTTATACGTTATATGGTAATGCTACATAACGTTATACGTTATATGGTAACAGTATATAACGTTATACGTTATATGGTAATGCTACATAACGTTATACGTTATATGGTAATGCTACATAACGTTATACGTTATATGGTAATGCTACATAACGTTATACGTTATATGGTAATCCTACATAACGTTATACGTTATAACGAAACAGTATATAACGTTATACGTTATATGGTAATGCTACATAACGTTATACGTTATAAGGTAATGCTACATAACGTTATACGATATATGGTAACAGTATACAACGTTATACGTTATATGGTAATGCTACATAACGTTATACGTTATATGGTAATGCTACATAACGTTATACGTTATATGGTAATGCTACATAACGTTATACGATATATGGTAACAGTATACAACGTTATACGTTATATGGTAATGCTACATAACGTTATACGTTATATGGTAATGCTACATAACGTTATACGTTATATGGTAATGCTACATAACGTTATACGTTATAAGGTAATGCTACATAACGTTATACATTATATGGTAATGCTACATAACGTTATACGTTATATGGTAATGCTACATAACGTTGTACGTTATATGGTAATGCTACATAACGTTATACGTTATATGGTAACAGTATACAACGTTATACGTTATAAGGTAATAGCAAATAACGTTACACGTTATATGGTAATGCTACATAACGTTATACGTTATATGGTAATGCTACATAACGTTATACGTTATATGGTAATGCTACATAACGTTAGACGTTATATGGTAATGCTACATAACGTTACACGTTATATGGTAATGCTACATAACGTTATACGTTATATGGTAATGCTAGATAACGTTATGCGTTATATGGTAACAGTATATAACGTTATACGTTATATGGTAATGCTACATAACATTATACGTTATATGGTAATGCTACATAACGTTATACGTTATATGGTAATGCTACATAACGTTATACGTTATATGGTAACAGTATATAACGTTATACGTTATATGGTAATGCTACATAACGTTATACGTTATATGGTAATGCTACATAACGTTATACGTTATATGGTAATCCTACATAACGTTATACGTTATAACGAAACAGTATATAACGTTATACGTTATATGGTAATGCTACATAACGTTATACGTTATAAGGTAATGCTACATAACGTTATACATTATATGGTAATGCTACATAACGTTATACGTTATATGGTAATGCTACATAACGTTATACGTTATATGGTAATGCTACATAACGTTATACGATATATGGTAACAGTATACAACGTTATACGTTATATGGTAATGCTACATAACGTTATACGTTATATGGTAATGCTACATAACGTTATACGTTATATGGTAACGCTACATAACGTTATACGTTATATGGTAATGCTACATAACTTTATACATTATATGGTAATGCTACATAACGTTATACGTTATATGGTAACAGTATACAACGTTATACGTTATAAGGTAATAGTAAATAACGTTACACGTTATATGGTAATGCTACATAACGTTATACGTCATATGGTAATGCTACATAACGTTATACGTTATATGGTAATGCTACATAACGTTATACGTTATATGGTAATGCTACATAGCGTTATACATTATATGGTAATGCTACATAACGTTATACGTTATATGGTAACAGTATACAACGTTATACGTTATAAGGTAATAGCAAATAACGTTACACGTTATATGGTAATGCTACATAACGTTATACGTTATATGGTAATGCTAGATAACGTTATGCGTTATATGGTAACAGTATATAACGTTATACGTTATATGGTAATGCTACATAACATTATACGTTATATGGTAATGCTACATAACGTTATACGTTATATGGTAATGCTACATAACGTTATACATTATATGGTAATGCTACATAACGTTATACGTTATATGGTAAGAGTATACAACGTTATACGTTATAAGGAAATAGTAAATAACGTTACACGTTATATGGTAATGCTACATAACGATATACGTTATATGGTAATGCTACATAACGTTATACGTTATATGGTAATGCTACATAGCTTTATACGTTATATGGTAATGCTACATAACGTTAAACGTTATATGGTAATGCTACATAACGTTATGCGTTATATGGTAATGCTACATAACGTTATACGTAATATGGTAATGCTACATAACGTTATACGTTATAATGTAACAGTATATAACGTTATACGTTTTATGGTAATGCTACATGACGTTATACGTTATAAAGTAATGCTACATAACGTTATACGTTATATGGTAATGCTACATAACGTAATACGTTATAATGTAACAGTATATAACGTTATACGTTATATGGTAATGCTACATAACGTTATACGTTATATGGTAACAGTATACAACGTTATACGTTATAAGGAAATAGTAAATAACGTTACACGTTATATGGTAATGCTACATAACGTTATACGTTATATGGTAATGCTACATAACGTTATACGTTATATGGTAATGCTACATATCGTTATACGTTATATGGTAATGCTACATAACGTTATACGTTATATGGTAACAGTATACAACGTTATACGTTATAAGGAAATAGTAAATAACGTTACACGTTATATGGTAATGCTACATAACGTTATACGTTATATGGTAACAGTATACAACGTTATACGTTATAAGGAAATAGTAAATAACGTTACACGTTATATGGTAATGCTACATAACGTTATACGTTATATGGTAATGCTACATAACGTTATACGTTATATGGTAATGCTACATATCGTTATACGTTATATGGTAATGCTACATAACGTTATACGTTATATGGTAATGCTACATAACGTTATACGTTATATGGTAATGCTACATAACGTTATACGTTATAACGTAACACTATATAACGTTATACGTTATATGGTAATGCTGCATAACGTTATACGTTATAAGGTAATGCTACATAACGTTATACGTTATATGGTAATGCTACATAACGTTATACGTTATATGGTAATGCTACATAACGTTATACGTTATAATGTAACAGTATATAACGTTATACGTTATATGGCAATGCTACATAACGTTATACGTTATATGGTAATGCTACATAACGTTATACGTTATAACGTAACAGTATATAACGTTATACGTTATATGGTAATGCTACATAACGTTATACGTTATATGGTAATGCTACATAACGTTATACGTAATAACGTAACAGTATATAACGTTATACGTTATATGGTAATGCTACATGACGTTATACGTTATAAGGTAATGCTACATAACGTTATACATTATATGGTAATGCTACATAACGTTATACGTTATATGGTAATGCTACATAACGTTATACGTTATATGGTAATGCAACATAGCGTTATACGTTATATGGTAATGCTACATAACGTTATAGATTATATGGTAACAGTATATAACGTTATACGTTATATGGTAATGCTACATAACGTTATACGTTATATGGTAATGCTACATAACGTTATACGTTATATGGTAACAGTATACAACGTTATACGTTATAAGGTAATAGCAAATAACGTTACACGTTATATGGTAACGCTACATAACGTTATACGTTATATGTTAATGCTACATAACGTTATACGTTATATGGTAACAGTATATAACGTTATACGTTATATGGTAATGCTACATAACGTTATACGTTATATGGTAACAGTATATAACGTTATACGTTATAACGTAATGTTTCATAACGTTATACGTTATATGGTAATGCTACATAACGTTATACGTTATATGGTAATGCTACATAACGTTATACATTATATGGTAATGCTACATAACGTTATATGTTATATGGTAACACTATACAACGTTATACGTTATATGGTAATGCTACATAACGTTATACGTTATATGATAATGCTACATAACGTTATACATTATAAGGTAATGCTACATAACGTTATACGTTATATGGTAACAGTATACAACGTTATACGTTATAAGGTAATAGTAAATAACGTTACACGTTATATGGTAAAGCTACATAACGTTATACGTTATATGGTAATGCTACATAACGTTATACGTTATATGGTAATGCTACATAACGTTATACGTTATATGGTAATGCTACATAACGTTATACATTATATGGTAATGCTACATAACGTTATACGTTATATGGTAAGAGTATACAACGTTATACGTTATAAGGTAATATTAAATAACGTTACACGTTATATGGTAATGCTACATAACGTGATACGTTATATGGTAATGCTACATAACGTTATACGTTATATGGTAATGCTACATAACGTTATACGTTATATGGTAATGCCACATACCGTTATACGTTATATGGTAACAGTATATAACGTTATACGTTATAACGTAATGTTACATAACGTTATACGTTATATGGTAATGCTACATAACGTTATACGTTATATGGTAATGCTACATAACGTTATACGTTATGTGGTAACAGTATACAACGTTATACGTTATAAGGTAATAATAAATAACGTTACACGTTATATGGTAATGCTACATAACGTTATACGTTATATGGTAATGCTACATAACGTTATACGTTATATGGTAACAGTACATAACGTTATACGTTATATGGTAATGCTACATAACGTTATACGTTACATGGTAATGCTACATAACCTTATACGTTATATGGTAATGCTACATAACGTTATACGTTATATGGTAATGCTGCATAACTTTATACATTATATGGTAATGCTACATAACGTTATACGTTATATGGTAACAGTATACAACGTTATACGTTATAAGGTAATAGTAGATAACGTTACACGTTATATGGTAATGCTACATAACGTTATACGTCATATGGTAATGCTACATAACGTTATACGTTATATGGTAATGCTACATAACGTTATACGTTATATGGTAATGCTACATAACGTTGTACATTATATGGTAATGCTACATAACGTTATACGTTATATGGTAACAGTATACAACGTTATACGTTATAAGGTAATAGTAGATAACGTTACACGTTATATGGTAATGCTACATAACGTTATACGTTATATGGTAATGCTACATAACGTTATACGTTATATGGTAATGCTACATAACGTTAGACGTTATATGCTAATGCTACATAACGTTATACGTAATAACGTAACAGTATATAACGTTATACGTTATACGGTAATGCTACATGACGTTATACGTTATAAGGTAATGCTACATAACGTTATACATTATATGGTAATGCTACATAAGGTTATACGTTATATGGTAATGCTACATAACGTTATACGTTATATGGTAATGCAACATAACGTTATACGTTATATGGTAATGCTACATAACGTTATAGGTTATATGGTAACAGTATATAACGTTATACGTTATATGGTAATGCTACATAACGTTATACGTTATATGGTAATGCTACATAACGTTATACGTTATATGGTAACAGTATACAACGTTATACGTTATAAGGTAATAGCAAATAACGTTACACGTTATATGGTAATGCTACATAACGTTATACGTTATATGGTAATGCTACATAACGTTATACGTTATATGGTAACAGTATATAACGTTATACGTTATATGGTAATGCTACATAACGTTATACGTTATATGGTAACAGTATATAACGTTATACGTTATAACGTAATGTTTCATAACGTTATACGTTATATGGTAATGCTACATAACGTTATACGTTATATGGTAGTGCTACATAACGTTATACATTATATGGTAATGCTACATAACGTTATATGTTATATGGTAACAGTATACAACGTTATACGTTATATGGTAATGCAACATAACGTTATACGTTATATAATAATGCTACATAACGTTATACATTATATGGTAATGCTACATAACGTTATACGTTATATGGTAACAGTATACAACGTTATACGTTATAAGGTAATAGTAAATAACGTTACACGTTATATGGTAAAGCTACATAACGTTATACGTTATATGGTAATGCTACATAACGTTATACGTTATATGGTAATGCTACATAACGTTATACGTTATATGGTAATGCTACATAACGTTATACATTATATGGTAATGCTACATAACGTTATACGTTATATGGTAAGAGTATACAACGTTATACGTTATAAGGTAATATTAAATAACGTTACACGTTATATGGTAATGCTACATAACGTGATAGGTTATATGGTAATGCTACATAACGTTATACGTTATATGGTATTGCTACATAACGTTATACGTTATATGGTAATGCCACATACCGTTATACGGTATATGGTAACAGTATATAACGTTATACGTTATAACGTAATGTTACATAACGTTATACGTTATATGGTAATGCTACATAACGTTATACGTTATATGGTAATGCTACATAACGTTATACGTTATGTGGTAACAGTATACAACGTTATACGTTATAAGGTAATAATAAATAACGTTACACGTTATATGGTAATGCTACATAACGTTATACGTTATATGGTAATGCTACATAACGTTATACGTTATATGGTAACAGTACATAACGTTATACGTTATATGGTAATGCTACATAACGTTATACGTTATATGGTAATGCTACATAACGTTAGACGTTATATGGTAATGCTACATAACGTTATACGTTATATGGTAATGCTACATAACGTTATACGTTATATGGTAATGCTACATAACGTTATACGTTATGTGGTAATGCTACATAACGTTATACGTTATATGGTAATGCTGCATAACTTTATACATTATATGGTAATGCTACATAACGTTATACGTTATATGGTAACAGTATGCAACGTTATACGTTATAAGGTAATAGTAAATAACGTTACACGTTATATGGTAATGCTACATAACGTTATACGTCATATGGTAATGCTACATAACGTTATACGTTATATGGTAATGCTACATAACGTTATACGTTATATGGTAATGCTACATAACGTTATACATTATATGGTAATGCTACATAACGTTATACGTTATATGGTAACAGTATACAACGTTATACGTTATAAGGTAATAGTAGATAACGTTACACGTTATATGGTAATGCTACATAACGTTATACGTTATATGGTAATGCTACATAACGTTATACGTTATATGGTAATGCTACATAACGTTAGACGTTATATGGTAATGCTACATAACGTTATACGTTATATGGTAATGCTACATAACGTTATACGTTATATGGTAATGCTAGATAACGTTATACGTTATATGGTAACAGTATATAACGTTGTACGTTATATGGTAATGCTACATAACATTATACGTTATATGGTAATGCTACATAACGTTATACGTTATATGGTAATGCTACATAACGTTATAGGTTATGTGGTAATGCTACATAACGTTATACATTATATGGTAATGCTACATAACGTTATACGTTATATGGTAAGAGTATACAACGTTATACGTTATAAGGAAATAGTAAATAACGTTACACGTTATATGGTAATGCTACATAACGTTATGCGTTATATGGTAATGCTACATAACGTTATACGTTATATGGTAATGCTACATAACGTTATACGTTATATGGTAATGCTACATAACGTTATACGTTATATGGTAATGCTACATACCGTTATACGTTATATGGTAACAGTATACAACGTTATACGTTATAAGGTAATAATAAATAACGTTATACGTTATATGGTAACAGTACATAACGTTATACGTTATATGGTAATGCTACATAACGTTATACGTTATATGGTAATGCTACATAACGTTATACGTTATATGGTAATGCTACATAACGTTATACGTTATATGGTAATGCTGCATAACTTTATACATTATATGGTAATGCTACATAACGTTATACGTTATATGGTAACAGTATACAACGTTATACGTTATAAGGTAATAGTAAATAACGTTACACGTTATATGGTAATGCTACATAACGTTATACGTCATATGGTAATGCTACATAACGTTATACGTTATATGGTAATGCAACATAACGTTATACGTTATATGATAATGCTACATAACGTTATACATTATATGGTAATGCTACATAACGTTATACGTTATATGGTAACAGTATACAACGTTATACGTTATAAGGTAATAGTAAATAACGTTACACGTTATATGGTAAAGCTACATAACGTTATACGTTATATGGTAATGCTACATAACGTTATACGTTATATGGTAATGCTACATAACGTTATACGTTATATGGTAATGCTACATAACGTTATACATTATATGGTAATGCTACATAACGTTATACGTTATATGGTAAGAGTATACAACGTTATACGTTATAAGGTAATATTAAATAACGTTACACGTTATATGGTAATGCTACATAACGTGATACGTTATATGGTAATGCTACATAACGTTATACGTTATATGGTAATGCTACATAACGTTATACGTTATATGGTAATGCTACATAACGTTATACGTTATGTGGTAACAGTATACAACGTTATACGTTATAAGGTAATAATAAATAACGTTACACGTTATATGGTAATGCCACATAACGTTATACGTTATATGGTAATGCTACATAACGTTATACGTTATATGGTAACAGTACATAACGTTATACGTTATATGGTAATGCTACATAACGTTATACGTTATATGGTAATGCTACATAACGTTAGACGTTATATGGTAATGCTACATAACGTTATACGTTATATGGTAATGCTACATAACGTTATACGTTATATGGTAATGCTACATAACGTTATACGTTATGTGGTAATGCTACATAACGTTATACGTTATATGGTAATGCTGCATAACTTTATACATTATATGGTAATGCTACATAACGTTATACGTTATATGGTAACAGTATGCAACGTTATACGTTATAAGGTAATAGTAAATAACGTTACACGTTATATGGTAATGCTACATAACGTTATACGTCATATGGTAATGCTACATAACGTTATACGTTATATGGTAATGCTACATAACGTTATACGTTATATGGTAATGCTACATAACGTTATACATTATATGGTAATGCTACATAACGTTATACGTTATATGGTAACAGTATACAACGTTATACGTTATAAGGTAATAGTAGATAACGTTACACGTTATATGGTAATGCTACATAACGTTATACGTTATATGGTAATGCTACATAACGTTATACGTTATATGGTAATGCTACATAACGTTAGACGTTATATGGTAATGCTACATAACGTTATACGTTATATGGTAATGCTACATAACGTTATACGTTATATGGTAATGCTAGATAACGTTATACGTTATATGGTAACAGTATATAACGTTGTACGTTATATGGTAATGCTACATAACATTATACGTTATATGGTAATGCTACATAACGTTATACGTTATATGGTAATGCTACATAACGTTATAGGTTATGTGGTAATGCTACATAACGTTATACATTATATGGTAATGCTACATAACGTTATACGTTATATGGTAAGAGTATACAACGTTATACGTTATAAGGAAATAGTAAATAACGTTACACGTTATATGGTAATGCTACATAACGTTATGCGTTATATGGTAATGCTACATAACGTTATACGTTATATGGTAATGCTACATAACGTTATACGTTATATGGTAATGCTACATAACGTTATACGTTATATGGTAATGCTACATACCGTTATACGTTATATGGTAACAGTATACAACGTTATACGTTATAAGGTAATAATAAATAACGTTACACGTTATATGGTAATGCTACATAACGTTATACGTTATATGGTAATGCTATATAACGTTATACGTTATATGGTGACAGTACATAACGTTATACGTTATATGGTAATGCTACATAACGTTATACGTTATGTGGTAACAGTATACAACGTTATACGTTATAAGGTAATAATAAATAACGTTACACGTTATATGGTAATGCTACATAACGTTATACGTTATATGGTAATGCTACATAACGTTATACGTTATATGGTAACAGTACATAACGTTATACGTTATATGGTAATGCTACATAACGTTATACGTTATATGGTAATGCTACATAACGTTATACGTTATATGGTAATGCTACATAACGTTATACGTTATATGGTAATGCTGCATAACTTTATACATTATATGGTAATGCTACATAACGTTATACGTTATATGGTAACAGTATACAACGTTATACGTTATAAGGTAATAGTAAATAACGTTACACGTTATATGGTAATGCTACATAACGTTATACGTCATATGGTAATGCTACATAACGTTATACGTTATATGGTAATGCTACATAACGTTATACGTTATATGGTAATGCTACATAACGTTATACATTATATGGTAATGCTACATAACGTTATACGTTATATGGTAACAGTATACAACGTTATACGTTATAAGGTAATAGTAAATAACGTTACACGTTATATGGTAATGCTACATAACGTTATACGTTATAAGGTAATAGTAAATAACGTTACACGTTATATGGTAATGCTACATAACGTTATACGTTATATGGTAATGCTACATAACGTTATACGTTATATGGTAAGGCTACATAACGTTATACGTTATATGGTAATGCTAGATAACGTTATACGTTATATGGTAATGCTAGATAACGTTATACGTTATATGGTAACAGTATATAACGTTATACGTTATATGGTAATGTTACACAACATTATACGTTATATGGTAATGCTACATAACGTTATACGTTATATGGTAATGCTACATAACGTTATACGTTATATGGTAATGCTACATAACGTTATACATTATATGGTCATGCTACATAACGTTATACGGTATGTGGTAAGAGTATACAACGTTATACGTTATAAGGAAATAGTAAATAACGTTACACGTTATATGGTAATGCTACATAACGTTATACGTTATATGGTAATGCTACATAACGTTATACGTTATATGGTAATGCTACATAACGTTATACGTTATATGTCAATGCTACATAACGTTATACGTTATATGGTAATGCTACATAACGTTATGCGTTATATGGTAATGATACATAACGTTATACGTTATATGGTAATGCTAGATAACGTCATACGTTATATGGTAACAGTATATAACGTTATACGTTATATGGTAATGCTACATAACGTTATACGTTATATGGTAATGCTACATAACGTTATACGTTATATGGTAATGATACATAACGTTATACGTTATATGGTAATGCTAGATAACGTCATACGTTATATGGTAACAGTATATAACGTTATACGTTATATGGTAATGCTACATAACGTTAACCGTTATATGGTAATGCTACATAACGTTATACGTTATATGGTAACAGTATACAACGTTATACGTTATAAGGAAATAGTAAATAACGTTACACGTTATATGGTAATGCTACGTAACGTTATACGTTATTTGGTAATGCTACATAACGTTATACGTTATATGGTAATGCCACATAACGTTATACATTATATGGTAATGCTACATAACGTTATACGTTATATGGTAACAGTATACAACGTTATACGTTATAAGGAAATAGTAAACAACGTTACACGTTATATGGTAATGCTACATAACGTTATACGTTATATGGTAATGCTACATAACGTTATACGTTATAACGTAACAGTATATAACGTTATACGTTATATGGTAATGCTACATAACGTTATACGTTATATGGTAATGCTACATAACGTTATACGTTATATGGTAATGCTACATAACGTTATACGTTATAACGTAACAGTATATAACGTTATACGTTATATGGTAATGCTAGATAACGTTATACGTTATATGGTAACAGTATATAACGTTATACGTTATATGGTAATGCTACATAACATTATACGTTATATGGTAATGCTACATAACGTTATACGTTATATGGTAATGCTACATAACGTTATACGTTATATGGTAATGCTACATAACGTTATACATTATATGGTAATGCTACATAACGTTATACGTTATATGGTAAGAGTATACAACGTTATACGTTATAAGGAAATAGTAAATAACGTTACACGTTATATGGTAGTGCTACATAACGTTATACGTTATATGGTAATGCTACATAACGTTATACGTTATATGGTAATGCTACATAACGTTATACGTTATATGTTAATGCTACATAACGTTATACGTTATATGGTAATGCTACATAACGTTATGCGTTATATGGTAATGCTACATAACGTTATACGTAATATGGTAATGCTACATAACGTTATACGTTATCATGTAACAGTATATAACGTTATACGTTTTATGGTAATGCTACATAACGTTATACGTTATATGGTAATGCTACATAACGTTATACGTTATATGGTAATGATACATAACGTTATACGTTATATGGTAATGCTACATAACGTTATGCGTTATATGGTAATGCTACATAACGTTATACGTTATATGGTAATGCTACATAACGTTATACGTTATATGGTAACAGTATACAACGTTATACGTTATAAGGTAATAGCAAATAACGTTACACGTTATATGGTAACGCTACATAACGTTATACGTTATATGGTAATGCTACATAACGTTATACGTTATATGGTAACAGTATATAACGTTATACGTTATATGGTAATGCTACATAACGTTATACGTTATATGGTAACAGTATATAACGTTATACGTTATAACGTAATGTTTCATAACGTTATACGTTATATGGTAATGCTACATAACGTTATACGTTATATGGTAATGCTACATAACGTTATACATTATATGATAATGCTACATAACGTTATATGTTATATGGTAACAGTATACAACGTTATACGTTATATGGTAATGCTACATAACGTTATACGTTATATGATAATGCTACATAACGTTATACATTATATGGTAATGCTACATAACGTTATACGTTATATGGTAACAGTATACAACGTTATACGTTATAAGGTAATAGTAAATAACGTTACACGTTATATGGTAAAGCTACATAACGTTATACGTTATATGGTAATGCTACATAACGTTATACGTTATATGGTAATGCTACATAACGTTATACGTTATATGGTAATGCTACATAACGTTATACATTATATGGTAATGCTACATAACGTTATACGTTATATGGTAAGAGTATACAACGTTATACGTTATAAGGTAATATTAAATAACGTTACACGTTATATGGTAATGCTACATAACGTGATACGTTATATGGTAATGCTACATAACGTTATACGTTATATGGTAATGCTACATAACGTTATACGTTATATGTTAATGCCACATACCGTTATACGTTATATGGTAACAGTATATAACGTTATACGTTATAACGTAATGTTACATAACGTTATACGTTATATGGTAATGCTACATAACGTTATACGTTATATGGTAATGCTACATAACGTTATACGTTATGTGGTAACAGTATACAACGTTATACGTTATAAGGTAATAATAAATAACGTTACACGTTATATGGTAATGCTACATAACGTTATACGTTATATGGTAATGCTACATAACGTTATACGTTATATGGTAACAGTACATAACGTTATACGTTATATGGTAATGCTACATAACGTTATACGTTATATGGTAATGCTACATAACGTTATACGTTATATGGTAATGCTACATAACGTTATACGTTATATGGTAATGCTGCATAACTTTATACATTATATGGTAATGCTACATAACGTTATACGTTATATGGTAACAGTATACAACGTTATACGTTATAAGGTAATAGTAGATAACGTTACACGTTATATGGTAATGCTACATAACGTTATACGTCATATGGTAATGCTACATAACGTTATACGTTATATGGTAATGCTACATAACGTTATACGTTATATGGTAATGCTACATAACGTTATACATTATATGGTAATGCTACATAACGTTATACGTTATATGGTAACAGTATACAACGTTATACGTTATAAGGTAATAGTAGATAACGTTACACGTTATATGGTAATGCTACATAACGTTATACGTTATATGGTAATGCTACATAACGTTATACGTTATATGGTAATGCTACATAACGTTAGACGTTATATGGTAATGCTACATAACGTTATACGTAATAACGTAACAGTATATAACGTTATACGTTATATGGTAATGCTACATGACGTTATACGTTATAAGGTAATGCTACATAACGTTATACATTATATGGTAATGCTACATAAGGTTATACGTTATATGGTAATGCTACATAACGTTATACGTTATATGGTAATGCAACATAACGTTATACGTTATATGGTAATGCTACATAACGTTATAGGTTATATGGTAACAGTATATAACGTTATACGTTATATGGTAATGCTACATAACGTTATACGTTATATGGTAATGCTACATAACGTTATACGTTATATGGTAACAGTATACAACGTTATACGTTATAAGGTAATAGCAAATAACGTTACACGTTATATGGTAACGCTACATAACGTTATACGTTATATGGTAATGCTACATAACGTTATACGTTATATGGTAACAGTATATAACGTTATACGTTATATGGTAATGCTACATAACGTTATACGTTATATGGTAACAGTATATAACGTTATACGTTATAACGTAATGTTTCATAACGTTATACGTTATATGGTAATGCTACATAACGTTATACGTTATATGGTAATGCTACATAACGTTATACATTATATGGTAATGCTACATAACGTTATATGTTATATGGTAACAGTATACAACGTTATACGTTATATGGTAATGCAACATAACGTTATACGTTATATGATAATGCTACATAACGTTATACATTATATGGTAATGCTACATAACGTTATACGTTATATGGTAACAGTATACAACGTTATACGTTATAAGGTAATAGTAAATAACGTTACACGTTATATGGTAAAGCTACATAACGTTATACGTTATATGGTAATGCTACATAACGTTATACGTTATATGGTAATGCTACATAACGTTATACGTTATATGGTAACGCTACATAACGTTATACATTATATGGTAATGCTACATAACGTTATACGTTATATGGTAAGAGTATACAACGTTATACGTTATAAGGTAATATTAAATAACGTTACACGTTATATGGTAATGCTACATAACGTGATACGTTATATGGTAATGCTACATAACGTTATACGTTATATGGTATTGCTACATAACGTTATACGTTATATGGTAATGCCACATACCGTTATACGGTATATGGTAACAGTATATAACGTTATACGTTATAACGTAATGTTACATAACGTTATACGTTATATGGTAATGCTACATAACGTTATACGTTATATGGTAATGCTACATAACGTTATACGTTATGTGGTAACAGTATACAACGTTATACGTTATAAGGTAATAATAAATAACGTTACACGTTATATGGTAATGCTACATAACGTTATACGTTATATGGTAATGCTACATAACGTTATACGTTATATGGTAACAGTACATAACGTTATACGTTATATGGTAATGCTACATAACGTTATACGTTATATGGTAATGCTACATAACGTTAGACGTTATATGGTAATGCTACATAACGTTATACGTTATATGGTAATGCTACATAACGTTATACGTTATATGGTAATGCTACATAACGTTATACGTTATATGGTAATGCTACATAGCGTTATACGTTATATGGTAATGCTGCATAACTTTATACATTATATGGTAATGCTACATAACGTTATACGTTATATGGTAACAGTATACAACGTTATACGTTATAAGGTAATAGTAAATAACGTTACACGTTATATGGTAATGCTACATAACGTTATACGTCATATGGTAATGCTACATAACGTTATACGTTATATGGTAATGCTACATAACGTTATACGTTATATGGTAATGCTGCATAACTTTATACATTATATGGTAATGCTACATAACGTTATACGTTATATGGTAACAGTATACAGCGTTATACGTTATAAGGTAATAGTAGATAACGTTACACGTTATATGGTAATGCTACATAACGTTATACGTTATATGGTAATGCTACATAACGTTATACGTTATATGGTAATGCTACATAACGTTAGACGTTATATGGTAATGCTACATAACGTTATACGTTATATGGTAATGCTACATAACGTTATACGTTATATGGTAATGCCAGATAACGTTATACGTTATATGGTAACAGTATATAACGTTGTACGTTATATGGTAATGTTACATAACATTATACGTTATATGGTAATGCTACATAACGTTATACGTTATATGGTAATGCTACATAACGTTATAGGTTATGTGGTAATGCTACATAACGTTATACATTATATGGTAATGCTACATAACGTTATACGTTATATGGTAAGAGTATACAACGTTATACGTTATAGGGAAATAGTAAATAACGTTACACGTTATATGGTAATGCTACATAACGTTATGCGTTATATGGTAATGCTACATAACGTTATACGTTATATGGTAATGCTACATAACGTTATACGTTATATGGTAATGCTACATAACGTTATACGTTATATGGTAATGCTACATACCGTTATACGTTATATGGTAACAGTATATAACGTTATACGTTATAACGTAATGTTACATAACGTTATACGTTATATGGTAATGCTACATAACGTTATACGTTATATGGTAATGCTACATAACGTTATACGTTATATGGTAACAGTATACAACGTTATACGTTATAAGGTAATAATAAATAACGTTACACGTTATATGGTAATGCTACATAACGTTATACGTTATATGGTAATGCTATATAACGTTATACGTTATATGGTAACAGTACATAACGTTATACGTTATATGGTAATGCTACATAACGTTATACGTTATGTGGTAACAGTATACAACGTTATACGTTATAAGGTAATAATAAATAACGTTACACGTTATATGGTAATGCTACATAACGTTATACGTTATATGGTAATGCTACATAACGTTATACGTTATATGGTAACAGTACATAACGTTATACGTTATATGGTAATGCTACATAACGTTATACGTTATATGGTAATGCTACATAACGTTATACGTTATATGGTAATGCTACATAACGATATACGTTATATGGTAATGCTGCATAACTTTATACATTATATGGTAATGCTACATAACGTTATACGTTATATGGTAACAGTATACAACGTTATACGTTATAAGGTAATAGTAAATAACGTTACACGTTATATGGTAATGCTACATAACGTTATACGTCATATGGTAATGCTACATAACGTTATACGTTATATGGTAATGCTACATAACGTTATACGTTATATGGTAATGCTACATAACGTTATACATTATATGGTAATGCTACATAACGTTATACGTTATATGGTAACAGTATACAACGTTATACGTTATAAGGTAATAGTAAATAACGTTTACACGTTATATGGTAATGCTACATAACGTTATACGTTATAAGGTAATAGTAAATAACGTTACACGTTATATGGTAATGCTACATAACGTTATACGTTATATGGTAATGCTACATAACGTTATACGTTATATGGTAATGCTACATAACGGTATACATTATATGGTAATGCTACATAACGTTATACGTAATATGGTAACAGTATACAACGTTATACGTTATAAGGTAATAGTAAATAACGTTACACGTTATATGGTAATGCTACATAACGTTATACGTTATATGGTAATGCTACATAACGTTATACGTTATATGGTAATGCTACATAACGTTAGACGTTATATGGTAATGCTACATAACGTTATACGTTATGTGGTAAGGCTACATAACGTTATACGTTATATGGTAATGCTAGATAACGTTATACGTTATATGGTAATGCTAGATAACGTTATACGTTATATGGTAACAGTATATAACGTTATACGTTATATGGTAATGTTACACAACATTATACGTTATATGGTAATGCTACATAACGTTATACGTTATATGGTAATGCTACATAACGTTATACGTTATATGTTAATGCTACATAACGTTATACGTTATATGGTAATGCTACATAACGTTATGCGTTATATGGTAATGATACATAACGTTATACGTTATATGGTAATGCTAGATAACGTCATACGTTATATGGTAACAGTATATAACGTTATACGTTATATGGTAATGCTACATAACGTTATACGTTATATGGTAATGCTACATAACGTTATACGTTATATGGTAATGATACATAACGTTATACGTTATATGGTAATGCTAGATAACGTCATACGTTGTATGGTAACAGTATATAACGTTATACGTTATATGGTAATGCTACATAACGTTAACCGTTATATGGTAATGCTACATAACGTTATACGTTATATGGTAACAGTATACAACGTTATACGTTATAAGGTAATAGTAAATAACGTTACACGTTATATGGTAATGCTACGTAACGTTATACGTTATTTGGTAATGCTACATAACGTTATACGTTATATGGTAATGCCACATAACGTTATACATTATATGGTAATGCTACATAACGTTATACGTTATATGGTAACAGTATACAACGTTATACGTTATAAGGAAATAGTAAACAACGTTACACGTTATATGGTAATGCTACATAACGTTATACGTTATATGGTAATGCTACATAACGTTATACGTTATAACGTAACAGTATATAACGTTATACGTTATATGGTAATGCTACATAACGTTATACGTTATAAGGTAATGCTACATAACGTTATACATTATATGGTAATGCTACATAACGTTATACGTTATATGGTAATGCTACATAACGTTATACGTTATATGGTAACAGTATACAACGTTATACGTTATAAGGTAATAGTAAATAACGTTACACGTTATATGGTAATGCTACATAACGTTATACGTTATATGGTAATGCTACATAACGTTATACGTTACATGGTAATGCTACATAACGTTAGACGTTATATGGTAATGCTACATAACGTTATACGTTATGTGGTAAGGCTACATAACGTTATACGTTATATGGTAATGCTAGATAACGTTATACGTTATATGGTAATGCTAGATAACGTTATACGTTATATGGTAATGCTACATAACGTTATACATTATATGGTAACAGTATATAACGTTGTACGTTATATGGTAATGTTACATAACATTATACGTTATATGGTAATGCTACATAACGTTATACGTTATATGGTAATGCTACATAACGTTATAGGTTATGTGGTAATGCTACATAACGTTATACATTATATGGTAATGCTACATAACGTTATACGTTATATGGTAAGAGTATACAACGTTATACGTTATAAGGAAATAGTAAATAACGTTACACGTTATATGGTAATGCTACATAACGTTATGCGTTATATGGTAATGCTACATAACGTTATACGTTATATGGTAATGCTACATAACGTTATACGTTATATGGTAATGCTACATAACGTTATACGTTATATGGTAATGCTACATACCGTTATACGTTATATGGTAACAGTATATAACGTTATACGTTATAACGTAATGTTACATAACGTTATACGTTATATGGTAATGCTACATAACGTTATACGTTATATGGTAATGCTACATAACGTTATACGTTATATGGTAACAGTATACAACGTTATACGTTATAAGGTAATAATAAATAACGTTACACGTTATATGGTAATGCTACATAACGTTATACGTTATATGGTAATGCTATATAACGTTATACGTTATATGGTAACAGTACATAACGTTATACGTTATATGGTAATGCTACATAACGTTATACGTTATGTGGTAACAGTATACAACGTTATACGTTATAAGGTAATAATAAATAACGTTACACGTTATATGGTAATGCTACATAACGTTATACGTTATATGGTAATGCTACATAACGTTATACGTTATATGGTAACAGTACATAACGTTATACGTTATATGGTAATGCTACATAACGTTATACGTTATATGGTAATGCTACATAACGTTATACGTTATATGGTAATGCTACATAACGTTATACGTTATATGGTAATGCTGCATAACTTTATACATTATATGGTAATGCTACATAACGTTATACGTTATATGGTAACAGTATACAACGTTATACGTTATAAGGTAATAGTAAATAACGTTACACGTTATATGGTAATGCTACATAACGTTATACGTCATATGGTAATGCTACATAACGTTATACGTTATATGGTAATGCTACATAACGTTATACGTTATATGGTAATGCTACATAACGTTATACGTTATATGGTAACAGTATACAACGTTATACGTTATAAGGTAATAGTAAATAACGTTACACGTTATATGGTAATGCTACATAACGTTATACGTCATATGGTAATGCTACATAACGTTATACGTTATATGGTAATGCTACATAACGTTATACGTTATATGGTAATGCTACATAACGTTATACATTATATGGTAATGCTACATAACGTTATACGTTATATGGTAACAGTATACAACGTTATACGTTATAAGGTAATAGCAAATAACGTTACACGTTATATGGTAATGCTACATAACGTTATACGTTATATGGTAATGCTACATAACGTTATACGTTATATGGTAATGCTACATAACGTTATACATTATATGGTAATGCTACATAACGTTATACGTTATATGGTAACAGTATACAACGTTATACGTTATAAGGTAATAGTAAATAACGTTACACGTTATATGGTAATGCTACATAACGTTATACGTTATAAGGTAATAGTAAATAACGTTACACGTTATATGGTAATGCTACATAACGTTATACGTTATATGGTAATGCTACATAACGTTATACGTTATATGGTAATGCTACATAACGTTATACATTATATGGTAATGCTACATAACGTTATACGTAATATGGTAATGGTACATAACGTTATACGTTATAATGTAACAGTATATAACGTTATACGTTATATGGTAATGCTACATAACGTTATACGTTATATGGTAATGCTACATAACGTTATACGTTATAACGTAACAGTATATAACGTTATACGTTATATGGTAATGCTACATAACGTTATACGTTATATGGTAATGCTACATAACGTTATACGTTATAACGTAACAGTATATAACGTTATACGTTATAAGGTAATAGCAAATAACGTTACACGTTATATGGTAACGCTACATAACGTTATACGTTATATGGTAATGCTACATAACGTTATACGTTATATGGTAATGCTACATAACGTTATACGTTATATGGTAACAGTATATAACGTTATACGTTATATGGTAATGCTACATATCGTTATTCGTTATAAGGTAATGCTACATATCGTTATACGTTATATGGTAACAGTATATAACGTTATACGTTATATGGTAATGCTACATAACGTTATACGTTATATGGTAACAGTATATAACGTTATACGTTATAACGTAATGTTTCATAACGATATACGTTATATGGTAATGCTACATAACGTTATACGTTATATGGTAATGCTACATAACGTTATACGTTATATGGTAATGCTAGATAACGTTATACATTATATGGTAACAGTATATAACGTTATACGTTATATGGTAATGCTACATAACGTTATACGTTATATGGTAATGCTACATAACGTTATACGTTATATGGTAACAGTATACAACGTTATACGTTATAAGGTAATAGTAAATAACGTTACACGTTATATGGTAATGCTACATAACGTTATACGTTATATGGTAATGCTACATAACGTTATACGTTATATGGTAATGCTACATAACGTTATACGTTATATGGTAATGCTACATAACGTTATACGTTATATGGTAACAGTATACAACGTTATACGTTATAAGGTAATAGTAAATAACGTTACACGTGATATGGTAATGCTACATAACGTTATTCGTTATAACGTAATGCTACATAACGTTATACGTTATATGGTAATGCTACATAACTTTATACGTTATATGGTAATGCTACATAACGTTATACGTTATATGGTAATGCTACATAACGTTATTCGTTATAAGGTAATGCTACATAACGTTATACGTTATATGGTAACAGTATATAACGTTATACGTTATATGGTAATGCTACATAACGTTATACGTTATATGGTAACAGTATATAACGTTATACGTTATAACGTAATGTTTCATAACGTTATACGTTATATGGTAATGCTACATAACGTTATACGTTATATGGTAATGCTACATAACGTTATACATTATATGGTAATGCTACATAACGTTATATGTTATATGGTAACAGTATACAACGTTATACGTTATAAGGTAATAGTAAATAACGTTACACGTTAGGTGGTAATGCAACATAACGTTATACGTTCTATGGTAATGCTACATAACGTTATACGGTATATGGTAATGCTACATAACGTTATACGTTATATGGTAATGCTACATAACGTTATACATTATATGGTAACGCTACATAACGTTATACGTTATATGGTGACAGTATACAACGTTATACGTTATAAGGTAATAGTACATAACGTTACACGTTATATGGTAATGCTACATAACGTTATACGTTATATGGTAATGCTACATGACGTTATACGTTATATGGTAACAGTATATAACGTTATACGTTATATGGTAATGCTACATAACGTTATACGTTATATGGTAATGCTACATAACGTTATACGTTATATGGTAATGCTACATAACGTTATACGTTATATGGTAATGCTACATAACGTTATACATTATATGGTAATGCTACATAACGTTATACGTTATATGGTAACAGTATACAACGTTATACGTTATAAGGTAATAGTAAATAACGTTACACGTTATATGGTAATGCTACATAACGTTATACGTTATATGGTAATGCTACATAACGTTATACGTTATATGGTAATGCTACATAACGTTATACGTTATATGGTAATGCTACATATCGTTATACATTATATGGTAATGCTACATAACGTTATACGTTATATGGTAACAGTATACAACGTTATACGTTATAAGGTAATATTAAATAACGTTACACGTTATATGGTAATGCTACATAACGTTATACGTTATATGGTAATGCTACATAACGTTATACGTTATATGGTAATGCTACATAACGTTATACGTTATATGGTAATGCTACATAACGTTATACGTAATATGGTAATGCTACATAACGTTATACGTTATACTGTAACAGTATATAACGTTATACGATATATGGTAATGCTACATAACGTTATACGTTATATGGTAATGCTACATAACGTTATACGTTATATGGTAATGCTACATAACGTTATACGTTATATGGTAATGCTACATAACGTTATACGTTATAACGTAACAATATATAACGTTATACGTTATATGGTAATGCTACATAACGTTATACGTTATAAGGTAATGCTACATAACGTTATACATTATATGGTAATGCTACATAACGTTATACGTTATATGGTAATGCTACATAACGTTGTACGTTATATGGTAATGCTACATAACGTTATACGTTATATGGTAATGCTACATAATGTTATACGTTATATGGTAAGAGTATATAACGTTATACATTAAAGGTAATGCTACATAACGTTATACGTTATATAGTAATGCTACATAACGTTATACGTTATATGGTAACAGTATACAACGTTATACGTTATAAGGTAATAGTAAATAACGTTACAAGTTATATGGTAATGCTACATAACGTTATACGTTATATGGTAATGCTACATAACGTTATACGTTATATGGTAATGCTACATAACGTTATACGTTATATGGTAATGCTACATAACGTTATACGTTATATGGTAACAGTATATAACGTTATACGTTATATGGTAATGCTACATAACGTTATACGTTATGAGGTAATGCTACATAACGTTATACGTTATATGGTAACAGCATATAACGTTATACGTTATATGGTAATGCTACATAACGTTATACGTTATATGGTAACAGGATATAACGTTATACGTTATAACGTAATGTTACATAACGTTGTACGTTATATGGTAACAGTATAAAACGTTATACGTTATAACGTAATGTTACATAACGTTATACGTTATATGGTAATGCTACATAACGTTATACGTTATATGGTAATGCTACATAACGTTATACATTATATGGTAAAGCTACATAACGTTATACGTTATATGGTAACAGTATACAACGTTATACGTTATAAGGTAATAGTAAATAACGTTACACGTTATGTGGTAATGCTACATAACGTTATACGTTATATGGTAATGCTACATAACGTTATACGTTATATGGTAATGCTACATAACGTTATACGTTATATGGTAATGCTACATAACGTTATACGTTATAACGTAACAGTATATAACGTTATACGTTATGTGGTAATGCTACATAACGTTATACGTTATAAGGTAATGCTACATAACGTTATACATTATATGGTAATGCTACATAACGTTATACGTTATATGGTAATGCTACATAACGTTATACGTTATATGGTAATGCTACATAACGTTATACGTTATATGGTAATGCTACATAACGTTATACGTTATATGGTAATGCTACATAACGTTATACGTTATATGGTAATGCTACATGAAGTTATACGTAATATGGTAATGCTACATAACGTTATACGTTATAAGGTAACAGTATATAACGTTATACGTTATATGGTAATGCTACATAACGTTATACGTTATATGGTAATGCTACATAACGTTATACGTTATAACGTAACAGTATATAACGTTATACGTTATATGGTAATGCTACATAACGTTGTACGCTGTATGGTAATGCTACATAACGTTATACGTTATATGGTAACAGTATACAACGTTATACGTTATAAGGTAATAGTAAATAACGTTACACGTTATATGGTAATGCTACATAACGTTATACGTTATATGGTAATGCTACATAACGTTATACGTTATATGGTAATGCTAGATAACGTTATACGTTATATGGTAACAGTATATAACGTTATACGTTATATGGTAATGCTACATATCGTTATTCGTTATAAGGTAATGCTACATATCGTTATACGTTATATGGTAACAGTATATAACGTTATACGTTATATGGTAATGCTACATAACGTTATACGTTATATGGTAACAGTATATAACGTTATACGTTATAACGTAATGTTTCATAACGATATACGTTATATGGTAATGCTACATAACGTTATACGTTATATGGTAATGCTACATAACGTTATACGTTATATGGTAATGCTAGATAACGTTATACATTATATGGTAACAGTATATAACGTTATACGTTATATGGTAATGCTACATAACGTTATACGTTATATGGTAATGCTACATAACGTTATACGTTATATGGTAACAGTATACAACGTTATACGTTATAAGGTAATAGTAAATAACGTTACACGTTATATGGTAATGCTACATAACGTTATACGTTATATGGTAATGCTACATAACGTTATACGTTATATGGTAATGCTACATAACGTTATACGTTATATGGTAATGCTACATAACGTTATACGTTATATGGTAACAGTATACAACGTTATACGTTATAAGGTAATAGTAAATAACGTTACACGTGATATGGTAATGCTACATAACGTTATTCGTTATAACGTAATGCTACATAACGTTATACGTTATATGGTAATGCTACATAACTTTATACGTTATATGGTAATGCTACATAACGTTATACGTTATATGGTAATGCTACATAACGTTATTCGTTATAAGGTAATGCTACATAACGTTATACGTTATATGGTAACAGTATATAACGTTATACGTTATATGGTAATGCTACATAACGTTATACGTTATATGGTAACAGTATATAACGTTATACGTTATAACGTAATGTTTCATAACGTTATACGTTATATGGTAATGCTACATAACGTTATACGTTATATGGTAATGCTACATAACGTTATACATTATATGGTAATGCTACATAACGTTATATGTTATATGGTAACAGTATACAACGTTATACGTTATAAGGTAATAGTAAATAACGTTACACGTTAGGTGGTAATGCAACATAACGTTATACGTTCTATGGTAATGCTACATAACGTTATACGGTATATGGTAATGCTACATAACGTTATACGTTATATGGTAATGCTACATAACGTTATACATTATATGGTAATGCTACATAACGTTATACGTTATATGGTGACAGTATACAACGTTATACGTTATAAGGTAATAGTACATAACGTTACACGTTATATGGTAATGCTACATAACGTTATACGTTATATGGTAATGCTACATGACGTTATACGTTATATGGTAACAGTATATAACGTTATACGTTATATGGTAATGCTACATAACGTTATACGTTATATGGTAATGCTACATAACGTTATACGTTATATGGTAATGCTACATAACGTTATACGTTATATGGTAATGCTACATAACGTTATACATTATATGGTAATGCTACATAACGTTATACGTTATATGGTAACAGTATACAACGTTATACGTTATAAGGTAATAGTAAATAACGTTACACGTTATATGGTAATGCTACATAACGTTATACGTTATATGGTAATGCTACATAACGTTATACGTTATATGGTAATGCTACATAACGTTATACGTTATATGGTAATGCTACATGAAGTTATACGTAATATGGTAATGCTACATAACGTTATACGTTATAAGGTAACAGTATATAACGTTATACGTTATATGGTAATGCTACATAACGTTATACGTTATATGGTAATGCTACATAACGTTATACGTTATAACGTAACAGTATATAACGTTATACGTTATATGGTAATGCTACATAACGTTGTACGCTGTATGGTAATGCTACATAACGTTATACGTTATATGGTAACAGTATACAACGTTATACGTTATAAGGTAATAGTAAATAACGTTACACGTTATATGGTAATGCTACATAACGTTATACGTTATATGGTAATGCTACATAACGTTATACGTTATATGGTAATGCTAGATAACGTTATACGTTATATGGTAACAGTATATAACGTTATACGTTATATGGTAATGCTACATATCGTTATTCGTTATAAGGTAATGCTACATATCGTTATACGTTATATGGTAACAGTATATAACGTTATACGTTATATGGTAATGCTACATAACGTTATACGTTATATGGTAACAGTATATAACGTTATACGTTATAACGTAATGTTTCATAACGATATACGTTATATGGTAATGCTACATAACGTTATACGTTATATGGTAATGCTACATAACGTTATACGTTATATGGTAATGCTAGATAACGTTATACATTATATGGTAACAGTATATAACGTTATACGTTATATGGTAATGCTACATAACGTTATACGTTATATGGTAATGCTACATAACGTTATACGTTATATGGTAACAGTATACAACGTTATACGTTATAAGGTAATAGTAAATAACGTTACACGTTATATGGTAATGCTACATAACGTTATACGTTATATGGTAATGCTACATAACGTTATACGTTATATGGTAATGCTACATAACGTTATACGTTATATGGTAATGCTACATAACGTTATACGTTATATGGTAACAGTATACAACGTTATACGTTATAAGGTAATAGTAAATAACGTTACACGTGATATGGTAATGCTACATAACGTTATTCGTTATAACGTAATGCTACATAACGTTATACGTTATATGGTAATGCTACATAACTTTATACGTTATATGGTAATGCTACATAACGTTATACGTTATATGGTAATGCTACATAACGTTATTCGTTATAAGGTAATGCTACATAACGTTATACGTTATATGGTAACAGTATATAACGTTATACGTTATATGGTAATGCTACATAACGTTATACGTTATATGGTAACAGTATATAACGTTATACGTTATAACGTAATGTTTCATAACGTTATACGTTATATGGTAATGCTACATAACGTTATACGTTATATGGTAATGCTACATAACGTTATACATTATATGGTAATGCTACATAACGTTATATGTTATATGGTAACAGTATACAACGTTATACGTTATAAGGTAATAGTAAATAACGTTACACGTTAGGTGGTAATGCAACATAACGTTATACGTTCTATGGTAATGCTACATAACGTTATACGGTATATGGTAATGCTACATAACGTTATACGTTATATGGTAATGCTACATAACGTTATACATTATATGGTAATGCTACATAACGTTATACGTTATATGGTGACAGTATACAACGTTATACGTTATAAGGTAATAGTACATAACGTTACACGTTATATGGTAATGCTACATAACGTTATACGTTATATGGTAATGCTACATGACGTTATACGTTATATGGTAACAGTATATAACGTTATACGTTATATGGTAATGCTACATAACGTTATACGTTATATGGTAATGCTACATAACGTTATACGTTATATGGTAATGCTACATAACGTTATACGTTATATGGTAATGCTACATAACGTTATACATTATATGGTAATGCTACATAACGTTATACGTTATATGGTAACAGTATACAACGTTATACGTTATAAGGTAATAGTAAATAACGTTACACGTTATATGGTAATGCTACATAACGTTATACGTTATATGGTAATGCTACATAACGTTATACGTTATATGGTAATGCTACATAACGTTATACGTTATATGGTAATGCTACATATCGTTATACATTATATGGTAATGCTACATAACGTTATACGTTATATGGTAACAGTATACAACGTTATACGTTATAAGGTAATATTAAATAACGTTACACGTTATATGGTAATGCTACATAACGTTATACGTTATATGGTAATGCTACATAACGTTATACGTTATATGGTAATGCTACATAACGTTATACGTTATATGGTAATGCTACATAACGTTATACGTAATATGGTAATGCTACATAACGTTATACGTTATACTGTAACAGTATATAACGTTATACGATATATGGTAATGCTACATAACGTTATACGTTATATGGTAATGCTACATAACGTTATACGTTATATGGTAATGCTACATAACGTTATACGTTATATGGTAATGCTACATAACGTTATACGTTATAACGTAACAATATATAACGTTATACGTTATATGGTAATGCTACATAACGTTATACGTTATAAGGTAATGCTACATAACGTTATACATTATATGGTAATGCTACATAACGTTATACGTTATATGGTAATGCTACATAACGTTGTACGTTATATGGTAATGCTACATAACGTTATACGTTATATGGTAATGCTACATAATGTTATACGTTATATGGTAAGAGTATATAACGTTATACATTAAAGGTAATGCTACATAACGTTATACGTTATATAGTAATGCTACATAACGTTATACGTTATATGGTAACAGTATACAACGTTATACGTTATAAGGTAATAGTAAATAACGTTACAAGTTATATGGTAATGCTACATAACGTTATACGTTATATGGTAATGCTACATAACGTTATACGTTATATGGTAATGCTACATAACGTTATACGTTATATGGTAATGCTACATAACGTTATACGTTATATGGTAACAGTATATAACGTTATACGTTATATGGTAATGCTACATAACGTTATACGTTATGAGGTAATGCTACATAACGTTATACGTTATATGGTAACAGCATATAACGTTATACGTTATATGGTAATGCTACATAACGTTATACGTTATATGGTAACAGGATATAACGTTATACGTTATAACGTAATGTTACATAACGTTGTACGTTATATGGTAACAGTATAAAACGTTATACGTTATAACGTAATGTTACATAACGTTATACGTTATATGGTAATGCTACATAACGTTATACGTTATATGGTAATGCTACATAACGTTATACATTATATGGTAAAGCTACATAACGTTATACGTTATATGGTAACAGTATACAACGTTATACGTTATAAGGTAATAGTAAATAACGTTACACGTTATGTGGTAATGCTACATAACGTTATACGTTATATGGTAATGCTACATAACGTTATACGTTATATGGTAATGCTACATAACGTTATACGTTATATGGTAATGCTACATAACGTTATACGTTATAACGTAACAGTATATAACGTTATACGTTATGTGGTAATGCTACATAACGTTATACGTTATAAGGTAATGCTACATAACGTTATACATTATATGGTAATGCTACATAACGTTATACGTTATATGGTAATGCTACATAACGTTATACGTTATATGGTAATGCTACATAACGTTATACGTTATATGGTAATGCTACATAACGTTATACGTTATATGGTAATGCTACATAACGTTATACGTTATATGGTAATGCTACATGAAGTTATACGTAATATGGTAATGCTACATAACGTTATACGTTATAAGGTAACAGTATATAACGTTATACGTTATATGGTAATGCTACATAACGTTATACGTTATATGGTAATGCTACATAACGTTATACGTTATAACGTAACAGTATATAACGTTATACGTTATATGGTAATGCTACATAACGTTGTACGCTGTATGGTAATGCTACATAACGTTATACGTTATATGGTAACAGTATACAACGTTATACGTTATAAGGTAATAGTAAATAACGTTACACGTTATATGGTAATGCTACATAACGTTATACGTTATATGGTAATGCTACATAACGTTATACGTTATATGGTAATGCTAGATAACGTTATACGTTATATGGTAACAGTATATAACGTTATACGTTATATGGTAATGCTACATAACGTTATACGTTATATGGTAATGCTAGATAACGTTATACGTTATATGGTAACAGTATATAACGTTATACGTTATATGGTAATGCTACATAACGTTATACGTTATATGGTAATGCTACATAACGTTATACGTTATATGGTAATGCTACATAACGTTATACGTTATATGGTAATGCTACATATCGTTATACATTATATGGTAATGCTACATAACGTTATACGTTATATGGTAACAGTATACAACGTTATACGTTATAAGGTAATAGTAAATAACGTTACACGTTATATGGTAATGCTACATAACGTTATACGTTATATGGTAATGCTACATAACGTTATACGTTATATGGTAATGCTACATAACGTTATACGTTATATGGTAATGCTACATATCGTTATACATTATATGGTAATGCTACATAACGTTATACGTTATATGGTAACAGTATACAACGTTATACGTTATAAGGTAATATTAAATAACGTTACACGTTATATGGTAATGCTACATAACGTTATACGTTATATGGTAATGCTACATAACTTTATACGTTATATGGTAATGCTACATAACGTTATACGTTATATGGTAATGCTACATAACGTTATACGTAATATGGTAATGCTACATAACGTTATACGTTATACTGTAACAGTATATAACGTTATACGATATATGGTAATGCTACATAACGTTATACGTTATATGGTAATGCTACATAACGTTATACGTTATATGGTAATGCTACATAACGTTATACGTTATATGGTAATGCTACATAACGTTATACGTTATAACGTAACAATATATAACGTTATACGTTATATGGTAATGCTACATAACGTTATACGTTATAAGGTAATGCTACATAACGTTATACATTATATGGTAATGCTACATAACGTTATACGTTATATGGTAATGCTACATAACGTTGTACGTTATATGGTAATGCTACATAACGTTATACGTTATATGGTAATGCTACATAATGTTATACGTTATATGGTAAGAGTATATAACGTTATACATTAAAGGTAATGCTACATAACGTTATACGTTATATAGTAATGCTACATAACGTTATACGTTATATGGTAACAGTATACAACGTTATACGTTATAAGGTAATAGTAAATAACGTTACACGTTATATGGTAATGCTACATAACGTTATACGTTATATGGTAATGCTACATAACGTTATACGTTATATGGTAATGCTACATAACGTTATACGTTATATGGTAACAGTATATAACGTTATACGTTATATGGTAATGCTACATAACGTTATACGTTATGAGGTAATGCTACATAACGTTATACGTTATATGGTAACAGCATATAACGTTATACGTTATATGGTAATGCTACATAACGTTATACGTTATATGGTAACAGGATATAACGTTATACGTTATAACGTAATGTTACATAACGTTATACGTTATATGGTAACAGTATAAAACGTTATACGTTATAACGTAATGTTACATAACGTTATACGTTATATGGTAATGCTACATAACGTTATACGTTATATGGTAATGCTACATAACGTTATACATTATATGGTAAAGCTACATAACGTTATACGTTATATGGTAACAGTATACAACGTTATACGTTATAAGGTAATAGTAAATAACGTTACACGTTATGTGGTAATGCTACATAACGTTATACGTTATATGGTAATGCTACATAACGTTATACGTTATATGGTAATGCTACATAACGTTATACGTTATATGGTAATGCTACATAACGTTATACGTTATAACGTAACAGTATATAACGTTATACGTTATGTGGTAATGCTACATAACGTTATACGTTATAAGGTAATGCTACATAACGTTATACATTATATGGTAATGCTACATAACGTTATACGTTATATGGTAATGCTACATAACGTTATACGTTATATGGTAATGCTACATAACGTTATACGTTATATGGTAATGCTACATAACGTTATACGTTATATGGTAATGCTACATGAAGTTATACGTAATATGGTAATGCTACATAACGTTATACGTTATAAGGTAACAGTATATAACGTTATACGTTATATGGTAATGCTACATAACGTTATACGTTATATGGTAATGCTACATAACGTTATACGTTATAACGTAACAGTATATAACGTTATACGTTATATGGTAATGCTACATAACGTTATTCGTTATAAGGTAATGCTACATAACGTTATACATTATATGGTAATGCTACATAACGTTATACGTTATATGGTAACAGTATATAACGTTATACGTTATATGGTAATGCTACATAACGTTGTACGTTGTATGGTAATGCTACATAACGTTATACGTTATATGGTAACAGTATACAACGTTATACGTTATAAGGTAATAGTAAATAACGTTACACGTTATATGGTAACGCTACATAACGTTATACGTTATATGGTAATGCTACATAACGTTATACGTTATATGGTAATGCTAGATAACGTTATACGTTATATGGTAACAGTATATAACGTTATACGTTATATGGTAATGCTACATAACGTTATACGTTATATGGTAATGCTAGATAACGTTATACGTTATATGGTAACAGTATATAACGTTATACGTTATATGGTAATGCTACATAACGTTATACGTTATATGGTAATGCTACATAACGTTATACGTTATATGGTAATGCTACATAACGTTATACATTATATGGTAATGCCACATGACGTTATACGTTATATGGTAACAGTATACAACGTTATACGTTATAAGGTAATATTAAATAACGTTACACGTTATATGGTAATGCTACATAACGTTATACGTTATATGGTAATGCTACATAACGTTATACGTTATATGGTAATGCTACATAACGTTATACGTTATAACGTAACAGTATATAACGTTATACGTTATATGGTAATGCTACATATCGTTATACGTTATAAGGTAATGCTACATAACGTTATACATTATATGGTAATGCTACATAACGTTATACGTTATATGGTAATGCTACATAACGTTATACGTTATAACGTAACAGTATATAACGTTATACGTTATGTGGTAATGCTACATAACGTTATACGTTATAAGGTAATGCTACATAACGTTATACATTATATGGTAATGCTACATAACGTTATACGTTATATGGTAATGCTACATAACGTTATACATTATATGGTAATGCTACATAACGTTATACGTTATATGGTAATGCTACATAACGTTATACATTATATGGTAATGCTACATAACGTTATACGTTATATGGTAATGCTACATAACGTTATACGTTATATGGTAATGCTACATAACGTTATACGTTATAACGTAACAGTATATAACGTTATACGTTATGTGGTAATGCTACATAACGTTATACGTTATAAGGTAATGCTACATAACGTTATACATTATATGGTAATGCTACATAACGTTATACGTTATATGGTAATGCTACATAACGTTATGCGTTATAACGTAACAGTATATAACGTTATACGTTATGTGGTAATGCTACATAACGTTATACGTTATAAGGTAATGCTACATAACGTTATACATTATATGGTAATGCTACATAACGTTATACGTTATATGGTAATGCTACATAACGTTATACATTATATGGTAATGCTACATGACGTTATACGTTATATGGTAACAGTATACAACGTTATACGTTATAAGGTAATATTAAATAACGTTACACGTTATATGGTAATGCTACATAACGTTATACGTTATATGGTAATGCTACATAACGTAATACGTTATATGGTAATGCTACATAACGTTATACGTTATATGGTAATGCTACATAACGTTATACGTTATAACGTAACAGTATATAACGTTATACGTTATGTGGTAATGCTACATAACGTTATACGTTATAAGGTAATGCTACATAACGTTATACATTATATGGTAATGCCACATAACGTTATACGTTATATGGTAATGCTACATAACGTTATACGTTATATGGTAATGCTACATAACGTTATACGTTATATGGTAATGCTACATAACGTTATACGTTATATGGTAATGCTACATGAAGTTATACGTAATATGGTAATGCTACATAACGTTATACGTTATAAGGTAACAGTATATAACGTTATACGTTATATGGTAATGCTACATAACGTTATACGTTATATGGTAATGCTACATAACGTTATACGTTATATGGTAATGCTACATAACGTTATACGTTATATGGTAATGCTACATAACGTTATACATTATATGGTAATGCTACATAACGTTATACGTTATATGGTAATGCTACATAACGTTATACGTTATATGGTAATGCTACATAACGTTATACGTTATAACGTAACAGTATATAACGTTATACGTTATGTGGTAATGCTACATAACGTTATACGTTATAAGGTAATGCTACATAACGTTATACATTATATGGTAATGCTACATAACGTTATACGTTATATGGTAATGCTACATAACGTTATACGTTATAACGTAACAGTATATAACGTTATACGTTATGTGGTAATGCTACATAACGTTATACGTTATAAGGTAATGCTACATAACGTTATACATTATATGGTAATGCTACATAACGTTATACGTTATATGGTAATGCTACATAACGTTATACATTATATGGTAATGCTACATGACGTTATACGTTATATGGTAACAGTATACAACGTTATACGTTATAAGGTAATATTAAATAACGTTACACGTTATATGGTAATGCTACATAACGTTATACGTTATATGGTAATGCTACATAACGTAATACGTTATATGGTAATGCTACATAACGTTATACGTTATATGGTAATGCTACATAACGTTATACGTTATAACGTAACAGTATATAACGTTATACGTTATGTGGTAATGCTACATAACGTTATACGTTATAAGGTAATGCTACATAACGTTATACATTATATGGTAATGCCACATAACGTTATACGTTATATGGTAATGCTACATAACGTTATACGTTATATGGTAATGCTACATAACGTTATACGTTATATGGTAATGCTACATAACGTTATACGTTATATGGTAATGCTACATGAAGTTATACGTAATATGGTAATGCTACATAACGTTATACGTTATAAGGTAACAGTATATAACGTTATACGTTATATGGTAATGCTACATAACGTTATACGTTATATGGTAATGCTACATAACGTTATACGTTATATGGTAATGCTACATAACGTTATACGTTATAACGTAACAGTATATAACGTTATACGTTATATGGTAATGCTACATAACGTTATACGTTATAAGGTAATGCTACATAACGTTATACATTATATGGTAATGCTACATAACGTTATACGTTATATGGTAACAGTATATAACGTTATACGTTATATGGTAATGCTACATAACGTTGTACGTTGTATGGTAATGCTACATAACGTTATACGTTATATGGTAACAGTATACAACGTTATACGTTATAAGGTAATAGTAAATAACGTTACACGTTATATGGTAATGCTACATAACGTTATACGTTATATGGTAATGCTACATAACGTTATACGTTATATGGTAATGCTAGATAACGTTATACGTTATATGGTAACAGTATATAACGTTATACGTTATATGGTAATGCTACATAACGTTATACGTTATATGGTAATGCTAGATAACGTTATACGTTATATGGTAACAGTATATAACGTTATACGTTATATGGTAATGCTACATAACGTTATACGTTATATGGTAATGCTACATAACGTTATACGTTATATGGTAATGCTACATAACGTTATACATTATATGGTAATGCTACATGACGTTATACGTTATATGGTAACAGTATACAACGGTATACGTTATAAGGTAATATTAAATAACGTTACACGTTATATGGTAATGCTACATAACGTTATACGTTATATGGTAATGCTACATAACGTTATACGTTATATGGTAATGCTACATAACGTTATACGTTATAACGTAACAGTATATAACGTTATACGTTATGTGGTAATGCTACATAACGTTATACGTTATAAGGTAATGCTACATAACGATATACATTATATGGTAATGCTACATAACGTTATACGTTATATGGTAATGCTACATAACGTTATACATTATATGGTAATGCTACATAACGTTATACGTTATATGGTAATGCTACATAACTTTATACATTATATGGTAATGCTACATAACGTTATACGTTATATGGTAATGCTACATAACGTTATACGTTATATGGTAATACTACATAACGTTATACGTTATAACGTAACAGTATATAACGTTATACGTTATGTGGTAATGCTACATAACGTTATACGTTATAAGGTAATGCTACATAACGTTATACATTATATGGTAATGCTACATAACGTTATACGTTATATGGTAATGCTACATAACGTTATACGTTATATGGTAATGCTACATAACGTTATACGTTATATGGTAATGCTACATAACGTTATACGTTATATGGTAATGCTACATAACGTTATACGTTATATGGTAATGCTACATGAAGTTATACGTAATATGGTAATGCTACATAACGTTATACGTTATAAGGTAACAGTATATAACGTTATACGTTATATGGTAATGCTACATAACGTTATACGTTATATGGTAATGCTACATAACGTTATACGTTATAACGTAACAGTATATAACGTTATACGTTATATGGTAATGCTACATAACGTTATACGTTATAAGGTAATGCTACATAACGTTATACATTATATGGTAATGCTACATAACGTTATACGTTATATGGTAACAGTATATAACGTTATACGTTATATGGTAATGCTACATAACGTTATACGTTATATGGTAATGCTAGATAACGTTATACGTTATATGGTAACAGTATATAACGTTATACGTTATATGGTAATGCTACATAACGTTATACGTTATATGGTAATGCTACATAACGTTATACATTATATGGTAATGCTACATAACGTTATACGTTATATGGTAATGCTACATAACGTTATACATTATATGGTAATGCTACATAACGTTATACGTAATATGGTAATGCTACATAACGTTATACGTTATATGGTAATGCTACATAACGTTAGACGTTATATGGTAATGCTACATAACGTTATACGTTATATGGTAATGCTACATAAAATTATACGTTATATGGTAACAGTATACAACGTTATACGTTATAAGGAAATAGTAAATAACGTTACACGTTATATGGTAATGCTACATAACGTTATACGTTATATGGTAATGCTACATAACGTTATACGTTATATGGTAATGCTAGATAACGTTATACGTTATATGGTAACAGTATATAACGTTATACGTTATATGGTAACAGTATATAACGTTATACGTTATATGGTAATGCTACATAACGTTATACGTTATATGGTAATGCTGCATAACGTTATACGTTATAAGGTAATAGTAAATAACGTTACACGTTATATGGTAATGCTACATAACGTTATACGTTATATGGTAATGCTACATAACGTTATACGTTATATGGTAATGCTACATAACGTTATACGTTATATGGTAACAGTATATAACGTTATACGTTATATGGTAATGCTACATAACGTTATACGTTATATGGTAATGCTACATAACGTTATACGTTATATGGTAATGCTACATAACGTTATACGTTATATGGTAATGCTACATAACGTTATACGTTACATGGTAATGCTACATAACGTTATACGTTATAACGCAACAGTATATAACGTTATACGTTATATGGTAATGCTACATAACGTTATACGTTATAAGGTTATGCTACATAACGTTATACATTATACGGCAATGCTACATAACGTTATACGTTATATGGTAATGCTACATAACGTTATACGTTATATGGTAATGGTACATAACGTTATACGTTATATGGTAATGCTACATATCGTTATACGTTATAAGGTAATGCTACATAACGTTATACATTATATGGTAATGCTACATAACGTTATACGTTATATGGTAATGCTACATAACGTTATACGTTATATGGTAATGCAAGATAACGTTATACGTTATATGGTAATGCTACATAACGTTATACGTTATATGGTAATGCTACATAACGTTATACGTTATATGGTAATGCTACATAACGTTATACGTTATATGGTAATGCTACATAACGTTATACGTTATATGGTAATGCTACATAACGTTATACGTTATAAGGTAATGCTACATAACGTTATACATTATATGGTAATGCTACATAACGTTATACGTTATATGGTAATGCTACACAACGTTATACGTTATATGGTAATGCTACAGAACGTTATAGGTTATATGGTAACAGTATATAACGTTATACGTTATATGGTAATGCTACATAACGTTATACGTTATATGGTAATGCTACATAACGTTATACGTTATATGGTAATGCTACATAACGTTATACGTTATATGGTAACAGTATACAACGTTATACGTTATAAGGTAATAGTAAATAACGTTACACGTTATATGGCAACGCTACATAACGTTATACGTTATATGGTAATGCTACATAACGTTATTCGTTATAAGGTAATGCTACATAACGTTATACGTTATATGGTAACAGTATATAACGTTATACGTTATATGGTAATGCTACATAACGTTATACGTTATACGGTAACAGTACATAACGTTATACGTTATAACGTAATGTTTCATAACGTTATACGTTATATGGTAATGCTACATAACGCTATACGTTATATGGTAATGCTACATAACGTTATACATTATATGGTAATGCTACATAACGTTATATGTTATATGGTAACAGTATACAACGTTATACGTTATAAGGTAATAGTAAATAACCTTACACGTTATGTGGTAATGCTACATAACGTTATACGTTATATGGTAATGCTACATAACGTTATACGTTATATGGTAATGCTACATAACGTTATACGTTATATGGTAATGCTACATAACGTTATACATTATATGGTAATGCTACATAACGTTATACGTTATATAGTAACAGTATACAACGTTATACGTTATAAGGTAATAGTACAGAACGTTACACGTTATATGGTAATGCTACATAACGTTATACGTTATATGGTAATGCTACATAACGTTATACGTTATATAGTAATGCTACATAACGTTATACGTTATATGGTAATGCTACATAACGTTATACATTATATGGTAATGCTACATAACGTTATACGTTATATGGTAACAGTAGACAACGTTATACGTTATAGGGTAATAGTAAATAACGTTACACGTTATATGGTAATGCTACATAACGTTATACGTTATATGGTAATGCTACATAACGTTATACGTTATATGGTAATGCTACATAACGTTATACGTTATATGGTAATATTACATAACGTTATACATTATATGGTAATGCTACATGACGTTATACGTTATATGGTAACAGTATACAACGTTATACGTTATAAGGTAATATTAAATAACGTTACACGCTATATGGTAATGCTACATAACGTTACACGTTATATGGTAATGCTACATAACGTTATACGTTATATGGTAATGCTACATAACGTTATACATTATATGGTAATGCTACATAACGTTATACATTATATGGTAATGCTACATAACGTTATACGTTATATGGTAATGCTACATAACGTTATACATTATATGGTAATGCTACATAACGTTATGCGTTATATGGTAATGCTACATAACGTTATACGTTATGTGGTAATGCTACATAACGTTATACGTTATATGGTAATGCTACATAACGTTATACGTTATCTGGTAATGCTACATAACGTTATACGTTATATGGTAATGCTACATGAAGTTATACGTAATATGGTAATGCTACATAACGTTATACGTTATAAGGTAACAGTATATAACGTTATACGTTATATGGTAATGCTACATAACGTTATACGTTATATGGTAATGCTACATAACGTTATACGTTATAACGTAACAGTATATAACGTTATACGTTATATGGTAATGCTACATAACGTTATACGTTATAAGGTAATGCTACATAACGTTATACATTATATGGTAATGCTACATAACGTTATACGTTATATGGTAATGCTACATAACGTTATACGTTATATGGTAATGCTACATAACGTTATACGTTATAACGTAACAGTATATAACGTTATACGTTATGTGGTAATGCTACATAACGTTATACGTTATAAGGTAATGCTACATAACGTTATACATTATATGGTAATGCTACATAACGTTATACGTTATATGGTAATGCTACATAACGTTATACGTCATAACGTAACAGTATATAACGTTATACGTTATGTGGTAGTGCTACATAACGTTATACGTTATATGGTAATGCTACATAACGTTATACTTTATATGGTAATGCTACATAACGTTATACGTTATATGGTAATGCTACATAACGTTATACGTTATAACGTAACAGTATATAACGTTATACGTTATGTGGTAATGCTACATAACGTTATACGTTATAAGGTAATGCTACATAACGTTATACATTATATGGTAATGCTACATAACGTTATACGTTATATGGTAATGCTACATAACGTTATACGTTATAAGGTAACAGTATATAACGTTATACGTTATATGGTAATGCTACATAACGTTATACATTATATGGTAATGTTACATGACGTTATACGTTATATGGTAACAGTATACAACGTTATACGTTATAAGGTAATATTAAATAACGTTACACGTTATATGGTAATGCTACATAACGTTATACGTTATATGGTAATGCTACATAACGTTATACGTTATATGGTAATGCTACATAATGTTATACGTTATATGGTAATGCTACATAACGTTATACGTTATAACGTAACAGTATATAACGTTATACGTTATGTGGTAATGCTACATAACGTTATACGTTATATGGTAATGCTACATAACGTTATACGTTATATGGTAATGCTACATGAAGTTATACGTATTATGGTAATGCTACATAACGTTATACGTTAGAAGGTAACAGTATATAACGTTATACGTTATATGGTAATGCTACATAACGTTATACATTATATGGTAATGTTACATGACGTTATACGTTTTATGGTAACAGTATACAACGTTATACGTTATAAGGTAATATTAAATAACGTTACACGTTATATGGTAATGCTACATAACGTTATACGTTATATGGTAATGCTACATAACGTTATACGTTATATGGTAATGCTACATAACGTTATACGTTATAACGTAACAGTATATAACGTTATACGTTATATGGTAATGCTACATAACGTTATACGTTATAAGGTAATGCTACATAACGTTATACATTATATGGTAATGCTACATAACGTTATACGTTATATGGTAATGCTACATAACGTTATACGTTATATGGTAATGCTACATAACGTTATACGTTATAACGTAACAGTATATAACGTTATACGTTATGTGGTAATGCTACATAACGTTATACGTTATAAGGTAATGCTACATAACGTTATACATTATATGGTAATGCTACATAACGTTATACGTTATATGGTAATGCTACATAACGTTATACGTTATAACGTAACAGTATATAACGTTATACGTTATGTGGTAATGCTACATAACGTTATACGTTATAAGGTAATGCTACATAAAGATATACATTATATGGTAATGCTACATAACGTTATACGTTATATGGTAATGCTACATAACGTTATACATTATATGGTAATGCTACATAACGTTATACGTTATATGGTAATGCTACATAACTTTATACATTATATGGTAATGCTACATAACGTTATACGTTATAAGGTAATGCTACATAACGTTATACATTATATGGTAATGCTACATAACGTTATACGTTATATGGTAATGCTACATAACGTTATACATTATATGGTAATGCTACATAACGTTATACGTTATATGGTAATGCTACATAACGTTATACATTATATGGTAATGCTACATAACGTTATACGTTATATGGTAATGCTACATAACGTTATACGTTATATGGTAATGCTACATAACGTTATACGTTATAACGTAACAGTATATAACGTTATACGTTATGTGGTAATGCTACATAACGTTATACGTTATAAGGTAATGCTACATAACGTTATACATTATATGGTAATGCTACATAACGTTATACGTTATATGGTAATGCTACATAACGTTATACGTTATAACGTAACAGTATATAACGTTATACGTTATGTGGTAATGCTACATAACGTTATACGTTATAAGGTAATGCTGCATAACGTTATACATTATATGGTAATGCTACATAACGTTATACGTTATATGGTAATGCTACATAACGTTATACATTATATGGTAATGCTACATGACGTTATACGTTATATGGTAACAGTATACAACGTTATACGTTATAAGGTAATATTAAATAACGTTACACGTTATATGGTAATGCTACATAACGTTATACGTTATATGGTAATGCTACATAACGTTATACGTTATATGGTAATTCTACATAACGTTATACGTTATATGGTAATGCTACATAACGTTATACGTTATAACGTAACAGTATATAACGTTATACGTTATGTGGTAATGCTACATAACGTTATACGTTATAAGGTAACAGTATATAACGTTATACGTTATATGGTAATGCTACATAACGTTATACGTTATATGGTAATGCTACATAACGTTATACGTTATAACGTAACAGTATATAACGTTATACGTTATATGGTAATGCTACATAACGTTATACGTTATAAGGTAATGCTACATAACGTTATACATTATATGGTAATGCTACATAACGTTATACGTTATATGGTAATGCTACATAACGTTATACGTTATATGGTAATGCTACATAACGTTATACGTTATAACGTAACAGTATATAACGTTATACGTTATGTGGTAATGCTACATAACGTTATACGCTATAAGGTAATGCTACATAACGTTATACATTATATGGTAATGCTACATAACGTTATACGTTATATGGTAATGCTACATAACGTTATACGTCATAACGTAACAGTATATAACGTTATACGTTATGTGGTAGTGCTACATAACGTTATACGTTATAAGGTAATGCTACATAACGTTATACATTATATGGTAATGCTACATAACGTTATACGTTATATGGTAATGCTACATAACGTTATACATTATATGGTAATGCTACATAACGTTATACGTTATATGGTAATGCTACATAACGTTATACATTATATGGTAATGCTACATAACGTTATACTTTATATGGTAATGCTACATAACGTTATACGTTATATGGTAATGCTACATAACGTTATACGTTATAACGTAACAGTATATAACGTTATACGTTATGTGGTAATGCTACATAACGTTATACGTTATAAGGTAATGCTACATAACGTTATACATTATATGGTAATGCTACATAACGTTATACGTTATATGGTAATGCTACATAACGTTATACGTTATAACGTAACAGTATATAACGTTATACGTTATGTGGTAATGCTACATAACGTTATACGTTATAAGGTAATGCTACATAACGTTATACATTATATGGTAATGCTACATAACGTTATACGTTATATGGTAAGGCCACATAACGTTATACATTATATGGTAATGCTACATGACGTTATACGTTATATGGTAACAGTATACAACGTTATAAGTTATAAGGTAATATTAAATAACGTTACACGTTATATGGTAATGCTACATAACGTTATACGTTATATGGTAATGCTACATAACGTTATACGTTATATGGTAATGCTACATAATGTTATACGTTATATGGTAATGCTACATAACGTTATACGTTATAACGTAACAGTATATAACGTTATACGTTATGTGGTAATGCTACATAACGTTATACGTTATATGGTAATGCTACATAACGTTATACGTTATAAGGTAACAGTATATAACGTTATACGTTATATGGTAATGCTACATAACGTTATACATTATATGGTAATGCTACATGACGTTATACGTTATATGGTAACAGTATACAACGTTATACGTTATAAGGTAATATTAAATAACGTTACACGTTATATGGTAATGCTACATAACGTTATACGTTATATGGTAATGCTACATAACGTTATACGTTATATGGTAATGCTACATAACGTTATACGTTATGACGTAACAGTATATAACGTTATACGTTATGTGGTAATGCTACATAACGTTATACGTTATAAGGTAATGCTACATAACGTTATACATTATATGGTAATGCTACATAACGTTATACGTTATATGGTAATGCTACATAACGTTATACGTTATAACGTAACAGTATATAACGTTATACGTTATGTGGTAATGCTACATAACGTTATACGTTATAAGGTAATGCTACATAACGATATACATTATATGGTAATGCTACATAACGTTATACGTTATATGGTAATGCTGCATAACGTTATACATTATATGGTAATGCTACATAACGTTATACGTTATATGGTAATGCTACATAACTTTATACATTATATGGTAATGCTACATAACGTTATACGTTATAAGGTAATGCTACATAACGTTATACATTATATGGTAATGCTACATAACGTTATACGTTATATGGTAATGCTACATAACGTTATACATTATATGGTAATGCTACATAACGTTATACGTTATATGGTAATGCTACATAACGTTATACATTATATGGTAATGCTACATAACGTTATACGTTATATGGTAATGCTACATAACGTTATACGTTATATGGTAATGCTACATAACGTTATACGTTATAACGTAACAGTATATAACGTTATACGTTATGTGGTAATGCTACATAACGTTATACGTTATAAGGTAATGCTACATAACGTTATACATTATATGGTAATGCTACATAACGTTATACGTTATATGGTAATGCTACATAACGTTATACGTTATAACGTAACAGTATATAACGTTATACGTTATGTGGTAATGCTACATAACGTTATACGTTATAAGGTAATGCTACATAACGTTATACATTATATGGTAATGCTACATAACGTTATACGTTATATGGTAATGCTACATAACGTTATACATTATATGGTAATGCTACATGACGTTATACGTTATATGGTAACAGTATACAACGTTATACGTTATAAGGTAATATTAAATAACGTTACACGTTATATGGTAATGCTACATAACGTTATACGTTATATGGTAATGCTACATAACGTTATACGTTATATGGTAATGCTACATAACGTTATACGTTATATGGTAATGCTACATAACGTTATACGTTATAACGTAACAGTATATAACGTTATACGTTATGTGGTAATGCTACATAACGTTATACGTTATAAGGTAATGCTACATAACGTTATACATTATATGGTAATGCTACATAACGTTATACGTTATATGGAAATGCTACATAACGTTATACGTTATATGGTAATGCTACATAACGTTATACGTTATATGGTAATGCTACATAACGTTATACGTTATATGGTAATGCTACATGAAGTTATACGTAATATGGTAATGCTACATAACGTTATACGTTATAAGGTAACAGTATATAACGTTATACGTTATATGGTCATGCTACATAACGTTATACGTTATATGGTAATGCTACATAACGTTATACGTTATATGGTAATGCTACATAACGTTATACGTTATAACGTAACAGTATATAACGTTATACGTTATATGGTAATGCTACATAACGTTATACGTTATAAGGTAATGCTACATAACGTTATACATTATATGGTAATGCTACATAACGTTATACGTTATATGGTAACAGTATATAACGTTATACGTTATATGGTAATGCTACATAACGTTGTACGTTGTATGGTAATGCTACATAACGTTATACGTTATATGGTAACAGTATACAACGTTATACGTTATAAGGTAATAGTAAATAACGTTACACGTTATATGGTAATGCTACATAACGTTATACGTTATATGGTAATGCTACATAACGTTATACGTTATATGGTAATGCTAGATAACGTTATACGTTATATGGTAACAGTATATAACGTGTATACGTTATATGGTAATGCTACATAACGTTATACGTTATATGGTAATGCTAGATAACGTTATACCTTATATGGTAACAGTATATAACGTTATACGTTATATGGTAACAGTATATAACGTTATACGTTATATGGTAATGCTACATAACGTTATACGTTATATGGTAATGCTACATAACGTTATACGTTATATGGTAATGCTACATAACGTTATACATTATATGGTAATGCTACATGACGTTATACGTTATATGGTAACAGTATACAACGTTATACGTTATAAGGTAATATTAAATAACGTTACACGTTATATGGTAATGCTACATAACGTTATACGTTATATGGTAATGCTACATAACGTTATACGTTATATGGTAATGCTACATAACGTTATACGTTATAACGTAACAGTATATAACGTTATACGTTATATGGTAATGCTACATAACGTTATACGTTATAAGGTAATGCTACATAACGTTATACATTATATGGTAATGCTACATAACGTTATACGTTATATGGTAATGCTACATAACGTTATACGTTATATGGTAATGCTACATAACGTTATACGTTATAACGTAACAGTATATAACGTTATACGTTATGTGGTAATGCTACATAACGTTATACGTCATAAGGTAATGCTACATAACGTTATACATTATATGGTAATGCTACATAACGTTATACGTTATATGGTAATGCTACATAACGTTATACGTTATAACGTAACAGTATATAACGTTATACGTTATGTGGTAATGCTACATAACGTTATACGTTATAAGGTAATGCTACATAACGATATACATTATATGGTAATGCTACATAACGTTATACGTTATATGGTAATGCTACATAACGTTATACATTATATGGTAATGCTACATAACGTTATACGTTATATGGTAATGCTACATAACTTTATACATTATATGGTAATGCTACATAACGTTATACGTTATATGGTAATGCTACATAACGTTATACGTTATATGGTAATGCTACATAACGTTATACGTTATAACGTAACAGTATATAACGTTAGACGTTATGTGGTAATGCTACATAACGTTATACGTTATAAGGTAATGCTACATAACGTTATACATTATATGGTAATGCTACATAACGTTATACGTTATATGGTAATGCTACATAACGTTATACGTTATATGGTAATGCTACATAACGTTATACGTTATATGGTAATGCCACATAACGTTATACGTTATATGGTAATGCTACATAACGTTATACGTTGTATGGTAATGCTACATGAAGTTATACGTAATATGGTAGTGCTACATAACGTTATACGTTATAAGGTAACAGTATATAACGTTATACGTTATATGGTAATGCTACATAACGTTATACGTTATATGGTAATGCTACATAACGTTATACGTTATAACGTAACAGTATATAACGTTATACGTTATATGGTAATGCTACATAACGTTATACGTTATAAGGTAATGCTACATAACGTTATACATTATATGGTAATGCTACATAACGTTATACGTTATATGGTAACAGTATATAACGTTATACGTTATATGGTAATGCTACATAACGTTGTACGTTGTATGGTAATGCTACATAACGTTATACGTTATATGGTAACAGTATAAAACGTTATACGTTATAAGGTAATAGTAAATAACGTTACACGTTATATGGTAATGCTACATAACGTTATACGTTATATGGTAATGCTACATAACGTTATACGTTATATGGTAATGCTAGATAACGTTATACGTTATATGGTAACAGTATATAACGTTATACGTTATATGGTAATGCTACATAACGTTATACGTTATATGGTAATGCTAGATAACGGTATACGTTATATGGTAACAGTATATAACGTTATACGTTATATGGTAATGCTACATAACGTTATACGTTATATGGTAATGCTACATAACGTTATACGTTATATGGTAATGCTACATAACGTTATACGTTATATGGTAATGCTACATAACGTTATACGTTATATGGTAATGCTACATAACGTTATACATTATATGGTAATGCTACATGACGTTATACGTTATATGGTAACAGTATACAACGTTATACGTTATAAGGTAATATTAAATAACGTTACACGTTATATGGTAATGCTACATAACGTTATACGTTATATGGTAATGCTACATAACGTTATACGTAATATGGTAATGCTACATAACGTTATACGTTATATGGTAATGCTACATAACGTTAGACGTTATATGGTAATGCTACATAAGGTTATACGTTATATGGTAATGCTACATAAAATTATACGTTATATGGTAACAGTATACAACGTTATACGTTATAAGGAAATAGTAAATAACGTTACACGTTATATGGTAATGCTACATAACGTTATACGTTATATGGTAATGCTACATAACGTTATACGTCATATGGTAATGCTAGATAACGTTATACGTTATATGGTAACAGTATATAACGTTATACGTTATATGGTAACAGTATATAACGTTATACGTTATATGGTAATGCTACATAACGTTATACGTTATATGGTAATGCTGCATAACGTTATACGTTATAAGGTAATAGTAAATAACGTTACACGTTATATGGTAATGCTACATAACGTTATACGTTATATGGTAATGGCACATAACGTTATACGTTATATGGTAATGCTACATAACGTTATACGTTATATGGTAACAGTATATAACGTTATACGTTATATGGTAATGCTACATAACGTTATACGTTATATGGTAATGCTACATAACGTTATACGTTATATGGTAATGCTACATAACGTTATACGTTATATGGTAATGCTACATAACGTTATACGTTATAAGGTTATGCTACATAACGTTATACATTATATGGCAATGCTACATAACGTTATACGTTATATGGTAATGCTACATAACGTTATACGTTATATGGTAATGGTACATAACGTTATACGTTATATGGTAATGCTACATAACGTTATACGTTATAAGGTAATGCTACATAACGTAATACATTATATGGTAATGCTACATAACGTTATACGTTATATGGTAATGCTACATAACGTTATACGTTATATGGTAATGCAAGATAACGTTATACGTTATCTGGTAATGCTACATAACGTTATACGTTATATGGTAATGCTACATAACGTTATACGTTATATGGTAATGCTACATAACGTTATACGTTATATGGTAATGCTACATAACGTTATACGTTATATGGTAATGCTACATAACGTTATACGTAATATGGTAATGCTACATAACGTTATACGTTATATGGTAATGCTACATAACGTTAGACGTTATATGGTAATGCTACATAAGGTTATACGTTATATGGTAATGCTACATAAAATTATACGTTATATGGTAACAGTATACAACGTTATACGTTATAAGGAAATAGTAAATAACGTTACACGTTATATGGTAATGCTACATAACGTTATACGTTATATGGTAATGCTACATAACGTTATACGTCATATGGTAATGCTAGATAACGTTATACGTTATATGGTAACAGTATATAACGTTATACGTTATATGGTAACAGTATATAACGTTATACGTTATATGGTAATGCTACATAACGTTATACGTTATATGGTAATGCTGCATAACGTTATACGTTATAAGGTAATAGTAAATAACGTTACACGTTATATGGTAATGCTACATAACGTTATACGTTATATGGTAATGGCACATAACGTTATACGTTATATGGTAATGCTACATAACGTTATACGTTATATGGTAACAGTATATAACGTTATACGTTATATGGTAATGCTACATAACGTTATACGTTATATGGTAATGCTACATAACGTTATACGTTATATGGTAATGCTACATAACGTTATACGTTATATGGTAATGCTACATAACGTTATACGTTATAAGGTTATGCTACATAACGTTATACATTATATGGCAATGCTACATAACGTTATACGTTATATGGTAATGCTACATAACGTTATACGTTATATGGTAATGGTACATAACGTTATACGTTATATGGTAATGCTACATAACGTTATACGTTATAAGGTAATGCTACATAACGTAATACATTATATGGTAATGCTACATAACGTTATACGTTATATGGTAATGCTACATAACGTTATACGTTATATGGTAATGCAAGATAACGTTATACGTTATCTGGTAATGCTACATAACGTTATACGTTATATGGTAATGCTACATAACGTTATACGTTATATGGTAATGCTACATAACGTTATACGTTATATGGTAATGCTACATAACGTTATACGTTATATGGTAATGCTACATAACGTTATACGTTATAAGGTAATGCTACATAACGTTATACATTATATGGTAATGCTACATAACGTTATACGTTATATGGTAATGCTACACAACGTTATACGTTATATGGTAATGCTACAGAACGTTATAGGTTATATGGTAACAGTATATAACGTTATACGTTATATGGTAATGCTACATAACGTTATACGTTATATGGTAATGCTACATAACGTTATACGTTATATGGTAACAGTATACAACGTTATACGTTATAAGGTAATAGTAAATAACGTTACACGTTATATGGCAACGCTACATAACGTTATACGTTATATGGTAATGCTACATAACGTTATTCGTTATAAGGTAATGCTACATAACGTTATACGTTATATGGTAACAGTATATAACGTTATACGTTATATGGTAATGCTACATAACGTTATACGTTATACGGTAACAGTATATAACGTTATACGTTATAACGTAATGTTTCATAACGTTATACGTTATATGGTAATGCTACATAACGCTATACGTTATATGGTAATGCTACATAACGTTATACATTATATGGTAATGCTACATAACGTTATATGTTATATGGTAACAGTATACAACGTTATACGTTATAAGGTAATAGTAAATAACCTTACACGTTATGTGGTAATGCTACATAACGTTATACGTTATATGGTAATGCTACATAACGTTATACGTTATATGGTAATGCTACATAACGTTATACGTTATATGGTAATGCTACATAACGTTATACATTATATGGTAATGCTACATAACGTTATACGTTATATAGTAACAGTATACAACGTTATACGTTATAAGGTAATAGTACATAACGTTACACGTTATATGGTAATGCTACATAACGTTATACGTTATATGGTAATGCTACATAACGTTATACGTTATATAGTAATGCTACATAACGTTATACGTTATATGGTAATGCTACATAACGTTATACATTATATGGTAATGCTACATAACGTTATACGTTATATGCTAACAGTATACAACGTTATACGTTATAAGGTAATAGTAAATAACGTTACACGTTATATGGTAATGCTACATAACGTTATACGTTATATGGTAATGCTACATAACGTTATACGTTATATGGTAATGCTACATAACGTTATACGTTATATGGTAATATTACATAACGTTATACATTATATGGTAATGCTACATGACGTTATACGTTATATGGTAACAGTATACAACGTTATACGTTATAAGGTAATATTAAATAACGTTACACGTTATATGGTAATGCTACATAACGTTATACGTTATATGGTAATGCTACATAACGTTATACGTTATAACGTAACAGTATATAACGTTATACGTTATATGGTAATGCTACATAACGTTATACGTTATAAGGTAATGCTACATAACGTTATACATTATATGGTAATGCTACATAACGTTATACGTTATATGGTAATGCTACATAACGTTATACGTTATATGGTAATGCTACATAACGTTATACGTTATATGGTAATGCTACATAACGTTATACGTTATATGGTAATGCTACATAACGTTATACGTTATATGGTAATGCTACATAACGTTATACGTTATATGGTAATGCTACATAACGTTATACGTTATATGGTAATGCTACATGAAGTTATACGTAATATGGTAATGCTACATAACGTTATACGTTATAAGGTAACGGTATATAACGTTATACGTTATATGGTAATGCTACATAACGTTATACGTTATATGGTAATGCTACATAACGTTATACGTTATAACGTAACAGTATATAACGTTATACGTTATATGGTAATGCTACATAACGTTATACGTTATAAGGTAATGCTACATAACGTTATACATTATATGGTAATGCTACATAACGTTATACGTTATATGGTAATGCTACATAACGTTATACGTTATATGGTAATGCTACATAACGTTATACGTTATAACGTAACAGTATATAACGTTATACGTTATATGGTAATGCTACATAACGTTATACGTTATAAGGTAATGCTACATAACGTTATACATTATATGGTAATGCTACATAACGTTATACGTTATATGGTAATGCTACATAACGTTATACGTTATATGGTAATGCTACATAACGTTATACGTTATAACGTAACAGTATATAACGTTATACGTTATGTGGTAATGCTACATAACGTTATACGTTATAAGGTAATGCTACATAACGTTATACATTATATGGTAATGCTACATAACGTTATACGTTATATGGTAATGCTACATAACGTAATACATTATATGGTAATGCTACATAACGTTATACGTTATATGGTAATGCTACATAACGTTATACGTTATATGGTAATGCAAGATAACGTTATACGTTATATGGTAATGCTACATAACGTTATACGTTATATGGTAATGCTACATAACGTTATACGTTATATGGTAATGCTACATAACGTTATACGTTATATGGTAATGCTACATAACGTTATACGTTATATGGTAAAGCTACATAACGTTATACGTTATAAGGTAATGCTACATAACGTTATACATTATATGGTAATGCTACATAACGTTATACGTTATATGGTAATGCTACACAACGTTATACGTTATATGGTAATGCTACAGAACGTTATAGGTTATATGGTAACAGTATATAACGTTATACGTTATATGGTAATGCTACATAACGTTATACGTTATATGGTAATGCTACATAACGTTATACGTTATATGGTAACAGTATACAACGTTATACGTTATAAGGTAATAGTAAATAACGTTACACGTTATATGGCAACGCTACATAACGTTATACGTTATATGGTAATGCTACATAACGTTATTCGTTATAAGGTAATGCTACATAACGTTATACGTTATATGGTAACAGTATATAACGTTATACGTTATATGGTAATGCTACATAACGTTATACGTTATACGGTAACAGTATATAACGTTATACGTTATAACGTAATGTTTCATAACGTTATACGTTATATGGTAATGCTACATAACGCTATACGTTATATGGTAATGCTACATAACGTTATACATTATATGGTAATGCTACATAACGTTATATGTTATATGGTAACAGTATACAACGTTATACGTTATAAGGTAATAGTAAATAACCTTACACGTTATGTGGTAATGCTACATAACGTTATACGTTATATGGTAATGCTACATAACGTTATACGTTATATGGTAATGCTACATAACGTTATACGTTATATGGTAATGCTACATAACGTTATACATTATATGGTAATGCTACATAACGTTATACGTTATATAGTAACAGTATACAACGTTATACGTTATAAGGTAATAGTACATAACGTTACACGTTATATGGTAATGCTACATAACGTTATACGTTATATGGTAATGCTACATAACGTTATACGTTATATAGTAATGCTACATAACGTTATACGTTATATGGTAATGCTACATAACGTTATACATTATATGGTAATGCTACATAACGTTATACGTTATATGCTAACAGTATACAACGTTATACGTTATAAGGTAATAGTAAATAACGTTACACGTTATATGGTAATGCTACATAACGTTATACGTTATATGGTAATGCTACATAACGTTATACGTTATATGGTAATGCTACATAACGTTATACGTTATATGGTAATGCTACATAACGTTATACGTTATAACGTAACAGTATATAACGTTATACGTTATGTGGTAATGCTACATAACGTTATACGTTATATGGTAATGCTACATAACGTTATACGTTATATGGTAATGCTACATGAAGTTATACGTAATATGGTAATGCTACATAACGTTATACGTTATAAGGTAACAGTATATAACGTTATACGTTATATGGTAATGCTACATAACGTTATACGTTATATGGTAATGCTACATAACGTTATACGTTATAACGTAACAGTATATAACGTTATACGTTATATGGTAATGCTACATAACGTTATACGTTATAAGGTAATGCTACATAACGTTATACATTATATGGTAATGCTACATAACGTTATACGTTATATGGTAACAGTATATAACGTTATACGTTATATGGTAATGCTACATAACGTTGTACGTTGTATGGTAATGCTACATAACGTTAGACGTTATATGGTAATGCTACATAACGTTATACGTTATATGGTAATGCTACATAACGTTATACGTTATATGGTAATGCTACATAACGTTAGACGTTATATGGTAATGCTACATAACGTTATACGTTATATGGTAATGCTACATAAAATTATACGTTATATGGTAATGCTACATAACGTTATACGTAATATGGTAATGCTACATAACGTTATACGTTATATGGTAATGCTACATAACGTTAGACGTTATATGGTAATGCTACATAACGTTATACGTTATATGGTAATGCTACATAAAATTATACGTTATATGGTAACAGTATACAACGTTATACGTTATAAGGAAATAGTAAATAACGTTACACGTTATATGGTAATGCTACATAACGTTATACGTTATATGGTAATGCTACATAACGTTATACGTTATATGGTAATGCTAGATAACGTTATACGTTATATGGTAACAGTATATAACGTTATACGTTATATGGTAACAGTATATAACGTTATACGTTATATGGTAATGCTACATAACGTTATACGTTATATGGTAATGCTGCATAACGTTATACGTTATAAGGTAATAGTAAATAACGTTACACGTTATATGGTAATGCTACATAACGTTATACGTTATATGGTAATGCTACATAACGTTATACGTTATATGGTAATGGTACATAACGTTATACGTTATATGGTAACAGTATATAACGTTATACGTTATATGGTAATGCTACATAACGTTATACGTTATATGGTAATGCTACATAACGTTATACGTTATATGGTAATGCTACATAACGTTATACGTTATATGGTAATGCTACATAACGTTATACGTTATATGGTAATGCTACATAACGTTATACGTTATATGGTAATGCTACATAACGTTATACGTTATAACGCAACAGTATATAACGTTATACGTTATATGGTAATGCTACATAACGTTATACGTTATAAGGTAATGCTACATAACGTTATACATTATATGGTAATGCTACATAACGTTATACGTTATATGGTAATGCTACACAACGTTATACGTTATATGGTAATGCTACAGAACGTTATAGGTTATATGGTAACAGTATATAACGTTATACGTTATATGGTAATGCTACATAACGTTATACGTTATATGGTAATGCTACATAACGTTATACGTTATATGGTAACAGTATACAACGTTATACGTTATAAGGTAATAGTAAATAACGTTACACGTTATATGGCAACGCTACATAACGTTATACGTTATATGGTAATGCTACATAACGTTATTCGTTATAAGGTAATGCTACATAACGTTATACGTTATATGGTAACAGTATATAACGTTATACGTTATATGGTAATGCTACATAACGTTATACGTTATACGGTAACAGTATATAACGTTATACGTTATAACGTAATGTTTCATAACGTTATACGTTATATGGTAATGCTACATAACGCTATACGTTATATGGTAATGCTACATAACGTTATACATTATATGGTAATGCTACATAACGTTATATGTTATATGGTAACAGTATACAACGTTATACGTTATAAGGTAATAGTAAATAACCTTACACGTTATGTGGTAATGCTACATAACGTTATACGTTATATGGTAATGCTACATAACGTTATACGTTATATGGTAATGCTACATAACGTTATACGTTATATGGTAATGCTACATAACGTTATACATTATATGGTAATGCTACATAACGTTATACGTTATATGGTAACAGTATACAACGTTATACGTTATAAGGTAATAGTACATAACGTTACACGTTATATGGTAATGCTACATAACGTTATACGTTATATGGTAACAGTATATAAAGTTATACGTTATATGGTAATGCTACATAACGTTATACGTTATATGGTAATGCTACATAACGTTATACGTTATATAGTAATGCTACATAACGTTATACGTTATATGGTAATGCTACATAACGTTATACGTTATATGGTAATGCTACATAACGTTATACGTTATATGGTAATGCTACATAACGTTATACGTTATATGGTAATGCTACATAACGTTATACATTATATGGTAATGCTACATGACGTTATACGTTATATGGTAACAGTATACAACGTTATACGTTATAAGGTAATATTAAATAACGTTACACGTTATATGGTAATGCTACATAACGTTATACGTTATATGGTAATGCTACATAACGTTATACGTTATATGGTAATGCTACATAACGTTATACGTTATATGGTAATGCTACATAACGTTATACGTTATATGGTAATGCAACATGAAGTTATACGTAATATGGTAATGCTACATAACGTTATACGTTATAAGGTAACAGTATATAACGTTATACGTTATATGGTAATGCTACATAACGTTATACGTTATATGGTAATGCTACATAACGTTATACGCTATAACGTAACAGTATATAACGTTATACGTTATATGGTAATGCGACATAACGTTATACGTTATAAGGTAATGCTACATAACGTTATACATTATATGGTAATGCTACATAACGTTATACGTTATATGGTAACAGTATATAACGTTATACGTTATATGGTAATGCTACATAACGTTGTACGTTGTATGGTAATGCTACATAACGTTATACGTTATATGGTAACAGTATACAACGTTATACGTTATAAGGTAATAGTAAATAACGTTACACGTTATATGGTAATGCTACATAACGTTATACGTTATATGGTAATGCTACATATCGTTATACGTTATATGGTAATGCTAGATAACGTTATACGTTATATGGTAACAGTATATAACGTTATACGTTATATGGTAATGCTACATAACGTTATACGTTATATGGTAATGCTACATAACGTTATACATTATATGGTAATGCTACATAACGTTATACGTTATATGGTAATGCTACATAACGTTATACGTTATATGGTAACAGTATTCAACGTTATACGTTATAAGGAAATAGTAAATAACGTTACACGTTATATGGTAATGCTACATAACGTTATACGTGATATGGTAATGCTACATAACGTTATACGTTATATGGTAATGCTACATAACGTTATACGTTATATGGTAATGCTACATATCGTTATACGTTATATGGTAATGCTACATAACGTTATACGTAATATGGCAATGCTACATAACGTTATACGTTATAATGTAACAGTATATAACGTTATACGTTATATGGTAATGCTACATATTGTTATACGTTATATGGTAATGCTACATAACGTTATACGTTATATGGTAATGCTACATAACGTTATACGTTATATGGTAATGCTAGATAACGTTATACGTTATATGGTAACAGTATATAACGTTATACGTTATATGGTAATGCTACATAACGTTATACGTTATATGGTAATGCTACATAACGTTATACGTTATATGGTAACAGCATACAACGTTATACGTTATAAGGTAATAGTAAAAAACGTTACACGTTATATGGTAATGCTACATAACGTTATACGTTATATGGAAATGCTACATAACGTTATACGTTATATGGTAACAGTATATAACGTTATACGTTATGTGGTAATGCTACATAATGTTATACGTTATATGGTAATGCTAGATAACGTTATACGTTATATGGTAACAGTATATAACGTTATACGTTATATGGTAATGCTACATAACGTTATACGTTATATGGTAATGCTACATAACGTTATACATTATATGGTAATGCTACATAACGTTATACGTTATATGGTAATGCTACATAACGTTATACGTTATATGGTAATGCTACATAACGTTATACGTAATATGGTAATGCTACATAACGTTATACGTTATATGGTAATGCTACATAACGTTAGACGTTATATGGTAATTCTACATAACGTTATACGTTATATGGTAATGCTACATAACGTTATACGTTATATGGTAACAGTATACAACGTTATACGTTATAAGGAAATAGTAAATAACGTTACACGTTATATGGTAATGCTACATAACGTTATACGTGATATGGTAATGCTACATAACGTTATACGTTATATGGTAATGCTACATAACGTTATACGTTATATGGTAATGCTACATAACGTTATACGTTATATGGTAATGCTACATAACGTTATACGTAATATGGTAATGCTACATAACGTTATACGTTATAATGTAACAGTATATAACGTTATACGTTATATGGTAATGCTACATATTGTTATACGTTATATGGTAATGCTACATAACGTTATACGTTATATGGTAATGCTACATAACGTTATACGTTATATGGTAATGCTACATAACGTTATACGTTATATGGTAATGCTACATAACGTTATACGTTATAAGGTAATGCTACATAACGTTATACATTATATGGTAATGCTACATAACGTTATACGTTATATGGTAATGCTACACAACGTTATACGTTATATGGTAATGCTACAGAACGTTATAGGTTATATGGTAACAGTATATAACGTTATACGTTATATGGTAATGCTACATAACGTTATACGTTATATGGTAATGCTACATAACGTTATACGTAATATGGTAATGCTACATAACGTTATACGTTATATGGTAATGCTACATAACGTTAGACGTTATATGGTAATTCTACATAACGTTATACGTTATATGGTAATGCTACATAACGTTATACGTTATATGGTAACAGTATTCAACGTTATACGTTATAAGGAAATAGTAAATAACGTTACACGTTATATGGTAATGCTACATAACGTTATACGTGATATGGTAATGCTACATAACGTTATACGTTATATGGTAATGCTACATAACGTTATACGTTATATGGTAATGCTACATATCGTTATACGTTATATGGTAATGCTACATAACGTTATACGTAATATGGTAATGCTACATAACGTTATTCGTTATAATGTAACAGTATATAACGTTATACGTTATATGGTAATGCTACATATTGTTATACGTTATATGGTAATGCTACATAACGTTATACGTTATGTGGTAATGCTACATAACGTTATACGTTATATGGTAATGCTAGATAACGTTATACGTTATATGGTAACAGTATATAACGTTATACGTTATATGGTAATGCTACATAACGTTATACGTTATATGGTAATGCTACATAACGTTATACGTTATATGGTAACAGCATACAACGTTATACGTTATAAGGTAATAGTAAAAAACGTTACACGTTATATGGTAATGCTACATAACGTTATACGTTATATGGAAATGCTACATAACGTTATACGTTATATGGTAACAGTATATAACGTTATACGTTATATGGTAATGCTACATAATGTTATACGTTATATGGTAATGCTAGATAACGTTATACGTTATATGGTAACAGTATATAACGTTATACGTTATATGGTAATGCTACATAACGTTATACGTTATATGGTAATGCTACATAACGTTATACATTATATGGTAATGCTACATAACGTTATACGTTATATGGTAATGCTACATAACGTTATACGTTATATGGTAATGCTACATAACGTTATACGTAATATGGTAATGCTACATAACGTTATACGTTATATGGTAATGCTACATAACGTTAGACGTTATATGGTAATTCTACATAACGTTATACGTTATATGGTAATGCTACATAACGTTATACGTTATATGGTAACAGTATACAACGTTATACGTTATAAGGAAATAGTAAATAACGTTACACGTTATATGGTAATGCTACATAACGTTATACGTGATATGGTAATGCTACATAACGTTATACGTTATATGGTAATGCTACATAACGTTATACGTTATATGGTAATGCTACATAACGTTATACGTTATATGGTAATGCTACATAACGTTATACGTAATATGGTAATGCTACATAACGTTATACGTTATAATGTAACAGTATATAACGTTATACGTTATATGGTAATGCTACATATTGTTATACGTTATATGGTAATGCTACATAACGTTATACGTTATATGGTAATGCTACATAACGTTATACATTATATGGTAATGCTACATAACGTTATACGTTATATGGTAATGCTACATAACGTTATACGTTATATGGTAATGCTACATAACGTTATACGTAATATGGTAATGCTACATAACGTTATACGTTATATGGTAATGCTACAGAACGTTATAGGTTATATGGTAACAGTATATAACGTTATACGTTATATGGTAATGCTACATAACGTTATACGTTATATGGTAATGCTACATAACGTTATACGTAATATGGTAATGCTACATAACGTTATACGTTATAATGTAACAGTATATAACGTTATACGTTATATGGTAATGCTACATATTGTTATACGTTATATGGTAATGCTACATAACGTTATACGTTATATGGTAATGCTACATAACGTTATACGTTATATGGTAACAGCATACAACGTTATACGTTATAAGGTAATAGTAAAAAACGTTACACGTTATATGGTAATGCTACATAACGTTATACGTTATATGGAAATGCTACATAACGTTATACGTTATATGGTAACAGTATATAACGTTATACGTTATATGGTAATGCTACATAATGTTATACGTTATATGGTAATGCTAGATAACGTTATACGTTATATGGTAACAGTATATAACGTTATACGTTATATGGTAATGCTACATAACGTTATACGTTATATGGTAATGCTACATAACGTTATACATTATATGGTAATGCTACATAACGTTATACGTTATATGGTAATGCTACATAACGTTATACGTTATATGGTAATGGTACATAACGTTATACGTAATATGGTAATGCTACATAACGTTATACGTTATATGGTAATGCTACATAACGTTAGACGTTATATGGTAATTCTACATAACGTTATACGTTATATGGTAATGCTACATAACGTTATACGTTATATGGTAACAGTATACAACGTTATACGTTATAAGGAAATAGTAAATAACGTTACACGTTATATGGTAATGCTACATAACGTTATACGTGATATGGTAATGCTACATAACGTTATACGTTATATGGTAATGCTACATAACGTTATACGTTATATGGTAATGCTACATAACGTTATACGTTATATGGTAATGCTACATAACGTTATACGTAATATGGTAATGCTACATAACGTTATACGTTATAATGTAACAGTATATAACGTTATACGTTATATGGTAATGCTACATATTGTTATACGCTATATGGTAATGCTACATAACGTTATACGTTATATGGTAATGCTACATAACGTTATACGTTATATGGTAATGCTACATAACGTTATACGTTATATGGTAATGCTACATAACGTTATACGTTATAAGGTAATGCTACATAACGTTATACATTATATGGTAATGCTACATAACGTTATACGTTATATGGTAATGCTACACAACGTTATACGTTATATGGTAATGCTACAGAACGTTATAGGTTATATGGTAACAGTATATAACGTTATACGTTATATGGTAATGCTACATAACGTTATACGTTATATGGTAATGCTACATAACGTTATACGTTATATGGTAACAGTATACAACGTTATACGTTATAAGGTAATCGTAAATAACGTTACACGTTATATGGCAACGCTACATAACGTTATACGTTATATGGTAATGCTACATAACGTTATTCGTTATAAGGTAATGCTACATAACGTTATACGTTATATGGTAACAGTATATAACGTTATACGTTATATGGTAATGCTACATAACGTTATACGTTATACGGTAACAGTATATAACGTTATACGTTATAACGTAATGTTTCATAACGTTATACGTTATATGGTAATGCTACATAACGCTATACGTTATATGGTAATGCTACATAACGTTATACATTATATGGTAATGCTACATAACGTTATATGTTATATGGTAACAGTATACAACGTTATACGTTATAAGGTAATAGTAAATAACCTTACACGTTATGTGGTAATGCTACATAACGTTATACGTTATATGGTAATGCTACATAACGTTATACGTTATATGGTAATGCTACATAACGTTATACGTTATATGGTAATGCTACATAACGTTATACATTATATGGTAATGCTACATAACGTTATACGTTATATGGTAACAGTATACAACGTTATACGTTATAAGGTAATAGCACATAACGTTACACGTTATATGGTAATGCTACATAACGTTATACGTTATATGGTAACAGTATATAAAGTTATACGTTATATGGTAATGCTACATAACGTTATACGTTATATGGTAATGCTACATAACGTTATACGTTATATAGTAATGCTACATAACGTTATACGTTATATGGTAATGCTACATAACGTTATACATTATATGGTAATGCTACATAACGTTATACGTTATATGGTAACAGTATACAACGTTATACGTTATAAGGTAATAGTAAATAACGTTACACGTTATATGGTAATGCTACATAACGTTATACGTTATATGGTAATGCTACATAACGTTATACGTTATATGGTAATGCTACATAACGTTATACGTTATATGGTAATGCTACATAACGTTATACATTATATGGTAATGCTACATGACGTTATACGTTATATGGTAACAGTATACAACGTTATACGTTATAAGGTAATATTAAATAACGTTACACGTTATATGGTAATGCTACATAACGTTATACGTTATATGGTAATGCTACATAACGTTATACGTTATAACGTAACAGTATATAACGTTATACGTTATATGGTAATGCTACATAACGTTATACGTTATAAGGTAATGCTACATAACGTTATACATTATATGGTAATGCTACATAACGTTATACATTATATGGTAATGCTACATAACGTTATACGTTATATGGTAATGCTACATAACGTTATACATTATATGGTAATGCTACATAACGTTATACGGTATATGGTAATGCTACATAACGTTATACGTTATATGGTAATGCTACATAACGTTATACGTTATATGGTAATGCTACATAACGTTATACGTTATATGGTAATGCTACATAACGTTATACGTTATATGGTAATGCTACATGAAGTTATACGTAATATGGTAATGCTACATAACGTTATACGTTATAAGGTAACAGTATATAACGTTATACGTTATATGGTAATGCTACATAACGTTATACGTTATATGGTAATGCTACATAACGTTATACGTTATAACGTAACAGTATATAACGTTATACGTTATATGGTAATGCGACATAACGTTATACGTTATAAGGTAATGCTACATAACGTTATACATTATATGGTAATGCTACATAACGTTATACGTTATATGGTAACAGTATATAACGTTATACGTTATATGGTAATGCTACATAACGTTGTACGTTGTATGGTAATGCTACATAACGTTATACGTTATATGGTAACAGTATACAACGTTATACGTTATAAGGTAATAGTAAATAACGTTACACGTTATATGGTAATGCTACATAACGTTATACGTTATATGGTAATGCTACATATCGTTATACGTTATAAGGAAATAGTAAATAACGTTACACGTTATATGGTAATGCTACATAACGTTATACGTGATATGGTAATGCTACATAACGTTATACGTTATATGGTAATGCTACATAACGTTATACGTTATATGGTAATGCTACATAACGTTATACGTTATATGGTAATGCTACATAACGTTATACGTAATATGGTAATGCTACATAACGTTATACGTTATAATGTAACAGTATATAACGTTATACGTTATATGGTAATGCTACATATTGTTATACGTTATATGGTAATGCTACATAACGTTATACGTTATATGGTAATGCTAGATAACGTTATACGTTATATGGTAACAGTATATAACGTTATACGTTATATGGTAATGCTACATAACGTTATACGTTATATGGTAATGCTACATAACGTTATACGTTATATGGTAACAGCATACAACGTTATACGTTATAAGGTAATAGTAAAAAACGTTACACGTTATATGGTAATGCTACACAACGTTATACGTTATATGGAAATGCTACATAACGTTATACGTTATATGGTAACAGTATATAACGTTATACGTTATATGGTAATGCTACATAATGTTATACGTTATATGGTAATGCTAGATAACGTTATACGTTATATGGTAACAGTATATAACGTTATACGTTATATGGTAATGCTACATAACGTTATACGTTATATGGTAATGCTACATAACGTTATACATTATATGGTAATGCTACATAACGTTATACGTTATATGGTAATGCTACATAACGTTATACGTTATATGGTAATGCTACATAACGTTATACGTTATATAGTAATGCTACATAACGTTATACGTTATATGGTAATGCTACATAACGTTATACGTAATATGGTAATGCTACATAACGTTATACGTTATAATGTAACAGTATATAACGTTATACGTTATATGGTAATGCTACATATTGTTATACGTTATATGGTAATGCTACATAACGTTATACGTTATATGGTAATGCTACATAACATTATACGTTATATGGTAATGCTAGATAACGTTATACGTTATATGGTAACAGTATATAACGTTATACGTTATATGGTAATGCTACATAACGTTATACGTTATATGGTAATGCTACATAACGTTATACGTTATATGGTAACAGCATACAACGTTATACGTTATAAGGTAATAGTAAAAAACGTTACACGTTATATGGTAATGCTACATAACGTTATACGTTATATGGTAATGCTACATAACGTTATACGTTATATGGTAATGCTACATAACGTTATACGTTATATGGTAATGCTACATAACGTTATACGTTATATGGTAACAGCATACAACGTTATACGTTATAAGGTAATAGTAAAAAACGTTACACGTTATATGGTAATGCTACATAACGTTATACGTTATATGGAAATGCTACATAACGTTATACGTTATATGGTAACAGTATATAACGTTATACGTTATATGGTAATGCTACATAATGTTATACGTTATATGGTAATGCTAGATAACGTTATACGTTATATGGTAACAGTATATAACGTTATACGTTATATGGTAATGCTACATAACGTTATACGTTATATGGTAATGCTACATAACGTTATACATTATATGGTAATGCTACATAACGTTATACGTTATATGGTAATGCTACATAACGTTATACGTTATATGGTAATGCTACATAACGTTATACGTAATATGGTAATGCTACATAACGTTATACGTTATATGGTAATGCTACATAACGTTAGACGTTATATGGTAATTCTACATAACGTTATACGTTATATGGTAATGCTACATAACGTTATACGTTATATGGTAACAGTATACAACGTTATAGGTTATAAGGAAATAGTAAATAACGTTACACGTTATATGGTAATGCTACATAACGTTATACGTTATATGGTAATGCTACATAACGTTATACGTTATATGGTAATGCTACATAACGTTATACGTTATATGGTAATGCTACATAACGTTATACGTTATATGGTAATGCTACATAACGTTATACGTAATATGGTAATGCTACATAACGTTATACGTTATAGTGTAACAGTATATAACGTTATACGTTATATGGTAATGCTACATATTGTTATACGTTATATGGTAATGCTACATAACGTTATACGTTATATGGTAATGCTACATAACGTTATACGTTATATGGTAATGCTAGATAACGTTATACGTTATATGGTAACAGTATATAACGTTATACGTTGTATGGTAATGCTACATAACGCTATACGTTATATGGTAACAGCATACAACGTTATACGTTATAAGGTAATAGTAAAAAACGTTACACGTTATATGGTAATGCTACATAACGTTATACGTTATATGGTAATGCTACATAACGTTATACGTTATATGGTAATGCTACATAACGTTATACATTATATGGTAATGCTACATAACGTTATACGTAATATGGTAATGCTACATAACGTTATACGTTATATGGTAATGCTACATAACGTTAGACGTTATATGGTAATTCTACATAACGTTATACGTTATATGGTAATGCTACATATTGTTATACGTTATATGGTAATGCTACATAACGTTATACGTAATATGGTAATGCTACATAACGTTATACGTTATATGGTAATGCTACATAACGTTAGACGTTATATGGTAATGCTACATAACGTTATACATTATATGGTAATGCTACATAACGTTATACGTTATATGGTAATGCTACATAACGTTAGACGTTATATGGTAATTCTACATAACGTTATACGTTATATGGTAATGCTACATAACGTTATACGTTATATGGTAACAGTATACAACGTTATACGTTATAAGGAAATAGTAAATAACGTTACACGTTATATGGTAATGCTACATAACGTTATACGTTATATGGTAATGCTACATAACGTTATACGTTATATGGTAATGCTACATAACGTTATACGTTATATGGTAATGCTACATAACGTTATACGTTATATGGTAATGCTACATAACGTTATACGTAATATGGTAATGCTACATAACGTTATACGTTATAATGTAACAGTATATAACGTTATACGTTATATGGTAATGCTACATATTGTTATACGTTATATGGTAATGCTACATAACGTTATACGTTATATGGTAATGCTACATAACGTTATACGTTATATGGTAATGCTAGATAACGTTATACGTTATATGGTAACAGTATATAACTTTATACGTTGTATGGTAATGCTACATAACGCTATACGTTATATGGTAACAGCATACAACGTTATACGTTATAAGGTAATAGTAAAAAACGTTACACGTTATATGGTAATGCTACATAACGTTATACGTTATATGGTAATGCTACATAACGTTATACGTTATATGGTAATGCTACATAACGTTATACATTATATGGTAATGCTACATAACGTTATACGTTATATGGTAACAATATACAACGTTATACGTTATAAGGAAATAGTAACTAACGTTACACGTTATATGGTAATGCTACATAACGTTATACGTTATATGGTAATGCTACATAACGTTATACGTTATATGGTAATGGTACATAACGTTATACGTTATATGGTAATGCTACATAACGTTATACGTTATATGGTAATGCTACATAACGTTATACGTTATATGGTAATGCTACATAACGTTATACGTTATATGGTAATGCTACATAACGTTATACGTAATATGGTAATGCTACATAACGTTATACGTTATAATGTAACAGTATATAACGTTATACGTTATATGGTAATGCTACATAACGTTATACGTTATAAGGTAATGCTACATAACGTTGTACATTATATGGTAATGCTACATAACGTTATACGTTATATGGTAATGCTACATAACGTTACACGTTATATGGTAATGCTACAGAACGTTATAGGTTATATGGTAACAGTATATAACGTTATACGTTATATGGTAATGATACATAACGTTATGCGTTATATGGTAATGCTACATAACGTTATACGTTACATGGTAACAGTATACAACGTTATACGTTATAAGGTAATAGTAAATAACATTACACGTTATATGGTAACGCTACATAACGTTATACGTTATATGGTAATGCTACATAACGTTATTCGTTATAAGGTAATGCTACATAACGTTATACGTTATATGGTAACAGTATATAACGTTATACGTTATATGGTAATGCTACATAACGTTATACGTTATATGGTAACAGTATATAACGTTATACGTTATAAGGTAATAGTACATAACGTTACACGTTATATGGTAATGCTACATAACTTTATACGTTATATGGTAATGCTACATAACGTTATACGTTATATGGTAATGCTACATAACGTTATACGTTATATGGTAACAGTATACAACGGTATACGTTATAAGGTAATAGTAAATAACGTTACACGTTATGTGGTAATGCTACATAACGTTATACGTTATATGGTAATGCTAGATAACGTTATACGTTATATGGTAACAGTATATAACGTTATACGTTGTATGGTAATGCTACATAACGCTATACGTTATATGGTAACAGCATACAACGTTATACGTTATAAGGTAATAGTAAAAAACGTTACACGTTATATGGTAATGCTACATAACGTTATACGTTATATGGTAATGCTACATAACGTTATACGTTATATGGTAATGCTACATAACGTTATACGTTATATGGTAATGCTACATAACGTTATACATTATATGGTAATGCTACATGACGTTATACGTTATATGGTAACAGTATACAACGTTATACGTTATAAGGTAATATTAAATAACGTTACACGTTATATGGTAACGCTACATAACGTTATACGTTATATGGTAATGCTACATAACGTTATACGTTATATGGTAATGCTACATAACGTTATACGTTATATGGTAATGCTACATAACGTTATACGTTATAAGGTAATGCTACATAACGTTGTACATTATATGGTAATGCTACATAACGTTATACGTTATATGGTAATGCTACATAACGTTATACGTTATATGGTAATGCTACATAACGTTATACGTTATATGGTAATGCTACATAACGTTATACGTTATAAGGTAATGCTACATAACGTTGTACATTATATGGTAATGCTACATAACGTTATACGTTATATGGTAATGCTACATAACGTTATACGTTATATGGTAATGCTACAGAACGTTATAGGTTATATGGTAACAGTATATAACGTTATACGTTATATGGTAATGCTACATAACGTTATACGTTATATGGTAATGCGACATAACGTTATACGTTATATGGTAATGCTACATAACGTTATACGTTATATGGTAATGCTACATAACGTTATACATTATATGGTAATGCTACATGACGTTATACGTTATATGGTAACAGTATACAACGTTATACGTTATAAGGTAATATTAAATAACGTTACACGTTATATGGTAATGCTACATAACGTTATACGTTATATGGTAATGCTATATAACGTTATACGTTATATGGTAATGCTACATAACGTTATACGTTATATGGTAATGCTACATAACGTTATACGTTATATGGTAATGCTACATAACGGTATACGTTATAAGGTAATGCTACATAACGTTATACATTATATGGTAATGATACATAACGTTATACGTTATATGGTAATGCTACATAACGTTATACGTTATATGGTAACAGTATATAACGTTATACGTTATATGGTAATGCTACATAACGTTATACGTTATACGGTAACAGTATATAACGTTATACGTTATAACGTAATGTTTCATATCGTTATACGTTATATGGTAATGCTACAGAACGTTATAGGTTATATGGTAACAGTATATAACGTTATACGTTATATGGTAATGCTACATAACGTTATACGTTATATGGTAATGCTACATAACGTTATACGTTATATGGTAACATTATACAACGTTATACGTTATAAGGTAATAGTAAAAAACGTTACACGTTATATGGTAATGCTACATAACGTTATACGTTATATGGTAATGCTACATAACGTTATACGTTATATGGTAATGCTACATAACGTTATACATTATATGGTAATGCTACATAACGTTATACGTTATATGGTAACAATATACAACGTTATACGTTATAAGGAAATAGTAAATAACGTTACACGTTATATGGTAATGCTACATAACGTTATACGTTATATGGTAATGCTACATAACGTTATACGTTATATGGTAATGCTACATAACGTTATACGTTATATGGTAATGCTACATAACGTTATACGTTATATGGTAATGCTACATAACGTTATACGTTATATGGTAATGCTACATAACGTTATACGTTATATGGTAATGCTACATAACGTTATACGTTATATGGTAATGCTACATAACGTTATACGTTATATGGTAATGCTACATAACGTTATACGTTATAACGCAACAGTATATAACGTTATACGTTATATGGTAATGCTACATGACGTTACACGTTATAAGGTTATGCTACATAACGTTATACATTATATGGCAATGCTACATAACGTTATACGTTATATGGTAATGCTACATAACGTTATACGTTATATGGTAATGCTACATAACGTTATACGTTATATGGTAATGCTACATAACGTTATACGTTATAAGGTAATGCTACATAACGTTATACATTATATGGTAATGCTACATAACGTTATACGTTATATGGTAATGCTACATAACGTTATACGTTATATGGTAATGCTACATAACGTTATACGTAATATGGTATTGCTACATAACGTTATACGTTATAATGTAACAGTATATAACGTTATACGTTATATGGTAATGCTACATATCGTTATACGTTGTATGGTAATGCTACATAACGTTATACGTTATATGGTAATGCTACATAACGTTATACGTTATATGGTAATGCTAGATAACGTTATACGTTATATGGTAACAGTATATAACGTTATACGTTATACGGTAATGCTACATAACGTTATACGTTATATGGTAATGCTACATAACGTTATACGTTATATGGTAACAGTATACAACGTTATACGTTATAAGGTAATAGTAAAAATCGTTACACGTTATATGGTAATGCTACATAACGTTATACGTTATATGGTAATGCTACATAACGTTATACGTTATATGGTAATGCTACATAACGTTATACATTATATGGTAATGCTACATAACGTTATACGTTATATGGTAACAATATACAACGTTATACGTTATAAGGAAATAGTAAATAACGTTACACGTTATATGGTAATGCTACATAACGTTATACGTTATATGGTAATGCTACATAACGTTATACGTTATATGGTAATGCTACATAACGTTATACGTTATATGGTAATGCTACATAACGTTATACGTTACATGGTGATGCTACATAACGTTATACGCCATATGGTAATGCTACATAACGTTATACGTTATATGGTAATGCTAGATAACGTTATACGTTATAATGTAACAGTATATAACGTTATACGTTATATGGTAATGCTACATAACGTTATACGTTATATGGTAATGCTACATAACGTTATACGTTATATGGTAAGGCTACATAACGTTATACGTTATATGGTAATGCTACATAACGTTATACGTTATAAGGTAATGCTACATAACGTTATACGTAATATGGTAATGCTACATAACGTTATACGTTATAATGTAACAGTATATAACGTTATACGTTATATGGTAATGCTACATATCGTTATACGTTGTATGGTAATGCTACATAACGTTATACGTTATATGGTAATGCTACATAACGTTATACGTTATATGGTAATGCTACATAACGTTATACGTTATAACGCAACAGTATATAACGTTATACGTTATATGGTAATGCTACATAACGTTATACATTATATGGTAATGCTACATAACGTTATACGTTATATGGTAATGCTACATAACGTTATACGTTATATGGTAATGCTACATAACGTTATACGTAATATGGTAATGCCACATAACGTTATACGTTATAAGGTAATGCTACATAACGTTATACGTTATATGGTAATGCTACATAACGTTATACGTTATATGGTAATGCTACATAACGTTATACGTTATATGGTAATGCTACATAACGTTATACGTTATAAGGTAATGCTACATAACGTTATACATTATATGGTAATGCTACATAACGTTATACGTTATATGGTAATGCTACATAACGTTATACGTTATATGGTAATGCTACATAACGTTATACGTTATATGGTAATGCTACATAACGTTATACGTTATATGGTAATGCTACATAACGTTATACGTTATATGGTAATGCTACATAACGTTATACGTTATAAGGTAATGCTACATAACGTTATACATTATATGGTAATGCTACATAACGTTATACGTTATATGGTAATGGTACATAACGTTATACGTTATAAGGTAATGCTACATAACGTTATACATTATATGGTAATGCTACATAACGTTATACGTTATGTGGTAATGCTACATAACGTTATACGTTATATGGTAATGCTACATAACGTTATACGTAATATGGTAATGCCACATAACGTTATACGTTATAAGGTAATGCTACATAACGTTATACATTATATGGTAATGCTACATAACGTTATCCGTTATATGGTAACAGTATATAACGTTATACGTTATATGGTAATGCTACATAACGTTGTACGTTGTATGGTAATGCTACATAACGTTATACGTTATATGGTAACAGTATACAACGTTATACGTTATAAGGTAATAGTAAATAACGTTACACGTTATATGGTAATGCTACATAACGTTATACGTTATATGGTAATGCTACATATCGTTATACGTTATATGGTAATGCTAGATAACGTTATACGTTATATGGTAACAGTATATAACGTTATACGTTATATGGTAATGCTACATAATGTTATGCCTTATATGGTAATGCTAGATAACGTTATACGTTATATGGTAACAGTATATAACGTTATACGTTATATGGTAATGCTACATAACGTTATACGTTATATGGTAATGCTACATAACGTTATACATTATATGGTAATGCTACATAACGTTATACGTTATATGGTAATGCTACATAACGTTATACGTTATATGGTAATGCTACATAACGTTATACGTAATATGGTAATGCTACATAACGTTATACGTTATATGGTAATGCTACATAACGTTAGACGTCATATGGTAATTCTACATAACGTTATACGTTATATGGTAATGCTACATAACGTTATACGTTATATGGTAACAGTATACAACGTTATACGTTATAAGGAAATAGTAAATAACGTTACACGTTATATGGTAATGCTACATAACGTTATACGTTATATGGTAATGCTACATAACGTTATACGTTATATGGTAATGCTACATAACGTTATACGTTATATGGTAATGCTACATAACGTTATACGTTATATGGTAATGCTACATAACGTTATACGTAATATGGTAATGCTACATAACGTTATACGTTATAATGTAACAGTATATAACGTTATACGTTATATGGTAATGCTACATATTGTTATACGTTATATGGTAATGCTACATAACGTTATACGTTATATGGTAATGCTACATAACGTTATACGTTATTTGGTAATGCTAGATAACGTTATACGTTATATGGTAACAGTATATAACGTTATACGTTATATGGTAATGCTACATAACGTTATACGTTATATGGTAATGCTACATAACGTTATACGTTATATGGTAACAGCATACAACGTTATACGTTATAAGGTAATAGTAAAAAACGTTACACGTTATATGGTAATGCTACATAACGTTATACGTTATATGGTAATGCTACATAACGTTATACGTTATATGGTAACAGTATATAACGTTATACGTTATATGGTAATGCTACATAATGTTATACGTTATATGGTAATGCTAGATAACGTTATACGTTATATGGTAACAGTATATAACGTTATACGTTATATGGTAATGCTACATAACGTTATACGTTATATGGTAATGCTACATAACGTTATACATTATATGGTAATGCTACATAACGTTATACGTTATATGGTAATGCTACATAACGTTATACGTAATATGGTAATGCCACATAACGTTATACGTTATATGGTAACAGTATACAACGTTATACGTTATAAGGAAATAGTAAATAACGTTACACGTTATATGGTAATGCTACATAACGTTATACGTTATATGGTAATGCTACATAACGTTATACGTTATATGGTAATGCTACATAACGTTATACGTTATATGGTAATGCTACATAACGTTATACGTTATATGGTAATGCTACATAACGTTATACGTTATAATGTAACAGTATATAACGTTATACGTTATATGGTAATGCTACATATTGTTATACGTTATATGGTAATGCTACATAACGTTATACGTTATATGGTAATGCTACATAACGTTATACGTTATATGGTAATGCTAGATAACGTTATACGTTATATGGTAACAGTATATAACGTTATACGTTATATGGTAATGCTACATAACGTTATACGTTATATGGTAATGCTACATAACGTTATACGTTATATGGTAACAGCATACAACGTTATACGTTATAAGGTAATAGTAAAAAACGTTACACGTTATATGGTAATGCTACATAACGTTATACGTTATATGGTAATGCTACATAACGTTATACGTTATATGGTAACAGTATATAACGTTATACGTTATATGGTAATGCTACATAATGTTATACGTTATATGGTAATGCTAGATAACGTTATACGTTATATGGTAACAGTATATAACGTTATACGTTATATGGTAATGCTACATAACGTTATACGTTATATGGTAATGCTACATAACGTTATACATTATATGGTAATGCTACATAACGTTATACGTTATATGGTAATGCTACATAACGTTATACGTTATATGGTAATGCTACATAACGTTATACGTAATATGGTAATGCTACATAACGTTATACGTTATATGGTAATGCTACATAACGTTAGACGTTATATGGTAATTCTACATAACGTTATACGTTATATGGTAATGCTACATAACGTTATACGTTATATGGTAACAGTATACAACGATATACGTTATAAGGAAATAGTAAATAACGTTACACGTTATATGGTAATGCTACATAACGTTATACGTTATATGGTAATGCTACATAACGTTATACGTTATATGGTAATGCTACATAACGTTATACGTTATATGGTAATGCTACATAACGTTATACGTTATATGGTAATGCTACATAACGTTATACGTAATATGGTAATGCTACAGAACGTTATACGTTATAATGTAACAGTATATAACGTTATACGTTATATGGTAATGCTACATATTGTTATACGTTATATGGTAATGCTACATAACGTTATACGTTATATGGTAATGCTACATAACGTTATACGTTATATGGTAATGCTAGATAACGTTATACGTTATATGGTAACAGTATATAACGTTATACGTTATATGGTAATGCTACATAACGTTATACGTTATATGGTAATGCTACATAACGTTATACGTTATATGGTAACAGCATACAACGTTATACGTTATAAGGTAATAGTAAAAAACGTTACACGTTATATGGTAATGCTACATAACGTTATACGTTATATGGTAATGCTACATAACGTTATACGTTATATGGTAATGCTACATAACGTTATACATTATATGGTAATGCTACATAACGTTATACGTTATATGGTAACAATATACAACGTTATACGTTATAAGGAAATAGTAAATAACGTTACACGTTATATGGTAATGCTACATAACGTTATACGTTATATGGTAATGCTACATAACGTTATACGTTATATGGTAATGGTACATAACGTTATACGTTATATGGTAATGCTACATAACGTTATACGTTATATGGTAATGCTACATAACGTTATACGTTATATGGTAATGCTACATAACGTTATACGTTATATGGTAATGCTACATAACGTTATACGTAATATGGTAATGCTACATAACGTTATACGTTATAATGTAACAGTATATAACGTTATACGTTATCTGGTAATGCTACATAACGTTATACGTTATAAGGTAATGCTACATAACGTTGTACATTATATGGTAATGCTACATAACGTTATACGTTATATGGTAATGCTACATAACGTTATACGTTATATGGTAATGCTACATAACGTTATACGTTATATGGTAATGCTACATAACGTTATACGTTACATGGTAACAGTATACAACGTTATACGTTATAAGGTAATAGTAAATAACATTACACGTTATATGGTAACGCTACATAACGTTATACGTTATATGGTAATGCTACATAACGTTATTCGTTATAAGGTAATGCTACATAACGTTATACGTTATATGGTAACAGTATATAACGTTATACGTTATATGGTAATGCTACATAACGTTATACGTTATATGGTAACAGTATATAACGTTATACGTTATAACGTAATGCTACATAACGTTATACGTTATATGGTAATGCTACATAACGTTATACGTTATATGGTAATGCTACATAACGTTATACATTATATGGTAATGCTACATAACGTTATACATTATATGGTAATGCTACATAACGTTATACGTTATATGGTAACAGTATACAACGTTATACGTTATAAGGTAATAGTAAATAACGTTACACGTTATGTGGTAATGCTGCATAACGTTATACGTTATATGGTAATGCTACATAACGTTATACGTTATATGGTAATGCTACATAACGTTATACGTTATATGGTAATGCTACATAACGTTATACGTTATAAGGTAACAGTATACAACGTTATACGTTATAAGGTAATAGTACATAACGTTACACGTTATATGGTAATGCTACATAACGTTATACGTTATATGGTAATGCTACATAACGTTATACGTTATATGGTAATGCTACATAACGTTATACATTATATGGTAATGCTACATGACGTTATACGTTATATGGTAACAGTATACAACGTTATACGTTATAAGGTAATATTAAATAACGTTACACGTTATATGGTAACGCTACATAACGTTATACGTTATATGGTAATGCTACATAACGTTATACGTTATATGGTAATGCTACATAACGTTATACGTTATATGGTAATGCTACATAACGTTATACGTTATATGGTAATGCTACATAACGTTATACATTATATGGTAATGCTACATGACGTTATACGTTATATGGTAACAGTATACAACGTTATACGTTATAAGGTAATATTAAATAACGTTACACGTTATATGGTAACGCTACATAACGTTATACGTTATATGGTAATGCTACATAACGTTATACGTTATATGGTAATGCAACATAACGTTATACGTTATATGGTAATGCTACATAACGTTATACGTTATAAGGTAATGCTACATAACGTTGTACATTATATGGTAATGCTACATAACGTTATACGTTATATGGTAATGCTACATAACGTTATACGTTATATGGTAATGCTACATAACGTTATACGTTATATGGTAATGCTACATAACGTTATACGTTATAAGGTAATGCTACATAACGTTGTACATTATATGGTAATGCTACATAACGTTATACGTTATATGGTAATGCTACATAACGTTATACGTTATATGGTAATGCTACAGAACGTTATAGGTTATATGGTAACAGTATATAACGTTATACGTTATATGGTAATGCTACATAACGTTATACGTTATATGGTAATGCTACATAACGTTATACGTTATATGGTAACAGTATACAACGTTATACGTTATAAGGTAATAGTAAATAACGTTACACGTTATATGGTAACGCTACATAACGTTATACGTTATATGGTAATGCTACATAACGTTATTCGTTATAAGGTAATGCTACATAACTTTATACGTTATATGGTAACAGTATATAACGTTATATGTTATATGGTAACAGTATACAACGTTATACGTTATAAGGTAATAGTAAATAACGTTACACGTTATGTGGTAATGCTACATAACGCTATACGTTATATGGTAATGCTACATAACGTTATACGTTATATGGTAATGCTACATAACGTTATACGTTATATGGTAATGCTACATAACGTTATACATTATATGGTAATGCTACATAACGTTATACGTTATATGGTAACAGTATACAACGTTATACGTTATAAGGTAATAGTACATAACGTTACACGTTATATGGTAATGCTACATAACGTTATACGTTATATGGTAACAGTATATAACGTTATACGTTATATGGTAATGCTACATAACGTTATACGTTATATGGTAATGCTACATAACGTTATACGTTATATGGTAATGCTACATAACGTTATACGTTATATGGTAATGCTACATAACGTTATACATTATATGGTAATGCTACATAACGTTGTACGTTATATGGTAACAGTATACAACGTTATACGTTATAAGGTAATATTAAATAACGTTACACGTTATATGGTAATGCTACATAACGTTATACGTTATATGGTAATGCTATATAACGTTATACGTTATATGGTAATGCTACATAACGTTATACGTTATATGGTAATGCTACATAACGTTATACGTTATATGGTAATGCTACATAACGTTATACGTTATAAGGTAATGCTACATAACGTTATACATTATATGGTAATGCTACATAACGTTATACGTTATATGGTAATGCTACATAACGTTATACGTTATATGGTAACAGTATATAACGTTATACGTTATATGGTAATGCTACATAACGTTATACGTTATACGGTAACAGTATATAACGTTATACGTTATAACGTAATGTTTCATATCGTTATACGTTATATGGTAATGCTACAGAACGTTATAGGTTATATGGTAACAGTATATAACGTTATACGTTATATGGTAATGCTACATAACGTTATACGTTATATGGTAATGCTACATAACGTTATACGTTCTAACGCAACAGTATATAACGTTATACGTTATATGGTAATGCTACATGACGTTATACGTTATAAGGTTATGCTACATAACGTTATACATTATATGGCAATGCTACATAACGTTATACGTTATATGGTAATGCTACATAACGTTATACGTTATATGGTAATGCTACATAACGTTATACGTTATATGGTAACAGTATATAACGTTATACGTTATATGGTAATGCTACATAACGTTATACGTTATATGGTAATGCTACATAACGTTATACATTATATGGTAATGCTACATAACGTTATACGTTATATGGTAATGCTACATAACGTTATACGTTATATGGTAACAGTATATAACGTTATACGTTATATGGTAATGCTACATAATGTTATACGTTATATGGTAATGCTAGATAACGTTATACGTTATATGGTAACAGTATATAACGTTATACGTTATATGGTAATGCTACATAACTTTATACGTTATATGGTAATGCTACATAACGTTATACATTATATGGTAATGCTACATAACGTTATACGTTATATGGTAATGCTACATAACGTTATACGTTATATGGTAATGCTACATAACGTTATACGTAATATGGTAATGCTACATAACGTTATACGTTATATGGTAATGCTACATAACGTTAGACGTTATATGGTAATTCTACATAACGTTATACGTTATATGGTAATGCTACATAACGTTATACGTTATATGGTAACAGTATACAACGTTATACGTTATAAGGAAATAGTAAATAACGTTACACGTTATATGGTAATGCTACATAACGTTATACGTTATATGGTAATGCTACATAACGTTATACGTTATATGGTAATGCTACATAACGTTATACGTTATATGGTAATGCTACATAACGTTATACGTTATATGGTAATGCTACATAACGTTATACGTTATATGGTAATGCTACATAACGTTATACGTAATATGGTAATGCTACATAACGTTATACGTTATAATGTAACAGTATATAACGTTATACGTTATATGGTAATGCTACATATTGTTATACGTTATATGGTAATGCTACATAACGTTATACGTTATATGGTAATGCTACATAACGTTATACGTTATATGGTAATGCTAGATAACGTTATACGTTATATGGTAACAGTATATAACGTGATACGTTATATGGTAATGCTACATAACGTTATACGTTATATGGTAATGCTACATAACGTTATACGTTATATGGTAACAGCATACAACGTTATACGTTATAAGGTAATAGTAAAAAACGTTACACGTTATATGGTAATGCTACATAACGTTATACGTTATATGGTAATGCTACATAACGTTATACGTTATATGGTAATGCTACATAACGTTATACATTATATGGTAATGCTACATAACGTTATACGTTATATGGTAACAATATACAACGTTATACGTTATAAGGAAACAGTAAATAACGTTACACGTTATATGGTAATGCTACATAACGTTATACGTTATATGGTAATGCTACATAACGTTATACGTTATATGGTAATGGTACATAACGTTATACGTTATATGGTAATGCTACATAACGTTATACGTTATATGGTAATGCTACATAACGTTATACGTTATATGGTAATGCTACATAACGTTATACGTTATATGGTAATGCTACATAACGTTATACGTAATATGGCAATGCTACATAACGTTATACGTTATAATGTAACAGTATATAACGTTATACGTTATCTGGTAATGCTACATAACGTTATACGTTATAAGGTAATGCTACATAACGTTGTACATTATATGGTAATGCTACATAACGTTATACGTTATATGGTAATGCTACATAACGTTACACGTTATATGGTAATGCTACAGAACGTTATAGGTTATATGGTAACAGTATATAACGTTATACGTTATATGGTAATGCTACATAACGTTATACGTTATATGGTAATGCTACATAACGTTATACGTTACATGGTAACAGTATACAACGTTATACGTTATAAGGTAATAGTAAATAACATTACACGTTATATGGTAACGCTACATAACGTTATACGTTATATGGTAATGCTACATAACGTTATTCGTTATAAGGTAATGCTACATAACGTTATACGTTATATGGTAACAGTATATAACGTTATACGTTATATGGTAATGCTACATAACGTTATACGTTATATGGTAACAGTATATAACGTTATACGTTATAACGTAATGCTACATAACGTTATACGTTATATGGTAATGCTACATAACGTTATACGTTATATGGTAATGCTACATAACGTTATACATTATATGGTAATGCTACATAACGTTATACGTTATATGGTAACAGTATACAACGTTATACGTTATAAGGTAATAGTAAATAACGTTACACGTTATGTGGTAATGCTACATAACGTTATACGTTATATGGTAATGCTGCATAACGTTATACGTTATATGGTAATGCTACATAACGTTATACGTTATATGGTAATGCTACATAACGTTATACGTTATAAGGTAACAGTATACAACGTTATACGTTATAAGGTAATAGTACATAACGTTACACGTTATATGGTAATGCTACATAACGTTATACGTTATATGGTAATGCTACATAACGTTATACGTTATATGGTAATGCTACATAACGTTATACGTTATATGGTAATGCTACATAACGTTATACATTATATGGTAATGCTACATGACGTTATACGTTATATGGTAACAGTATACAACGTTATACGTTATAAGGTAATATTAAATAACGTTACACGTTATATGGTAACGCTACATAACGTTATACGTTATATGGTAATGCTACATAACGTTATACGTTATATGGTAATGCTACATAACGTTATACGTTATATGGTAATGCTACATAACGTTATACGTTATAAGGTAATGCTACATAACGTTGTACATTATATGGTAATGCTACATAACGTTATACGTTATATGGTAATGCTACATAACGTTATACGTTATATGGTAATGCTACATAACGTTATACGTTATATGGTAATGCTACATAACGTTATACGTTATAAGGTAATGCTACATAACGTTGTACATTATATGGTAATGCTACATAACGTTATACGTTATATGGTAATGCTACATAACGTTATACGTTATATGGTAATGCTACAGAACGTTATAGGTTATATGGTAACAGTATATAACGTTATACGTTATATGGTAATGCTACATAACGTTATACGTTATATGGTAATGCTACATAACGTTATACGTTATATGGTAACAGTATACAACGTTATACGTTATAAGGTAATAGTAAATAACGTTACACGTTATATGGTAACGCTACATAACGTTATACGTTATATGGTAATGCTACATAACGTTATTCGTTATAAGGTAATGCTACATAACGTTATACGTTATATGGTAAGAGTATATAACGTTATATGTTATATGGTAACAGTATACAACGTTATACGTTATAAGGTAATAGTAAATAACGTTACACGTTTTGTGGTAATGCTACATAACGCTATACGTTATATGGTAATGCTACATAACGTTATACGTTATATGGTAATGCTACATAACGTTATACGTTATATGGTAATGCTACATAACGTTATACATTATATGGTAATGCTACATAACGTTATACGTTATAAGGTAATAGTACATAACGTTACACGTTATATGGTAATGCTACATAACGTTATACGTTATATGGTAACAGTATATAACGTTATACGTTATATGGTAATGCTACATAACGTTATACGTTATATGGTAATGCTACATAACGTTATACGTTATATGGTAATGCTACATAACGTTATACGTTATATGGTAATGCTACATAACTTTATACATTATATGGTAATGCTACATAACGTTGTACGTTATATGGTAACAGTATACAACGTTATACGTTATAAGGTAATATTAAATAACGTTACACGTTATATGGTAATGCTACATAACGTTATACGTTATATAGTAATGCTATATAACGTTATACGTTATATGGTAATGCTACATAACGTTATACGTTATATGGTAATGCTACATAACGTTATACGTTATATGGTAATGCTACATAACGTTATACGTTATAAGGTAATGCTACATAACGTTATACATTATATGGTAATGCTACATAACGTTATACGTTATATGGTAATGCTACATAACGTTATACGTTATATGGTAACAGTATATAACGTTATACGTTATATGGTAATGCTACATAACGTTATACGTTATACGGTAACAGTATATAACGTTATACGTTATAACGTAATGTTTCATATCGTTATACGTTATATGGTAATGCTACATAACGTTATACGTTATATGGTAATGCTACATAACGTTATACATTATATGGTAATGCTACATAACGTTATACGTTATATGGTAACAATATACAACGTTATACGTTATAAGGAAATAGTAAATAACGTTACACGTTATATGGTAATGCTACATAACGTTATACGTTATATGGTAATGCTACATAACGTTATACGTTATATGGTAATGCTACATAACGTTATACATTATATGGTAATGCTACATAACGTTATACGTTATATGGTAACAATATACAACGTTATACGTTATAAGGAAATAGTAAATAACGTTACACGTTATATGGTAATGCTACATAACGTTATACGTTATATGGTAATGCTACATAACGTTATACGTTATATGGTAATGGTACATAACGTTATACGTTATATGGTAATGCTACATAACGTTATACGTTATATGGTAATGCTACATAACGTTATACGTTATATGGTAATGCTACATAACGTTATACGTTATATGGTAATGCTACATAACGTTATACGTAATATGGTAATGCTACATAACGTTATACGTTATAATGTAACAGTATATAACGTTATACGTTATCTGGTAATGCTACATAACGTTATACGTTATAAGGTAATGCTACATAACGTTGTACATTATATGGTAATGCTACATAACGTTATACGTTATATGGTAATGCTACATAACGTTATACGTTATATGGTAATGCTACATAACGTTATACGTTATATGGTAATGCTACATAACGTTATACGTTACATGGTAACAGTATACAACGTTATACGTTATAAGGTAATAGTAAATAACATTACACGTTATATGGTAACGCTACATAACGTTATACGTTATATGGTAATGCTACATAACGTTATTCGTTATAAGGTAATGCTACATAACGTTATACGTTATATGGTAACAGTATATAACGTTATACGTTATATGGTAATGCTACATAACGTTATACGTTATATGGTAACAGTATATAACGTTATACGTTATAACGTAATGCTACATAACGTTATACGTTATATGGTAATGCTACATAACGTTATACGTTATATGGTAATGCTACATAACGTTATACATTATATGGTAATGCTACATAACGTTATACATTATATGGTAATGCTACATAACGTTATACGTTATATGGTAACAGTATACAACGTTATACGTTATAAGGTAATAGTAAATAACGTTACACGTTATGTGGTAATGCTACATAACGTTATACGTTATATGGTAATGCTACATAACGTTATACGTTATATGGTAATGCTACATAACGTTATACGTTATATGGTAATGCTACATAACGTTATACGTTATAAGGTAACAGTATACAACGTTATACGTTATAAGGTAATAGTACATAACGTTACACGTTATATGGTAATGCTACATAACGTTATACGTTATATGGTAATGCTACATAACGTTATACGTTATATGGTAATGCTACATAACGTTATACATTATATGGTAATGCTACATGACGTTATACGTTATATGGTAACAGTATACAACGTTATACGTTATAAGGTAATATTAAATAACGTTACACGTTATATGGTAACGCTACATAACGTTATACGTTATATGGTAATGCTACATAACGTTATACGTTATATGGTAATGCTACATAACGTTATACGTTATATGGTAATGCTACATAACGTTATACGTTATATGGTAATGCTACATAACGTTATACATTATATGGTAATGCTACATGACGTTATACGTTATATGGTAACAGTATACAACGTTATACGTTATAAGGTAATATTAAATAACGTTACACGTTATATGGTAACGCTACATAACGTTATACGTTATATGGTAATGCTACATAACGTTATACGTTATATGGTAATGCAACATAACGTTATACGTTATATGGTAATGGTACATAACGTTATACGTTATAAGGTAATGCTACATAACGTTGTACATTATATGGTAATGCTACATAACGTTATACGTTATATGGTAATGCTACATAACGTTATACGTTATATGGTAATGCTACATAACGTTATACGTTATATGGTAATGCTACATAACGTTATACGTTATAAGGTAATGCTACATAACGTTGTACATTATATGGTAATGCTACATAACGTTATACGTTATATGGTAATGCTACATAACGTTATACGTTATATGGTAATGCTACAGAACGTTATAGGTTATATGGTAACAGTATATAACGTTATACGTTATATGGTAATGCTACATAACGTTATACGTTATATGGTAATGCTACATAACGTTATACGTTATATGGTAACAGTATACAACGTTATACGTTATAAGGTAATAGTAAATAACGTTACACGTTATATGGTAACGCTACATAACGTTATACGTTATATGGTAATGCTACATAACGTTATTCGTTATAAGGTAATGCTACATAACTTTATACGTTATATGGTAACAGTATATAACGTTATATGTTATATGGTAACAGTATACAACGTTATACGTTATAAGGTAATAGTAAATAACGTTACACGTTATGTGGTAATGCTACATAACGCTATACGTTATATGGTAATGCTACATAACGTTATACGTTATATGGTAATGCTACATAACGTTATACGTTATATGGTAATGCTACATAACGTTATACATTATATGGTAATGCTACATAACGTTATACGTTATATGGTAACAGTATACAACGTTATACGTTATAAGGTAATAGTACATAACGTTACACGTTATATGGTAATGCTACATAACGTTATACGTTATATGGTAACAGTATATAACGTTATACGTTATATGGTAATGCTACATAACGTTATACGTTATATGGTAATGCTACATAACGTTATACGTTATATGGTAATGCTACATAACGTTATACGTTATATGGTAATGCTACATAACGTTATACATTATATGGTAATGCTACATAACGTTGTACGTTATATGGTAACAGTATACAACGTTATACGTTATAAGGTAATATTAAATAACGTTACACGTTATATGGTAATGCTACATAACGTTATACGTTATATGGTAATGCTATATAACGTTATACGTTATATGGTAATGCTACATAACGTTATACGTTATATGGTAATGCTACATAACGTTATACGTTATATGGTAATGCTACATAACGTTATACGTTATAAGGTAATGCTACATAACGTTATACATTATATGGTAATGCTACATAACGTTATACGTTATATGGTAATGCTACATAACGTTATACGTTATATGGTAACAGTATATAACGTTATACGTTATATGGTAATGCTACATAACGTTATACGTTATACGGTAACAGTATATAACGTTATACGTTATAACGTAATGTTTCATATCGTTATACGTTATATGGTAATGCTACAGAACGTTATAGGTTATATGGTAACAGTATATAACGTTATACGTTATATGGTAATGCTACATAACGTTATACGTTATATGGTAATGCTACATAACGTTATACGTTCTAACGCAACAGTATATAACGTTATACGTTATATGGTAATGCTACATGACGTTATACGTTATAAGGTTATGCTACATAACGTTATACATTATATGGTAATGCTACATGACGTTATACGTTATATGGTAACAGTATACAACGTTATACGTTATAAGGTAATATTAAATAACGTTACACGTTATATGGTAACGCTACATAACGTTATACGTTATATGGTAATGCTACATAACGTTATACGTTATATGGTAATGCAACATAACGTTATACGTTATATGGTAATGCTACATAACGTTATACGTTATAAGGTAATGCTACATAACGTTGTACATTATATGGTAATGCTACATAACGTTATACGTTATATGGTAATGCTACATAACGTTATACGTTATATGGTAATGCTACATAACGTTATACGTTATATGGTAATGCTACATAACGTTATACGTTATAAGGTAATGCTACATAACGTTGTACATTATATGGTAATGCTACATAACGTTATACGTTATATGGTAATGCTACATAACGTTATACGTTATATGGTAATGCTACAGAACGTTATAGGTTATATGGTAACAGTATATAACGTTATACGTTATATGGTAATGCTACATAACGTTATACGTTATATGGTAATGCTACATAACGTTATACGTTATATGGTAACAGTATACAACGTTATACGTTATAAGGTAATAGTAAATAACGTTACACGTTATATGGTAACGCTACATAACGTTATACGTTATATGGTAATGCTACATAACGTTATTCGTTATAAGGTAATGCTACATAACTTTATACGTTATATGGTAACAGTATATAACGTTATATGTTATATGGTAACAGTATACAACGTTATACGTTATAAGGTAATAGTAAATAACGTTACACGTTATGTGGTAATGCTACATAACGCTATACGTTATATGGTAATGCTACATAACGTTATACGTTATATGGTAATGCTACATAACGTTATACGTTATATGGTAATGCTACATAACGTTATACATTATATGGTAATGCTACATAACGTTATACGTTATATGGTAACAGTATACAACGTTATACGTTATAAGGTAATAGTACATAACGTTACACGTTATATGGTAATGCTACATAACGTTATACGTTATATGGTAACAGTATATAACGTTATACGTTATATGGTAATGCTACATAACGTTATACGTTATATGGTAATGCTACATAACGTTATACGTTATATGGTAATGCTACATAACGTTATACGTTATATGGTAATGCTACATAACGTTATACATTATATGGTAATGCTACATAACGTTGTACGTTATATGGTAACAGTATACAACGTTATACGTTATAAGGTAATATTAAATAACGTTACACGTTATATGGTAATGCTACATAACGTTATACGTTATATGGTAATGCTATATAACGTTATACGTTATATGGTAATGCTACATAACGTTATACGTTATATGGTAATGCTACATAACGTTATACGTTATATGGTAATGCTACATAACGTTATACGTTATAAGGTAATGCTACATAACGTTATACATTATATGGTAATGCTACATAACGTTATACGTTATATGGTAATGCTACATAACGTTATACGTTATATGGTAACAGTATATAACGTTATACGTTATATGGTAATGCTACATAACGTTATACGTTATACGGTAACAGTATATAACGTTATACGTTATAACGTAATGTTTCATATCGTTATACGTTATATGGTAATGCTACAGAACGTTATAGGTTATATGGTAACAGTATATAACGTTATACGTTATATGGTAATGCTACATAACGTTATACGTTATATGGTAATGCTACATAACGTTATACGTTCTAACGCAACAGTATATAACGTTATACGTTATATGGTAATGCTACATGACGTTATACGTTATAAGGTTATGCTACATAACGTTATACATTATATGGCAATGCTACATAACGTTATACGTTATATGGTAATGCTACATAACGTTATACGTTATATGGTAATGCTACATAACGTTATACGTTATATGGTAACAGTATATAACGTTATACGTTATATGGTAATGCTACATAACGTTATACGTTATATGGTAATGCTACATAACGTTATACATTATATGGTAATGCTACATAACGTTATACGTTATATGGTAATGCTACATAACGTTATACGTTATATGGTAACAGTATATAACGTTATACGTTATATGGTAATGCTACATAATGTTATACGTTATATGGTAATGCTAGATAACGTTATACGTTATATGGTAACAGTATATAACGTTATACGTTATATGGTAATGCTACATAACTTTATACGTTATATGGTAATGCTACATAACGTTATACATTATATGGTAATGCTACATAACGTTATACGTTATATGGTAATGCTACATAACGTTATACGTTATATGGTAATGCTACATAACGTTATACGTAATATGGTAATGCTACATAACGTTATACGTTATATGGTAATGCTACATAACGTTAGAAGTTATATGGTAATTCTACATAACGTTATACGTTATATGGTAATGCTACATAACGTTATACGTTATATGGTAACAGTATACAACGTTATACGTTATAAGGAAATAGTAAATAACGTTACACGTTATATGGTAATGCTACATAACGTTATACGTTATATGGTAATGCTACATAACGTTATACGTTATATGGTAATGCTACATAACGTTATACGTTATATGGTAATGCTACATAACGTTATACGTTATATGGTAATGCTACATAACGTTATACGTTATATGGTAATGCTACATAACGTTATACGTAATATGGTAATGCTACATAACGTTATACGTTATAATGTAACAGTATATAACGTTATACGTTATATGGTAATGCTACATATTGTTATACGTTATATGGTAATGCTACATAACGTTATACGTTATATGGTAATGCTACATAACGTTATACGTTATATGGTAATGCTAGATAACGTTATACGTTATATGGTAACAGTATATAACGTGATACGTTATATGGTAATGCTACATAACGTTATACGTTATATGGTAATGCTACATAACGTTATACGTTATATGGTAACAGCATACAACGTTATACGTTATAAGGTAATAGTAAAAAACGTTACACGTTATATGGTAATGCTACATAACGTTATACGTTATATGGTAATGCTACATAACGTTATACGTTATATGGTAATGCTACATAACGTTATACATTATATGGTAATGCTACATAACGTTATACGTTATATGGTAACAATATACAACGTTATACGTTATAAGGAAACAGTAAATAACGTTACACGTTATATGGTAATGCTACATAACGTTATACGTTATATGGTAATGCTACATAACGTTATACGTTATATGGTAATGGTACATAACGTTATACGTTATATGGTAATGCTACATAACGTTATACGTTATATGGTAATGCTACATAACGTTATACGTTATATGGTAATGCTACATAACGTTATACGTTATATGGTAATGCTACATAACGTTATACGTAATATGGCAATGCTACATAACGTTATACGTTATAATGTAACAGTATATAACGTTATACGTTATCTGGTAATGCTACATAACGTTATACGTTATAAGGTAATGCTACATAACGTTGTACATTATATGGTAATGCTACATAACGTTATACGTTATATGGTAATGCTACATAACGTTACACGTTATATGGTAATGCTACAGAACGTTATAGGTTATATGGTAACAGTATATAACGTTATACGTTATATGGTAATGCTACATAACGTTATACGTTATATGGTAATGCTACATAACGTTATACGTTACATGGTAACAGTATACAACGTTATACGTTATAAGGTAATAGTAAATAACATTACACGTTATATGGTAACGCTACATAACGTTATACGTTATATGGTAATGCTACATAACGTTATTCGTTATAAGGTAATGCTACATAACGTTATACGTTATATGGTAACAGTATATAACGTTATACGTTATATGGTAATGCTACATAACGTTATACGTTATATGGTAACAGTATATAACGTTATACGTTATAACGTAATGCTACATAACGTTATACGTTATATGGTAATGCTACATAACGTTATACGTTATATGGTAATGCTACATAACGTTATACATTATATGGTAATGCTACATAACGTTATACGTTATATGGTAACAGTATACAACGTTATACGTTATAAGGTAATAGTAAATAACGTTACACGTTATGTGGTAATGCTACATAACGTTATACGTTATATGGTAATGCTACATAACGTTATACGTTATATGGTAATGCTACATAACGTTATACGTTATATGGTAATGCTACATAACGTTATACGTTATAAGGTAACAGTATACAACGTTATACGTTATAAGGTAATAGTACATAACGTTACACGTTATATGGTAATGCTACATAACGTTATACGTTATATGGTAATGCTACATAACGTTATACGTTATATGGTAATGCTACATAACGTTATACGTTATATGGTAATGCTACATAACGTTATACATTATATGGTAATGCTACATGACGTTATACGTTATATGGTAACAGTATACAACGTTATACGTTATAAGGTAATATTAAATAACGTTACACGTTATATGGTAACGCTACATAACGTTATACGTTATATGGTAATGCTACATAACGTTATACGTTATATGGTAATGCTACATAACGTTATACGTTATATGGTAATGCTACATAACGTTATACGTTATAAGGTAATGCTACATAACGTTGTACATTATATGGTAATGCTACATAACGTTATACGTTATATGGTAATGCTACATAACGTTATACGTTATATGGTAATGCTACATAACGTTATACGTTATATGGTAATGCTACATAACGTTATACGTTATAAGGTAATGCTACATAACGTTGTACATTATATGGTAATGCTACATAACGTTATACGTTATATGGTAATGCTACATAACGTTATACGTTATATGGTAATGCTACAGAACGTTATAGGTTATATGGTAACAGTATATAACGTTATACGTTATATGGTAATGCTACATAACGTTATACGTTATATGGTAATGCTACATAACGTTATACGTTATATGGTAACAGTATACAACGTTATACGTTATAAGGTAATAGTAAATAACGTTACACGTTATATGGTAACGCTACATAACGTTATACGTTATATGGTAATGCTACATAACGTTATTCGTTATAAGGTAATGCTACATAACGTTATACGTTATATGGTAAGAGTATATAACGTTATATGTTATATGGTAACAGTATACAACGTTATACGTTATAAGGTAATAGTAAATAACGTTACACGTTTTGTGGTAATGCTACATAACGCTATACGTTATATGGTAATGCTACATAACGTTATACGTTATATGGTAATGCTGCATAACGTTATACGTTATATGGTAATGCTACATAACGTTATACATTATATGGTAATGCTACATAACGTTATACGTTATAAGGTAATAGTACATAACGTTACACGTTATATGGTAATGCTACATAACGTTATACGTTATATGGTAACAGTATATAACGTTATACGTTATATGGTAATGCTACATAACGTTATACGTTATATGGTAATGCTACATAACGTTATACGTTATATGGTAATGCTACATAACGTTATACGTTATATGGTAATGCTACATAACTTTATACATTATATGGTAATGCTACATAACGTTGTACGTTATATGGTAACAGTATACAACGTTATACGTTATAAGGTAATATTAAATAACGTTACACGTTATATGGTAATGCTACATAACGTTATACGTTATATGGTAATGCTATATAACGTTATACGTTATATGGTAATGCTACATAACGTTATACGTTATATGGTAATGCTACATAACGTTATACGTTATATGGTAATGCTACATAACGTTATACGTTATAAGGTAATGCTACATAACGTTATACATTATATGGTAATGCTACATAACGTTATACGTTATATGGTAATGCTACATAACGTTATACGTTATATGGTAACAGTATATAACGTTATACGTTATATGGTAATGCTACATAACGTTATACGTTATACGGTAACAGTATATAACGTTATACGTTATAACGTAATGTTTCATATCGTTATACGTTATATGGTAATGCTACATAACGTTATACGTTATATGGTAATGCTACATAACGTTATACATTATATGGTAATGCTACATAACGTTATACGTTATATGGTAACAATATACAACGTTATACGTTATAAGGAAATAGTAAATAACGTTACACGTTATATGGTAATGCTACATAACGTTATACGTTATATGGTAATGCTACATAACGTTATACGTTATATGGTAATGCTACATAACGTTATACATTATATGGTAATGCTACATAACGTTATACGTTATATGGTAACAATATACAACGTTATACGTTATAAGGAAATAGTAAATAACGTTACACGTTATATGGTAATGCTACATAACGTTATACGTTATATGGTAATGCTACATAACGTTATACGTTATATGGTAATGGTACATAACGTTATACGTTATATGGTAATGCTACATAACGTTATACGTTATATGGTAATGCTACATAACGTTATACGTTATATGGTAATGCTACATAACGTTATACGTTATATGGTAATGCTACATAACGTTATACGTAATATGGTAATGCTACATAACGTTATACGTTATAATGTAACAGTATATAACGTTATACGTTATCTGGTAATGCTACATAACGTTATACGTTATAAGGTAATGCTACATAACGTTGTACATTATATGGTAATGCTACATAACGTTATACGTTATATGGTAATGCTACATAACGTTATACGTTATATGGTAATGCTACATAACGTTATACGTTATATGGTAATGCTACATAACGTTATACGTTACATGGTAACAGTATACAACGTTATACGTTATAAGGTAATAGTAAATAACATTACACGTTATATGGTAACGCTACATAACGTTATACGTTATATGGTAATGCTACATAACGTTATTCGTTATAAGGTAATGCTACATAACGTTATACGTTATATGGTAACAGTATATAACGTTATACGTTATATGGTAATGCTACATAACGTTATACGTTATATGGTAACAGTATATAACGTTATACGTTATAACGTAATGCTACATAACGTTATACGTTATATGGTAATGCTACATAACGTTATACGTTATATGGTAATGCTACATAACGTTATACATTATATGGTAATGCTACATAACGTTATACATTATATGGTAATGCTACATAACGTTATACGTTATATGGTAACAGTATACAACGTTATACGTTATAAGGTAATAGTAAATAACGTTACACGTTATGTGGTAATGCTACATAACGTTATACGTTATATGGTAATGCTACATAACGTTATACGTTATATGGTAATGCTACATAACGTTATACGTTATATGGTAATGCTACATAACGTTATACGTTATAAGGTAACAGTATACAACGTTATACGTTATAAGGTAATAGTACATAACGTTACACGTTATATGGTAATGCTACATAACGTTATACGTTATATGGTAATGCTACATAACGTTATACGTTATATGGTAATGCTACATAACGTTATACATTATATGGTAATGCTACATGACGTTATACGTTATATGGTAACAGTATACAACGTTATACGTTATAAGGTAATATTAAATAACGTTACACGTTATATGGTAACGCTACATAACGTTATACGTTATATGGTAATGCTACATAACGTTATACGTTATATGGTAATGCTACATAACGTTATACGTTATATGGTAATGCTACATAACGTTATACGTTATATGGTAATGCTACATAACGTTATACATTATATGGTAATGCTACATGACGTTATACGTTATATGGTAACAGTATACAACGTTATACGTTATAAGGTAATATTAAATAACGTTACACGTTATATGGTAACGCTACATAACGTTATACGTTATATGGTAATGCTACATAACGTTATACGTTATATGGTAATGCAACATAACGTTATACGTTATATGGTAATGCTACATAACGTTATACGTTATAAGGTAATGCTACATAACGTTGTACATTATATGGTAATGCTACATAACGTTATACGTTATATGGTAATGCTACATAACGTTATACGTTATATGGTAATGCTACATAACGTTATACGTTATATGGTAATGCTACATAACGTTATACGTTATAAGGTAATGCTACATAACGTTGTACATTATATGGTAATGCTACATAACGTTATACGTTATATGGTAATGCTACATAACGTTATACGTTATATGGTAATGCTACAGAACGTTATAGGTTATATGGTAACAGTATATAACGTTATACGTTATATGGTAATGCTACATAACGTTATACGTTATATGGTAATGCTACATAACGTTATACGTTATATGGTAACAGTATACAACGTTATACGTTATAAGGTAATAGTAAATAACGTTACACGTTATATGGTAACGCTACATAACGTTATACGTTATATGGTAATGCTACATAACGTTATTCGTTATAAGGTAATGCTACATAACTTTATACGTTATATGGTAACAGTATATAACGTTATATGTTATATGGTAACAGTATACAACGTTATACGTTATAAGGTAATAGTAAATAACGTTACACGTTATGTGGTAATGCTACATAACGCTATACGTTATATGGTAATGCTACATAACGTTATACGTTATATGGTAATGCTACATAACGTTATACGTTATATGGTAATGCTACATAACGTTATACATTATATGGTAATGCTACATAACGTTATACGTTATATGGTAACAGTATACAACGTTATACGTTATAAGGTAATAGTACATAACGTTACACGTTATATGGTAATGCTACATAACGTTATACGTTATATGGTAACAGTATATAACGTTATACGTTATATGGTAATGCTACATAACGTTATACGTTATATGGTAATGCTACATAACGTTATACGTTATATGGTAATGCTACATAACGTTATACGTTATATGGTAATGCTACATAACGTTATACATTATATGGTAATGCTACATAACGTTGTACGTTATATGGTAACAGTATACAACGTTATACGTTATAAGGTAATATTAAATAACGTTACACGTTATATGGTAATGCTACATAACGGTATACGTTATATGGTAATGCTATATAACGTTATAAGTTATATGGTAATGCTACATAACGTTATACGTTATATGGTAATGCTACATAACGTTATACGTTATATGGTAATGCTACATAACGTTATACGTTATAAGGTAATGCTACATAACGTTATACATTATATGGTAATGCTACATAACGTTATACGTTATATGGTAATGCTACATAACGTTATACGTTATATGGTAACAGTATATAACGTTATACGTTATATGGTAATGCTACATAACGTTATACGTTATACGGTAACAGTATATAACGTTATACGTTATAACGTAATGTTTCATATCGTTATACGTTATATGGTAATGCTACAGAACGTTATAGGTTATATGGTAACAGTATATAACGTTATACGTTATATGGTAATGCTACATAACGTTATACGTTATATGGTAATGCTACATAACGTTATACGTTCTAACGCAACAGTATATAACGTTATACGTTATATGGTAATGCTACATGACGTTATACGTTATAAGGTTATGCTACATAACGTTATACATTATATGGCAATGCTACATAACGTTATACGTTATATGGTAATGCTACATAACGTTATACGTTATATGGTAATGCTACATAACGTTATACGTTATATGGTAACAGTATATAACGTTATACGTTATATGGTAATGCTACATAACGTTATACGTTATATGGTAATGCTACATAACGTTATACATTATATGGTAATGCTACATAACGTTATACGTTATATGGTAATGCTACATAACGTTATACGTTATATGGTAACAGTATATAACGTTATACGTTATATGGTAATGCTACATAATGTTATACGTTATATGGTAATGCTAGATAACGTTATACGTTATATGGTAACAGTATATAACGTTATACGTTATATGGTAATGCTACATAACTTTATACGTTATATGGTAATGCTACATAACGTTATACATTATATGGTAATGCTACATAACGTTATACGTTATATGGTAATGCTACATAACGTTATACGTTATATGGTAATGCTACATAACGTTATACGTAATATGGTAATGCTACATAACGTTATACGTTATATGGTAATGCTACATAACGTTAGACGTTATATGGTAATTCTACATAACGTTATACGTTATATGGTAATGCTACATAACGTTATACGTTATATGGTAACAGTATACAACGTTATACGTTATAAGGAAATAGTAAATAACGTTACACGTTATATGGTAATGCTACATAACGTTATACGTTATATGGTAATGCTACATAACGTTATACGTTATATGGTAATGCTACATAACGTTATACGTTATATGGTAATGCTACATAACGTTATACGTTATATGGTAATGCTACATAACGTTATACGTTATATGGTAATGCTACATAACGTTATACGTAATATGGTAATGCTACATAACGTTATACGTTATAATGTAACAGTATATAACGTTATACGTTATATGGTAATGCTACATATTGTTATACGTTATATGGTAATGCTACATAACGTTATACGTTATATGGTAATGCTACATAACGTTATACGTTATATGGTAATGCTAGATAACGTTATACGTTATATGGTAACAGTATATAACGTGATACGTTATATGGTAATGCTACATAACGTTATACGTTATATGGTAATGCTACATAACGTTATACGTTATATGGTAACAGCATACAACGTTATACGTTATAAGGTAATAGTAAAAAACGTTACACGTTATATGGTAATGCTACATAACGTTATACGTTATATGGTAATGCTACATAACGTTATACGTTATATGGTAATGCTACATAACGTTATACATTATATGGTAATGCTACATAACGTTATACGTTATATGGTAACAATATACAACGTTATACGTTATAAGGAAACAGTAAATAACGTTACACGTTATATGGTAATGCTACATAACGTTATACGTTATATGGTAATGCTACATAACGTTATACGTTATATGGTAATGGTACATAACGTTATACGTTATATGGTAATGCTACATAACGTTATACGTTATATGGTAATGCTACATAACGTTATACGTTATATGGTAATGCTACATAACGTTATACGTTATATGGTAATGCTACATAACGTTATACGTAATATGGCAATGCTACATAACGTTATACGTTATAATGTAACAGTATATAACGTTATACGTTATCTGGTAATGCTACATAACGTTATACGTTATAAGGTAATGCTACATAACGTTGTACATTATATGGTAATGCTACATAACGTTATACGTTATATGGTAATGCTACATAACGTTACACGTTATATGGTAATGCTACAGAACGTTATAGGTTATATGGTAACAGTATATAACGTTATACGTTATATGGTAATGCTACATAACGTTATACGTTATATGGTAATGCTACATAACGTTATACGTTACATGGTAACAGTATACAACGTTATACGTTATAAGGTAATAGTAAATAACATTACACGTTATATGGTAACGCTACATAACGTTATACGTTATATGGTAATGCTACATAACGTTATTCGTTATAAGGTAATGCTACATAACGTTATACGTTATATGGTAACAGTATATAACGTTATACGTTATATGGTAATGCTACATAACGTTATACGTTATATGGTAACAGTATATAACGTTATACGTTATAACGTAATGCTACATAACGTTATACGTTATATGGTAATGCTACATAACTTTATACGTTATATGGTAATGCTACATAACGTTATACATTATATGGTAATGCTACATAACGTTATACGTTATATGGTAACAGTATACAACGTTATACGTTATAAGGTAATAGTAAATAACGTTACACGTTATGTGGTAATGCTACATAACGTTATACGTTATATGGTAATGCTACATAACGTTATACGTTATATGGTAATGCTACATAACGTTATACGTTATATGGTAATGCTACATAACGTTATACGTTATAAGGTAACAGTATACAACGTTATACGTTATAAGGTAATAGTACATAACGTTACACGTTATATGGTAATGCTACATAACGTTATACGTTATATGGTAATGCTACATAACGTTATACGTTATATGGTAATGCTACATAACGTTATACGTTATATGGTAATGCTACATAACGTTATACATTATATGGTAATGCTACATGACGTTATACGTTATATGGTAACAGTATACAACGTTATACGTTATAAGGTAATATTAAATAACGTTACACGTTATATGGTAACGCTACATAACGTTATACGTTATATGGTAATGCTACATAACGTTATACGTTATATGGTAATGCTACATAACGTTATACGTTATATGGTAATGCTACATAACGTTATACGTTATAAGGTAATGCTACATAACGTTGTACATTATATGGTAATGCTACATAACGTTATACGTTATATGGTAATGCTACATAACGTTATACGTTATATGGTAATGCTATATAACGTTATACGTTATATGGTAATGCTACATAACGTTATACGTTATAAGGTAATGCTACATAACGTTGTACATTATATGGTAATGCTACATAACGTTATACGTTATATGGTAATGCTACATAACGTTATACGTTATATGGTAATGCTACAGAACGTTATAGGTTATATGGTAACAGTATATAACGTTATACGTTATATGGTAATGCTACATAACGTTATACGTTATATGGTAATGCTACATAACGTTATACGTTATATGGTAACAGTATACAACGTTATACGTTATAAGGTAATAGTAAATAACGTTACACGTTATATGGTAACGCTACATAACGTTATACGTTATATGGTAATGCTACATAACGTTATTCGTTATAAGGTAATGCTACATAACGTTATACGTTATATGGTAAGAGTATATAACGTTATATGTTATATGGTAACAGTATACAACGTTATACGTTATAAGGTAATAGTAAATAACGTTACACGTTTTGTGGTAATGCTACATAACGCTATACGTTATATGGTAATGCTACATAACGTTATACGTTATATGGTAATGCTACATAACGTTATACGTTATATGGTAATGCTACATAACGTTATACATTATATGGTAATGCTACATAACGTTATACGTTATAGGGTAATAGTACATAACGTTACACGTTATATGGTAATGCTACATAACGTTATACGTTATATGGTAACAGTATATAACGTTATACGTTATATGGTAATGCTACATAACGTTATACGTTATATGGTAATGCTACATAACGTTATACGTTATATGGTAATGCTACATAACGTTATACGTTATATGGTAATGCTACATAACTTTATACATTATATGGTAATGCTACATAACGTTGTACGTTATATGGTAACAGTATACAACGTTATACGTTATAAGGTAATATTAAATAACGTTACACGTTATATGGTAATGCTACATAACGTTATACGTTATATGGTAATGCTATATAACGTTATACGTTATATGGTAATGCTACATAACGTTATACGTTATATGGTAATGCTACATAACGTTATACGTTATATGGTAATGCTACATAACGTTATACGTTATAAGGTAATGCTACATAACGTTATACATTATATGGTAATGCTACATAACGTTATACGTTATATGGTAATGCTACATAACGTTATACGTTATATGGTAACAGTATATAACGTTATACGTTATATGGTAATGCTACATAACGTTATACGTTATACGGTAACAGTATATAACGTTATACGTTATAACGTAATGTTTCATATCGTTATACGTTATATGGTAATGCTACATAACGTTATACGTTATATGGTAATGCTACATAACGTTATACATTATATGGTAATGCTACATAACGTTATACGTTATATGGTAACAATATACAACGTTATACGTTATAAGGAAATAGTAAATAACGTTACACGTTATATGGTAATGCTACATAACGTTATACGTTATATGGTAATGCTACATAACGTTATACGTTATATGGTAATGCTACATAACGTTATACGTTATATGGTAATGCTACATAACGTTATACGTTATATGGTAATGCCACATAACGTTATACGTTATATGGTAATGCTACATAACGTTATACGTTATAACGCAACAGTATATAACGTTATACGTTATATGGTAATGCTACATGACGTTATACGTTATAAGGTTATGCTACATAACGTTATACATTATATGGCAATGCTACATAACGTTATACGTTATATGGTAGTGCTACATAACGTTATACGTTATATGGTAATGCTACATAACGTTATACGTTATATGGTAATGCTACATAACGTTATACGTTATAAGGTAATGCTACATAACGTTATACATTATATGGTAATGCTACATAACGTTATACGTTATATGGTAATGCTACATAACGTTATACGTTATATGGTAATGCTACATAACGTTATACGTAATATGGTAATGCTACATAACGTTATACGTTATAATGTAACAGTATATAACGTTATACGTTATATGGTAATGCTACATATCGTTATACGTTGTATGGTAATGCTACATAACGTTATACGTTATATGGTAATGCTACATAACGTTATACGTTATATGGTAATGCTAGATAACGTTATACGTTATATGGTAACAGTATATAACGTTATACGTTATACGGTAATGCTACATAACGTTATACGTTATATGGTAATGCTACATAACGTTATACGTTATATGGTAACAGTATACAACGTTATACGTTATAAGGTAATAGTAAAAATCGTTACACGTTATATGGTAATGCTACATAACGTTATACGTAATATGGTAATGCTACATAACGTTATACGTTATATGGTAATGCTACATAACGTTATACATTATATGGTAATGCTACATAACGTTATACGTTATATGGTAACAATATACAACGTTATACGTTATAAGGAAATAGTAAATAACGTTACACGTTATATGGTAATGCTACATAACGTTATACGTTATATGGTAATGCTACATAACGTTATACGTTATATGGTAATGCTACATAACGTTATACGTTATATGGTAATGCTACATAACGTTATACGTTATATGGTAATGCTACATAACGTTATACGTTATATGGTAATGCTACATAACGTTATACGTTATATGGTAATGCTACATAACGTTATACGTTATATGGTAATGCTACATAACGTTATACGTTATATGGTAATGCTAGATAACGTTATACGTTATAATGTAACAGTATATAACGTTATACGTTATATGGTAATGCTACATAACGTTATACGTTATATGGTAATGCTACATAACGTTATACGTTATATGGTAATGCTACATAACGTTATACGTTATAAGGTAATGCTACATAACGTTATACATTATATGGTAATGCTACATAACGTTATACGTTATATGGTAATGCTACATAACGTTATACGTTATATGGTAATGCTACATAACGTTATACGTAATATGGTAATGCCACATAACGTTATACGTTATAATGTAACAGTATATAACGTTATACGTTATATGGTAATGCTACATATCGTTATACGTTGTATGGTAATGCTACATAACGTTATACGTTATATGGTAATGCTACATAACGTTATACGTTATATGGTAATGCTAGATAACGTTATACGTTATATGGTAACAGTATATAACGTTATACGTTATATGGTAATGTTACACAACGTTATACGTTATATGGTAATGCTACATAACGTTATACATTATATGGTAATGCTACATGACGTTATACGTTATATGGTAACAGTATAAAACGTTATACGTTATAAGGTAATATTAAATAACGTTACACGTTATATGGTAATGCTACATAACGTTATACGTTATATGGTAATGCTACATAACGTTATACGTTATATGGTAATGCTACATAACGTTATACGTTATATGGTAATGCTACATAACGTTATACGTTATATGGTAATGCTACATAACGTTATACGTTAGAAGGTAATGCTACATAACGTTATACATTAAATGGTAATGCTACATAACGTTATACGTTATATGGTAATGCTACATAACGTTATACGTTATATGGTAACAGTATATAACGTTATACGTTATATGGTAATGCTACATAACGTTATACGTTATACGGTAACAGTATATAACGTTATACGTTATAACGTAATGTTTCATAACGTTATACGTTATATGGTAATGCTACAGAACGTTATAGGTTATATGGTAACAGTATATAACGTTATACGTTATATGGTAATGCCACATAACGTTATACGTTATATGGTAATGCTACATAACGTTATACGTTATATGGTAACAATATACAACGTTATACGTTATAAGGAAATAGTAAATAACGTTACACGTTATATGGTAATGCTACATAACGTTATACGTTATATGGTAATGCTACATAACGTTATACGTTATATGGTAATGCTACATAACGTTATACGTTATATGGTAATGCCTCATAACGTTATACGTTATATGGTAATGCTACATAACGTTATACGTTATATGGTAATGCTACATAACGTTATACGTTATATGGTAATGCCTCATAACGTTATACGTTATATGGTAATGCTACATATCGTTATACGTTGTATGGTAATGCTACATAACGTTATACGTTATATGGTAATGCTACATAACGTTATACGTTATATGGTAATGCTACATAATGTTATACGTTATAACGCAACAGTATATAACGTTATACGTTATATGGTAATGCTACATAACGTTATACGTTATAAGGTTATGCTACATAACGTTAAACATTATATGGCAACGCTACATAACGTTATACGTTATATGGTAATGCTACATAACGTTATACGTTATATGGTAATGCTACATAACGTTATACGTTATATGGTAATGCTACATAACGTTATACGTTATATGGTAATGCTAGATAACGTTATACGTTATATGGTAACAGTATATCACGTTATACGTTATATGGTAATGCTACATAACGTTATACGTTATATGGTAATGCTACATAACGTTATACGTTATATGGTAACAGTATACAACGTTATACGTTATAAGGTAATAGTAAAAAACGTTACACGTTATATGGTAATGCTACATAACGTTATAAGTTATATGGTAATGCTACATAACGTTATACGTTATATGGTAATGCTACATAACGTTATACATTATATGGTAATGCTACATAACGTTATACGTTATATGGTAACAATATACAACGTTATACGTTATAAGGAAATAGTAAATAACGTTACACGTTATATGGTAATGCTACATAACGTTATACGTTATATGGTAATGCTACATAACGTTATACGTTATATGGTAATGCTACATAACGTTATACGTTATATGGTAATGCTACATAACGTTATACGTTATATGGTAATGCTACATAACGTTATACGTTATATGGTAATGCTACATAACGTTATACGTTATATGGTAATGCTACATAACGTTATACGTTATAACGCAACAGTATATAACGTTATACGTTACATGGTAATGCTACGTAACGTAATACGTTATAAGGTTATGCTACATAACGTTATACATTATATGGCAATGCTACATAACGTTATACGTTATATGGTAATGCTACATAACGTTATACGTTATATGGTAATGCTACATAACGTTATACGTTATATGGTAATGCTACATAACGTTATACGTTATAAGGTAATGCTACATAACGTTATACATTATATGGTAATGCTACATAACGTTATACGTTATATGGTAATGCTACATAACGTTATACGTTATATGGCAATGCTACATAACGTTATACGTTATATGGTAATGCTACATAACGTTATACGTTATATGGTAATGCTACATAACGTTATACGTTATAACGCAACAGTATATAACGTTATACGTTACATGGTAATGCTACGTAACGTAATACGTTATAAGGTTATGCTACATAACGTTATACATTATATGGCAATGCTACATAACGTTATACGTTATATGGTAATGCTACATAACGTTATACGTTATATGGTAATGCTACATAACGTTATACGTTATATGGTAATGCTACATAACGTTATACGTTATAAGGTAATGCTACATAACGTTATACGTTATATGGTAACAGTATATAACGTTATACGTTATATGGTAATGCTACATAACGTTATACGTTATACGGTAACAGTATATAACGTTATACGTTATAACGTAATGTTTCATAACGTTATACGTTATAACGTAATGTTTCATAACGTTATACGTTATATGGTAATGCTACATAACGTTATACGTTATATGGTAATGCTACATAACGTTATACATTATATGGTAATGCTACATAACGTTATATGTTATATGGTAACAGTATACAACGTTATACGTTATAAGGTAATAGTAAATAACGTTACACGTTATGTGGTAATGCTACATAACGTTATACGTTATATGGTAATGCTACATAACGTTATACGTTATATGGTAATGCTACATAACGTTATACGTTATATGGCAATGCTACATAACGTTATACATTATATGGTAATGCTACATAACGTTATACGTTATATGGTAATGCTGCATAACGTTATACGTTATAAGGTAATGCTACATAACGTTATACATTATATGGTAATGCTACATAACGTTATACGTTATATGGTAATGCTACATAACGTTATACGTTATATGGTAATGCTAGATAACGTTATACGTTATAATGTAACAGTATATAACGTTATACGTTATATGGTAATGCTACATAACGTTATACGTTATATGGTAATGCTACATAACGTTACACGTTATATGGTAATGCTACATAACGTTATACGTTATAAGGTAATGCTACATAACGTTATACATTATATGGTAATGCTACATAACGTTATACGTTATATGGTAATGCTACACAACGTTATACGTTATATGGTAATGCTACAGAACGCTATAGGTTATATGGTAACAGTATATAACGTTATACGTTATATGGTAATGCTACATAACGTTATACGTTATATGGTAATGCTACATAACGTTATACGTTATATGGTAACAGTATACAACGTTATACGTTATAAGGTAATAGTAAAAAACGTTACACGTTATATGGTAATGCTACATAACGTTATACGTTATATGGTAATGCTACATAACGTTATACGTTATATGGTAATGCTACATAACGTTATACGTTATATGGTAATGCTACATAACGTTATACGTAATATGGTAATGCTACATAACGTTATACGTATATGGTAATGCTACATAACGTTATACGTTATAATGTAACAGTATATAACGTTATACGTTATATGGTAATGCTACATAACGTTATACGTTATATGGTAATGCTACATAACGTTATACGTTATATGGTAATGCTACATAACGTTATACGTTATATGGTAATGCTACATAACGTTATACGTTATAAGGTAATGCTACATAACGTTATACGTAATATGGTAATGCTACATAACGTTATACGTTATATGGTAATGCTACATAACGTTATACGTTATATGGCAATGCTACATAACGTTATACGTTATATGGTAATGCTACATAACGTTATACGTTATATGGTAATGCTACATAACGTTATACGTTATATGGTAATGCTACATAACGTTATACGTTATATGGTAATGCTACATAACGTTATACGTTATATGGCAATGCTACATAACGTTATACATTATATGGTAATGCTACATAACGTTATACGTTATATGGTAATGCTGCATAACGTTATACGTTATAAGGTAATGCTACATAACGTTATACATTATATGGTAATGCTACATAACGTTATACGTTATATGGTAATGCTACATAACGTTATACGTTATATGGTAATGCTAGATAACGTTATACGTTATAATGTAACAGTATATAACGTTATACGTTATATGGTAATGCTACATAACGTTATACGTTATATGGTAATGCTACATAACGTTACACGTTATATGGTAATGCTACATAACGTTATACGTTATAAGGTAATGCTACATAACGTTATACATTATATGGTAATGCTACATAACGTTATACGTTATATGGTAATGCTACACAACGTTATACGTTATATGGTAATGCTACAGAACGCTATAGGTTATATGGTAACAGTATATAACGTTATACGTTATATGGTAATGCTACATAACGTTATACGTTATATGGTAATGCTACATAACGTTATACGTTATATGGTAACAGTATACAACGTTATACGTTATAAGGTAATAGTAAAAAACGTTACACGTTATATGGTAATGCTACATAACGTTATACGTTATATGGTAATGCTACATAACGTTATACGTTATATGGTAATGCTACATAACGTTATACGTTATATGGTAATGCTACATAACGTTATACGTAATATGGTAATGCTACATAACGTTATACGTATATGGTAATGCTACATAACGTTATACGTTATAATGTAACAGTATATAACGTTATACGTTATATGGTAATGCTACATAACGTTATACGTTATATGGTAATGCTACATAACGTTATACGTTATATGGTAATGCTACATAACGTTATACGTTATATGGTAATGCTACATAACGTTATACGTTATAAGGTAATGCTACATAACGTTATACGTAATATGGTAATGCTACATAACGTTATACGTTATAATGTAACAGTATATAACGTTATACGTTATATGGTAATGCTACATATCGTTATACGTTGTATGGTAATGCTACATAACGTTATACGTTATATGGTAATGCTACATAACGTTATACGTTATATGGTAATGCTACATAATGTTATACGTTATAACGCAACAGTATATAACGTTATACGTTATATGGTAATGCTACATAACGTTATACGTTATAAGGTTATGCTACATAACGTTAAACATTATATGGCAACGCTACATAACGTTATACGTTATATGGTAATGCTACATAACGTTATACGTTATATGGTAATGCTACATAACGTTATACGTTATATGGTAATGCTACATAACGTTATACGTTATATGGTAATGCTAGATAACGTTATACGTTATATGGTAACAGTATATCACGTTATACGTTATATGGTAATGCTACATAACGTTATACGTTATATGGTAATGCTACATAACGTTATACGTTATATGGTAACAGTATACAACGTTATACGTTATAAGGTAATAGTAAAAAACGTTACACGTTATATGGTAATGCTACATAACGTTATAAGTTATATGGTAATGCTACATAACGTTATACGTTATATGGTAATGCTACATAACGTTATACATTATATGGTAATGCTACATAACGTTATACGTTATATGGTAACAATATACAACGTTATACGTTATAAGGAAATGGTAAATAACGTTACACGTTATATGGTAATGCTACATAACGTTATACGTTATATGGTAATGCTACATAACGTTATACGTTATATGGTAATGCTACATAACGTTATACGTTATATGGTAATGCTACATAACGTTATACGTTATATGGTAATGCTACATAACGTTATACGTTATATGGTAATGCTACATAACGTTATACGTTATATGGTAATGCTACATAACGTTATACGTTATATGGTAATGCTACATAACGTTATACATTATATGGTAATGCTACATAACGTTATACGTTATATGGTAATGCTACATAACGTTATACGTTATATGGTAATGCTACATAACGTTATACGTTATATGGTAATGCTACATAACGTTATACGTTATATGGTAATGCTACATAACGTTATACGTTATAACGCAACAGTATATAACGTTATACGTTACATGGTAATGCTACGTAACGTAATACGTTATAAGGTTATGCTACATAACGTTATACATTATATGGCAATGCTACATAACGTTATACGTTATATGGTAATGCTACATAACGTTATACGTTATATGGTAATGCTACATAACGTTATACGTTATATGGTAATGCTACATAACGTTATACGTTATAAGGTAATGCTACATGACGTTATACGTTATATGGTAACAGTATATAACGTTATACGTTATATGGTAATGCTACATAACGTTATACGTTATACGGTAACAGTATATAACGTTATACGTTATAACGTAATGTTTCATAACGTTATACGTTATAACGTAATGTTTCATAACGTTATACGTTATATGGTAATGCTACATAACGTTATACGTTATATGGTAATGCTACATAACGTTATACATTATATGGTAATGCTACATAACGTTATATGTTATATGGTAACAGTATACAACGTTATACGTTATAAGGTAATAGTAAATAACGTTACACGTTATGTGGTAATGCTACATAACGTTATACGTTATATGGTAATGCTACATAACGTTATACGTTATATGGTAATGCTACATAACGTTATACGTTATATGGTAATGCTACATAACGTTATACATTATATGGTAATGCTACATAACGTTATACGTTATATGGTAATGCTGCATAACGTTATACGTTATAAGGTAATGCTACATAACGTTATACATTATATGGTAATGCTACATAACGTTATACGTTATATGGTAATGCTACATAACGTTATACGTTATATGGTAATGCTAGATAACGTTATACGTTATAATGTAACAGTATATAACGTTATACGTTATATGGTAATGCTACATAATGTTATACGTTATATGGTAATGCTACATAACGTTACACGTTATATGGTAATGCTACATAACGTTATACGTTATAAGGTAATGCTACATAACGTTATACATTATATGGTAATGCTACATAACGTTATACGTTATATGGTAATGCTACACAACGTTATACGTTATATGGTAATGCTACAGAACGCTATAGGTTATATGGTAACAGTATATAACGTTATACGTTATATGGTAATGCTACATAACGTTATACGTTATATGGTAATGCTACATAACGTTATACGTTATATGGTAACAGTATATAACGTTATACGTTATATGGTAATGCTACATAACGTTATACGTTATACGGTAACAGTATATAACGTTATACGTTATAACGTAATGTTTCATAACGTTATACGTTATATGGTAATGCTACATAACGTTATACGTTATATGGTAATGCTACATAACGTTATACGTTATATGGTAATGCTACATAGCGTTATACGTTATAAGGTAATGCTACATAACGTTATACATTATATGGTAATGCTACATAACGTTATACGTTATATGGTAATGCTACATAACGTTATACGTTATATGGTAATGCTAGATAACGTTATACGTTATAATGTAACAGTATATAACGTTATACGTTATATGGTAATGCTACATAACGTTATACGTTATATGATAATGCTACATAACGTTATACGTTATATGGTAATGCTACATAACGTTATACGTTATATGGTAATGCTACATAACGTTATACGTTATAAGGTAATGCTACATAACGTTATACATTATATGGTAATGCTACATAACGTTATACGTTATATGGTAATGCTACACAACGTTATACGTTATATGGTAATGCTACAGAACGTTATAGGTTATATGGTAACAGTATATAACGTTATACGTTATATGGTAATGCTACATAACGTTATACGTTATATGGTAATGCTACATAACGTTATACGTTATATGGTAACAGTATACAACGTTATACGTTATAAGGTAATAGTAAATAACGTTACACGTTATATGGCAACGCTACATAACGTTATACGTTACATGGTAATGCTACATAACGTTATTCGTTGTAAGGTAATGCTACATAACGTTATACGTTATATGGTAACAGTATATAACGTTATACGTTATATGGTAATGCTACATAACGTTATACGTTATATGGTAATGCTAGATAACGTTATACGTTATAATGTAACAGTATATAACGTTATACGTTATATGGTAATGCTACATAACGTTATACGTTATATGATAATGCTACATAACGTTATACGTTATATGGTAATGCTACATAACGTTATACGTTATATGGTAATGCTACATAACGTTATACGTTATAAGGTAATGCTACATAACGTTATACATTATATGGTAATGCTACATAACGTTATACGTTATATGGTAATGCTACACAACGTTATACGTTATATGGTAATGCTACAGAACGTTATAGGTTATATGGTAACAGTATATAACGTTATACGTTATATGGTAATGCTACATAACGTTATACGTTATATGGTAATGCTACATAACGTTATACGTTATATGGTAACAGTATACAACGTTATACGTTATAAGGTAATAGTAAATAACGTTACACGTTATATGGTAATGCTACATAACGTTATACGTTATATGGTAATGCTACATAACGTTATACGTTATATGGTAATGCTACATAACGTTATACGTTATATGGTAATGCTACATAACGTTATACGTTATATGGTAATGCTACATAACGTTATACGTAATATGGTAATGCTACATAACGTTATACGTTATAATGTAACAGTATATAACGTTATACGTTATATGGTAATGCTACATATTGTTATACGTTGTATGGTAATGCTACATAACGTTATACGTTATATGGTAATGCTACATAACGTTATACGTTATATGGTAATGCTAGATAACGTTATACGTTATATGGTAACAGTATATAACGTTATACGTTATATGGTAATGCTACATAACGTTATACGTTATATGGTAATGCTACATAACGTTATACGTTATATGGTAATGCTACATAACGTTATACGTTGTATGGTAATGCTACATAACGTTATACATTATATGGTAATGCTACATAACGTTATACGTTATATGGTAATGCTACATAACGTTATACGTTATATGGTAATGCTAGATAACGTTATACGTTATAATGTAACAGTATATAACGTTATACGTTATATGGTAATGCTACATAACGTTATACGTTATATGATAATGCTACATAACGTTATACGTTATATGGTAATGCTACATAACGTTATACGTTATATGGTAATGCTACATAACGTTATACGTTATAAGGTAATGCTACATAACGTTATACATTATATGGTAATGCTACATAACGTTATACGTTATATGGTAATGCTACACAACGTTATACGTTATATGGTAATGCTACAGAACGTTATAGGTTATATGGTAACAGTATATAACGTTATACGTTATATGGTAATGCTACATAACGTTATACGTTATATGGTAATGCTACATAACGTTATACGTTATATGGTAACAGTATACAACGTTATACGTTATAACGTAATAGTAAATAACGTTACACGTTATATGGCAACGCTACATAACGTTATACGTTACATGGTAATGCTACATAACGTTATTCGTTGTAAGGTAATGCTACATAACGTTATACGTTATATGGTAACAGTATATAACGTTATACGTTGTATGGTAATGCTACATAACGTTATACGTTATACGGTAACAGTATATAACGTTATACGTTATAACGTAATGTTTCATAACGTTATACGTTATATGGTAATGCTACATAACGTTATACGTTGTATGGTAATGCTACATATCGTTATACATTATATGGTAATGCTACATAACGTTATATGTTATATGGTAACAGTATACAACGTTATACGTTATAAGGTAATAGTAAATAACGTTACACGTTATGTGGTAATGCTACATAACGTTATACGTTATATGGTAATGCTACATAACGTTATACGTTATATGGTAATGCTACATAACGTTATACGTTATATGGTAATGCTACATAACGTTATACATTACATGGTAATGCTACATAACGTTATACGTTATATGGTAATGCTACATAACGTTCTACGTTATAAGGTAATGCTACATAACGTTATACATTATATGGTAATGCTACATAACGTTATACGTTATATGGTAACAGTATATAACGTTATACGTTATATGGTAATGCTACATAACGTTGTACGTTGTATGGTAATGCTACATAACGTTATACGTTATATGGTAACAGTATACAACGTTATACGTTATAAGGTAATAGTAAATAACGTTACACGTTATATGGTAATGCTACATAACGTTATACGTTATATGGTAATGCTACATAACGTTATACGTTATATGGTAATGCTAGATAACGTTGTACGTTATATGGTAACAGTATATAACGTTACACGTTATATGGTAATGCTACATAACGTTATACGTTATATGGTAATGCTAGATAACGTTATACATTATATGGTAATGCTACATAACGTTATACGTTATATGGTAATGCTACATAACGTTATACGTTATATGGTAATGCTACATAACGTTATACGTAATATGGTAATGCTACATAACATTATACGTTATATGGTAATGCTACATAACGTTAGACGTTATATGGTAATGCTACATAACGTTATACGTTATATGGTAATGCTACATAACGTTATACGTTATATGGTAACAGTATACAACGTTATACGTTATAAGGAAATAGTAAATAACGTTACACGTTATATGGTAATGCTACATAACGTTATACGTTATATGGTAATGCTACATAACGTTATACGTTATATGGTAATGCTACATAACGTTATACGTTATATGGTAATGCTACATAACGTTATACGTTATATGGTAATGCTACATAACGTTATACGTAATATGGTAATGCTACATAACGTTATACGTTATAATGTAACAGTATATAACGTTATACGTTATATGGTAATGCTACATATTGTTATACGTTGTATGGTAATGCTACATAACGTTATACGTTATATGGTAATGCTTCATAACGTTATACGTTATATGGTAATGCTAGATAACGTTATACGTTATATGGTAACAGTATATAACGTTATACGTTATATGGTAATGCTACATAACGTTATACGTTATATGGTAATGCTACATAACGTTATACGTTATATGGTAACAGTATACAACGTTATACGTTATAAGGTAATAGTAAAAAACGTTACACGTTATATGGTAATGATACATAACGTTATACGTTATATGGTAATGCTACATAACGTTATACGTTATATGGTAATGCTACATAACGTTATACATTATATGGTAATGCTACATAACGTTATACGTTATATGGTAACAATATACAACGTTATACGTTATAAGGAAATAGTAAATAACGTTACACGTTATATGGTAATGCTACATAACGTTATACGTTATATGGTAATGCTACATAACGTTATACGTTATATGGTAATGCTACATAACGTTATACGTTATATGGTAATGCTACATAACGTTATACGTTATATGGTAATGCTACATAACGTTATACATTATATGGTAATGCTACATAACGTTATACGTTATATGGTAACAGTATACAACGTTATACGTTATAAGGTAATAGTACATAACGTTACACGTTATATGGTAATGCTACATAACGTTATACGTTATATGGTAATGCTACAGAACGTTATAGGTTATATGGTAACAGTATATAACGTTATACGTTATATGGTAATGGTACATAACGTTATACGTTATATGGTAATGCTACATAACGTTATACGTTATATGGTAACAGTATATAACGTTATACGTTATAACGTAATGTTTCATAACGTTATACGTTTTATGGTAATGCTACATAACGTTATACGTTATATGGTAATGCTACATAACTCTATACATTATATGGTAATGCTACATAACGTTATATGTTATATAGTAACAGTATACAACGTTATACGTTATAAGGTAATAGTAAATAACGTTACACGTTATGTGGTAATGCTACATAACGTTATACGTTATATGGTAATGCTACATAACGTTATACGTTATATGGTAATGCTACATAACGTTATACGTTATATGGTAATGCTACATAACGTTATACATTATATGGTAATGCTACATAACGTTATACGTTATATGGTAACAGTATACAACGTTATACGTTATAAGGTAATAGTACATAACGTTACACGTTATATGGTAATGCTACATAACGTTATACGTTATATGGTAACAGTATATAACGTTATAGGTTATATGGTAATGCTTCATAACGTTATACGTTATATGGTAATGCTACATAACGTTATACGTTATATGGTAATGCTACATAACGTTATACGTTATAAGGTAATGCTACATAACGTTGTACATTATATGGTAATGCTACATAACGTTATACGTTATATGGTAATGCTACATAACGTTATACGTTATATGGTAATGCTACAGAACGTTATAGGTTATATGGTAACAGTATATAACGTTATACGTAATATGGTAATGCTACATAACGTTATACGTTATATGGTAATGCTACATAACGTTATACGTTATATGGTAACAGTATATAACGTTATACGTTATAACGTAATGTTTCATAACGTTATACGTTTTATGGTAATGCTACATAACGTTATACGTTATATGGTAATGCTACATAACGTTATACATTATATGGTAATGCTACATAACGTTATATGTTATATGGTAACAGTATACAACGTTATACGTTATAAGGTAATAGTAAATAACGTTACACGTTATGTGGTAATGCTACATAACGTTATACGTTATATGGTAATGCTACATAACGTTATACGTTATATGGTAATGCTACATAACGTTATACGTTATATGGTAATGCTACATAACGTTACACATTATATGGTAATGCTACATAACGTTATACGTTATATGGTAACAGTATACAACGTTATACGTTATAAGGTAATAGTACATAACGTTACACGTTATATGGTAATGCTACATAACGTTATACGTTATATGGTAACAGTATATAACGTTATAGGTTATATGGTAATGCTTCATAACGTTATACGTTATATGGTAATGCTACATAACGTTATACGTTATATGGTAACAGTATACAACGTTATACGTTATAAGGTAATAGTAAATAACGTTACACGTTATATGGTAATGCTACATAACGTTATACGTTATATGGTAATGCTACATAACGTTATACGTTATATGGTAATGCTACATAACGTTATACGTTATATGGTAATGCTACATAACGTTATACATTATATGGTAATGCTACATGACGTTATACGTTATATGGTAACAGTATACAACGTTATACGTTATAAGGTAATATTAAATAACGTTACACGTTATATGGAAATGCTACATAACGTTATACGTTATATGGTAATGCTACATAACGTTATACGTTATATGGTAATGCTACATAACGTTATACGTTATATGGTAATGCTACATAACGTTATACGTTATAAGGTAATGCTACATAACGTTATACATTATATGGTAATGCTACATAACGTTATACGTTATATGGTAATGCTACATAACGTTATACGTTATATGGTAATGCTACATAACGTTATACGTTATATGGTAATGCTACATAACGTTATACGTAATATGGTAATGCTACATAACGTTATACGTTATAAGGTAACAGTATATAACGTTATACGTTATATGGTAATGCTACATAACGTTATACGTTATATGGTAATGCTACATAACGTTATACGTTATATGGTAATGCTACATAACGTTATACGTTATATGGTAATGCTACATAACGTTATTCGTTATAAGGTAATGCTACATAACGTTATACGTTATATGGTAACAGTATATAACGTTATACGTTATATGGTAATGCTACATAACGTTATACGTTATATGGTAACAGTATATAACGTTATGCGTTATAACGTAATGTTTCATAACGTTATACGTTTTATGGTAATGCTACATACCGTTATACGTTATATGGTAATGCTACATAACGTTATACATTATATGGTAATGCTACATAACGTTATATGTTATATGGTAACAGTATACAACGTTATACGTTATAAGGTAATAGTAAAAAACGTTACACGTTATATGGTAATGCTACATAACGTTATACGTTATATGGTAATGCTACATAACGTTATACGTTATATGGTAATGCTAGATAACGTTATACGTTATATGGTAATGCTACATATCGTTATACGTTATATGGTAATGCTACATAACGTTATACGTTATATGGTAACAGTATATAACGTTATACGTTATATGGTAATGCTACATAACGTTATACGTTATATGGTAATGCTACATAACGTTATACGTTATACGGTAACAGTATATAACGTTATACGTTATAACGTAATGTTTCATAACGTTATACGTTATATGGTAATGCTACATAACGTTATACGTTGTATGGTAATGCTACATATCGTTATACATTATATGGTAATGCTACATAACGTTAGATGTTATATGGTAACAGTATACAACGTTATACGTTATAAGGTAATAGTAAATAACGTTACACGTTATGTGGTAATGCTACATAACGTTATACGTTATATGGTAATGCTACATAACGTTATACGTTATATGGTAATGCTACATAACGTTATACGTTATATGGTAATGCTACATAACGTTATACATTACATGGTAATGCTACATAACGTTATACGTTATATGGTAATGCTACATAACGTTATACGTTATAAGGTAATGCTACATAACGTTATACATTATATGGTAATGCTACATAACGTTATACGTTATATGGTAACAGTATATAACGTTATACGTTATATGGTAATGCTACATAACGTTGTACGTTGTATGGTAATGCTACATAACGTTATACGTTATATGGTAACAGTATACAACGTTATACGTTATAAGGTAATAGTAAATAACGTTACACGTTATATGGTAATGCTACATAACGTTATACGTTATATGGTAATGCTACATAACGTTATACGTTATATGGTAATGCTAGATAACGTTGTACGTTATATGGTAACAGTATATAACGTTACACGTTATATGGTAATGCTACATAACGTTATACGTTATATGGTAATGCTAGATAACGTTATACATTATATGGTAATGCTACATAACGTTATACGTTATATGGTAATGCTACATAACGTTATACGTTATATGGTAATGCTACATAACGTTATACGTAATATGGTAATGCTACATAACATTATACGTTATATGGTAATGCTACATAACGTTAGACGTTATATGGTAATGCTACATAACGTTATACGTTATATGGTAATGCTACATAACGTTATACGTTATATGGTAACAGTATACAACGTTATACGTTATAAGGAAATAGTAAATAACGTTACACGTTATATGGTAATGCTACATAACGTTATACGTTATATGGTAATGCTACATAACGTTATACGTTATATGGTAATGCTACATAACGTTATACGTTATATGGTAATGCTACATAACGTTATACGTTATATGGTAATGCTACATAACGTTATACGTAATATGGTAATGCTACATAACGTTATACGTTATAATGTAACAGTATATAACGTTATACGTTATATGGTAATGCTACATATTGTTATACGTTGTATGGTAATGCTACATAACGTTCTACGTTATATGGTAATGCTACATAACGTTATACGTTATATGGTAATGCTAGATAACGTTATACGTTATATGGTAACAGTATATAACGTTATACGTTATATGGTAATGCTACATAACGTTATACGTTATATGGTAATGCTACATAACGTTATACGTTATATGGTAACAGTATACAACGTTATACGTTATAAGGTAATAGTAAAATACGTTACACGTTATATGGTAATGATACATAACGTTATACGTTATATGGTAATGCTACATAACGTTATACGTTATATGGTAATGCTACATAACGTTATACATTATATGGTAATGCTACATAACGTTATACGTTATATGGTAACAATATACAACGTTATACGTTATAAGGAAATAGTAAATAACGTTACACGTTATATGGTAATGCTACATAACGTTATACGTTATATGGTAATGCTACATAACGTTATACGTTATATGGTAATGCTACATAACGTTATACGTTATATGGTAATGCTACATAACGTTATACGTTATATGGTAATGCTACATAACGTTATACGTTATATGGTAATGCTACATAACGTTATACGTAATATGGTAATGCTACATAACGTTATACGTTATAATGTAACAGTATATAACGTTATACGTTATATGGTAATGCTACATAACGTTATACGTTATATGGTAATGCTACATAACGTTGTACGTTATATGGTAATGCTACATAACGTTATACGTTATATGGTAATGCTACATAACGTTATACGTTATAAGGTAATGCTACATAACGTTGTACATTATATGGTAATGCTACATAACGTTATACGTTATATGGTAATGCTACATAACGTTATACGTTATATGGTAATGCTACAGAACGTTATAGGTTATATGGTAACAGTATATAACGTTATACGTTATATGGTAATGCTACATAACGTTATACGTTATATGGTAATGCTACATAACGTTATACGTTATATGGTAACAGTATATAACGTTATACGTTATAACGTAATGTTTCATAACGTTATACGTTTTATGGTAATGCTACATAACGTTATACGTTATATGGTAATGCTACATAACGTTATACATTATATGGTAATGCTACATAACGTTATATGTTATATAGTAACAGTATACAACGTTATACGTTATAAGGTAATAGTAAATAACGTTACACGTTATGTGGTAATGCTACATAACGTTATACGTTATATGGTAATGCTACATAACGTTATACGTTATATGGTAATGCTACATAACGTTATACGTTATATGGTAATGCTACATAACGTTATACATTATATGGTAATGCTACATAACGTTATACGTTATATGGTAACAGTATACAACGTTATACGTTATAAGGTAATAGTACATAACGTTACACGTTATATGGTAATGCTACATAACGTTATACGTTATATGGTAACAGTATATAACGTTATAGGTTATATGGTAATGCTTCATAACGTTATACGTTATATGGTAATGCTACATAACGTTATACGTTATATGGTAATGCTACATAACGTTATACGTTATAAGGTAATGCTACATAACGTTGTACATTATATGGTAATGCTACATAACGTTATACGTTATATGGTAATGCTACATAACGTTATACGTTATATGGTAATGCTACAGAACGTTATAGGTTATATGGTAACAGTATATAACGTTATACGTTATATGGTAATGCTACATAACGTTATACGTTATATGGTAATGCTACATAACGTTATACGTTATATGGTAACAGTATATAACGTTATACGTTATAACGTAATGTTTCATAACGTTATACGTTTTATGGTAATGCTACATAACGTTATACGTTATATGGTAATGCTACATAACGTTATACATTATATGGTAATGCTACATAACGTTATATGTTATATGGTAACAGTATACAACGTTATACGTTATAAGGTAATAGTAAATAACGTTACACGTTATGTGGTAATGCTACATAACGTTATACGTTATATGGTAATGCTACATAACGTTATACGTTATATGGTAATGCTACATAACGTTATACGTTATATGGTAATGCTACATAACGTTATACATTATATGGTAATGCTACATAACGTTATACGTTATATGGTAACAGTATACAACGTTATACGTTATAAGGTAATAGTACATAACTTTACACGTTATATGGTAATGCTACATAACGTTATACGTTATATGGTAACAGTATATAACGTTATAGGTTATATGGTAATGCTTCATAACGTTATACGTTATATGGTAATGCTACATAACGTTATACGTTATATGGTAACAGTATACAACGTTATACGTTATAAGGTAATAGTAAATAACGTTACACGTTATATGGTAATGCTACATAACGTTATACGTTATATGGTAATGCTACATAACGTTATACGTTATATGGTAATGCTACATAACGTTATACGTTATATGGTAATGCTACATAACGTTATACATTATATGGTAATGCTACATGACGTTATACGTTATATGGTAACAGTATACAACGTTATACGTTATAAGGTAATATTAAATAACGTTACACGTTATATGGAAATGCTACATAACGTTATACGTTATATGGTAATGCTACATAACGTTATACGTTATATGGTAATGCTACATAACGTTATACGTTATATGGTAATGCTACATAACGTTATACGTTATAAGGTAATGCTACATAACGTTATACATTATATGGTAATGCTACATAACGTTATACGTTATATGGTAATGCTACATAACGTTATACGTTATATGGTAATGCTACATAACGTTATACGTTATATGGTAATGCTACATAACGTTATACGTAATATGGTAATGCTACATAACGTTATACGTTATAAGGTAACAGTATATAACGTTATACGTTATATGGTAATGCTACATAACGTTATACGTTATATGGTAATGCTACATAACGTTATACGTTATATGGTAATGCTACATAACGTTATACGTTATATGGTAATGCTACATAACGTTATTCGTTATAAGGTAATGCTACATAACGTTATACGTTATATGGTAACAGTATATAACGTTATACGTTATATGGTAATGCTACATAACGTTATACGTTATATGGTAACAGTATATAACGTTATGCGTTATAACGTAATGTTTCATAACGTTATACGTTTTATGGTAATGCTACATACCGTTATACGTTATATGGTAATGCTACATAACGTTATACATTATATGGTAATGCTACATAACGTTATATGTTATATGGTAACAGTATACAACGTTATACGTTATAAGGTAATAGTAAAAAACGTTACACGTTATATGGTAATGCTACATAACGTTATACGTTATATGGTAATGCTACATAACGTTATACGTTATATGGTAATGCTAGATAACGTTATACGTTATATGGTAATGCTACATATCGTTATACGTTATATGGTAATGCTACATAACGTTATACGTTATATGGTAACAGTATATAACGTTATACGTTATATGGTAATGCTACATAACGTTATACGTTATATGGTAATGCTACATAACGTTATACGTTATACGGTAACAGTATATAACGTTATACGTTATAACGTAATGTTTCATAACGTTATACGTTATATGGTAATGCTACATAACGTTATACGTTGTATGGTAATGCTACATATCGTTATACATTATATGGTAATGCTACATAACGTTAGATGTTATATGGTAACAGTATACAACGTTATACGTTATAAGGTAATAGTAAATAACGTTACACGTTATGTGGTAATGCTACATAACGTTATACGTTATATGGTAATGCTACATAACGTTATACGTTATATGGTAATGCTACATAACGTTATACGTTATATGGTAATGCTACATAACGTTATACATTACATGGTAATGCTACATAACGTTATACGTTATATGGTAATGCTACATAACGTTATACGTTATAAGGTAATGCTACATAACGTTATACATTATATGGTAATGCTACATAACGTTATACGTTATATGGTAACAGTATATAACGTTATACGTTATATGGTAATGCTACATAACGTTGTACGTTGTATGGTAATGCTACATAACGTTATACGTTATATGGTAACAGTATACAACGTTATACGTTATAAGGTAATAGTAAATAACGTTACACGTTATATGGTAATGCTACATAACGTTATACGTTATATGGTAATGCTACATAACGTTATACGTTATATGGTAATGCTAGATAACGTTGTACGTTATATGGTAACAGTATATAACGTTACACGTTATATGGTAATGCTACATAACGTTATACGTTATATGGTAATGCTAGATAACGTTATACATTATATGGTAATGCTACATAACGTTATACGTTATATGGTAATGCTACATAACGTTATACGTTATATGGTAATGCTACATAACGTTATACGTAATATGGTAATGCTACATAACATTATACGTTATATGGTAATGCTACATAACGTTAGACGTTATATGGTAATGCTACATAACGTTATACGTTATATGGTAATGCTACATAACGTTATACGTTATATGGTAACAGTATACAACGTTATACGTTATAAGGAAATAGTAAATAACGTTACACGTTATATGGTAATGCTACATAACGTTATACGTTATATGGTAATGCTACATAACGTTATACGTTATATGGTAATGCTACATAACGTTATACGTTATATGGTAATGCTACATAACGTTATACGTTATATGGTAATGCTACATAACGTTATACGTAATATGGTAATGCTACATAACGTTATACGTTATAATGTAACAGTATATAACGTTATACGTTATATGGTAATGCTACATATTGTTATACGTTGTATGGTAATGCTACATAACGTTCTACGTTATATGGTAATGCTACATAACGTTATACGTTATATGGTAATGCTAGATAACGTTATACGTTATATGGTAACAGTATATAACGTTATACGTTATATGGTAATGCTACATAACGTTATACGTTATATGGTAATGCTACATAACGTTATACGTTATATGGTAACAGTATACAACGTTATACGTTATAAGGTAATAGTAAAATACGTTACACGTTATATGGTAATGATACATAACGTTATACGTTATATGGTAATGCTACATAACGTTATACGTTATATGGTAATGCTACATAACGTTATACATTATATGGTAATGCTACATAACGTTATACGTTATATGGTAACAATATACAACGTTATACGTTATAAGGAAATAGTAAATAACGTTACACGTTATATGGTAATGCTACATAACGTTATACGTTATATGGTAATGCTACATAACGTTATACGTTATATGGTAATGCTACATAACGTTATACGTTATATGGTAATGCTACATAACGTTATACGTTATATGGTAATGCTACATAACGTTATACGTTATATGGTAATGCTACATAACGTTATACGTAATATGGTAATGCTACATAACGTTATACGTTATAATGTAACAGTATATAACGTTATACGTTATATGGTAATGCTACATAACGTTATACGTTATATGGTAATGCTACATAACGTTGTACGTTATATGGTAATGCTACATAACGTTATACGTTATATGGTAATGCTACATAACGTTATACGTTATAAGGTAATGCTACATAACGTTGTACATTATATGGTAATGCTACATAACGTTATACGTTATATGGTAATGCTACATAACGTTATACGTTATATGGTAATGCTACAGAACGTTATAGGTTATATGGTAACAGTATATAACGTTATACGTTATATGGTAATGCTACATAACGTTATACGTTATATGGTAATGCTACATAACGTTATACGTTATATGGTAACAGTATATAACGTTATACGTTATAACGTAATGTTTCATAACGTTATACGTTTTATGGTAATGCTACATAACGTTATACGTTATATGGTAATGCTACATAACGTTATACATTATATGGTAATGCTACATAACGTTATATGTTATATAGTAACAGTATACAACGTTATACGTTATAAGGTAATAGTAAATAACGTTACACGTTATGTGGTAATGCTACATAACGTTATACGTTATATGGTAATGCTACATAACGTTATACGTTATATGGTAATGCTACATAACGTTATACGTTATATGGTAATGCTACATAACGTTATACATTATATGGTAATGCTACATAACGTTATACGTTATATGGTAACAGTATACAACGTTATACGTTATAAGGTAATAGTACATAACGTTACACGTTATATGGTAATGCTACATAACGTTATACGTTATATGGTAACAGTATATAACGTTATAGGTTATATGGTAATGCTTCATAACGTTATACGTTATATGGTAATGCTACATAACGTTATACGTTATATGGTAATGCTACATAACGTTATACGTTATAAGGTAATGCTACATAACGTTGTACATTATATGGTAATGCTACATAACGTTATACGTTATATGGTAATGCTACATAACGTTATACGTTATATGGTAATGCTACAGAACGTTATAGGTTATATGGTAACAGTATATAACGTTATACGTTATATGGTAATGCTACATAACGTTATACGTTATATGGTAATGCTACATAACGTTATACGTTATATGGTAACAGTATATAACGTTATACGTTATAACGTAATGTTTCATAACGTTATACGTTTTATGGTAATGCTACATAACGTTATACGTTATATGGTAATGCTACATAACGTTATACATTATATGGTAATGCTACATAACGTTATATGTTATATGGTAACAGTATACAACGTTATACGTTATAAGGTAATAGTAAATAACGTTACACGTTATGTGGTAATGCTACATAACGTTATACGTTATATGGTAATGCTACATAACGTTATACGTTATATGGTAATGCTACATAACGTTATACGTTATATGGTAATGCTACATAACGTTATACATTATATGGTAATGCTACATAACGTTATACGTTATATGGTAACAGTATACAACGTTATACGTTATAAGGTAATAGTACATAACTTTACACGTTATATGGTAATGCTACATAACGTTATACGTTATATGGTAACAGTATATAACGTTATAGGTTATATGGTAATGCTTCATAACGTTATACGTTATATGGTAATGCTACATAACGTTATACGTTATATGGTAACAGTATACAACGTTATACGTTATAAGGTAATAGTAAATAACGTTACACGTTATATGGTAATGCTACATAACGTTATACGTTATATGGTAATGCTACATAACGTTATACGTTATATGGTAATGCTACATAACGTTATACGTTATATGGTAATGCTACATAACGTTATACATTATATGGTAATGCTACATGACGTTATACGTTATATGGTAACAGTATACAACGTTATACGTTATAAGGTAATATTAAATAACGTTACACGTTATATGGAAATGCTACATAACGTTATACGTTATATGGTAATGCTACATAACGTTATACGTTATATGGTAATGCTACATAACGTTATACGTTATATGGTAATGCTACATAACGTTATACGTTATAAGGTAATGCTACATAACGTTATACATTATATGGTAATGCTACATAACGTTATACGTTATATGGTAATGCTACATAACGTTATACGTTATATGGTAATGCTACATAACGTTATACGTTATATGGTAATGCTACATAACGTTATACGTTATATGGTAATGCTACATAACGTTATACGTAATATGGTAATGCTACATAACGTTATACGTTATAAGGTAACAGTATATAACGTTATACGTTATATGGTAATGCTACATAACGTTATACGTTATATGGTAATGCTACATAACGTTATACGTTATATGGTAATGCTACATAACGTTATACGTTATATGGTAATGCTACATAACGTTATTCGTTATAAGGTAATGCTACATAACGTTATACGTTATATGGTAACAGTATATAACGTTATACGTTATATGGTAATGCTACATAACGTTATACGTTATATGGTAACAGTATATAACGTTATACGTTATAACGTAATGTTTCATAACGTTATACGTTTTATGGTAATGCTACATACCGTTATACGTTATATGGTAATGCTACATAACGTTATACATTATATGGTAATGCTACATAACGTTATATGTTATATGGTAACAGTATACAACGTTATACGTTATAAGGTAATAGTAAAAAACGTTACACGTTATATGGTAATGCTACATAACGTTATACGTTATATGGTAATGCTACATAACGTTATACGTTATATGGTAATGCTAGATAACGTTATACGTTATATGGTAATGCTACATATCGTTATACGTTATATGGTAATGCTACATAACGTTATACGTTATATGGTAACAGTATATAACGTTATACGTTATATGGTAATGCTACATAACGTTATACGTTATATGGTAACAGTATATAACGTTATACGTTATATGGTAATGCTACATAACGTTATACGTTATATGGTAATGCTACATAACGTTATACGTTATATGGTAATGCTACATAACGTTATACGTTATATGGTAATGCTACATAACGTTATACATTATATGGTAATGCTACATAACGTTATACGTTATATAGTAATGCTACATAACGTTATACGTTATATGGTAACAGTATACAACGTTATACGTTATAAGGTAATAGTAAAAAACGTTACACGTTATATGGTAATGCTACATAACGTTATACGTTATATGGTAATACTACATAACGTTATACGTTATATGGTAATGCTAGATAACGTTATACGTTATATGGTAATGCTACATAACGTTATACATTATATGGTAATGCTACATAACGTTATACGTTATATAGTAATGCTACATAACGTTATACGTTATATGGTAACAGTATACAACGTTATACGTTATAAGGTAATAGTAAAAAACGTTACACGTTATATGGTAATGCTACATAACGTTATACGTTATATGGTAATACTACATAACGTTATACGTTATATGGTAATGCTACATAACGTTATACGTTATATGGTAATGCTACATAACGTTATACATTATATGGTAATGCTACATAACGTTATACGTTATATGGTAATGCTACATAACGTTATACGTTGTATGGTAATGCTACATAACGTTATACGTAATATGGTAATGCTACATAACGTTATACGTTATATGGTAATGCTACATAACGTTATACGTTATATGGTAATGCTACATAATGTTATACGTTATATGGTAACAGTATACGACGTTATACGTTATAAGGTAATAGTAAAAAACGTTACACGTTATATGGTAATGCTACATAACGTTATACGTTATATGGTAATGCTACATAACGTTATACGTTATATGGTAATGCTATATAAAGTTATACATTATATGGTAATGCTACGTAACGTTATACGTTATATGGTAATAATATACAACGTTATACGTTATAAGGTAATAGTAAAAAACGTTACACGTTATATGGTAATGCTACATAACGTTATACGTTATATGGTAATGCTACATAACGTTATACGTTATATGGTAATACTACATAACGTTATACGTTATATGGTAATGCTACATAACGTTATACGTTATATGGTAATGCTACATAACGTTATACATTATATGGTAATGCTACATAACGTTATACGTTATATGGTAATGCTACATAACGTTATACGTTATATGGTAATGCTACATAACGTTATACGTAATATGGTAATGCTACATAACGTTATACGTTATATGGTAATGCTGCATAACGTTATACGTTATATGGTAATGCTACATAACGTTATACGTTATATGGTAACAGTATACAACGTTATACGTTATAAGGTAATAGTAAAAAACGTTACACGTTATATGGTAATGCTACAAAACGTTATACGTTATATGGTATTGCTACATAACGTTATACGTTATATGGTAATGCTACATAACGTTATACGTTATAACGTAACAGTATATAACGTTATACGTTATATGGTAATGCTACATAACGTTATACGTTATAAGGTTATGCTACATAACGTTATACATTATATGGCAATGCTACATAACGTTATACGTTATATGGTGATGCTACATAACGTTATACGTTATATGGTAATGCTACATAACGTTATACGTTATATGGTAACAGTATACAACGTTATACGTTATAAGGTAATAGTACATAACGTTACACGTTATATGGTAATGCTACATAACGTTATACGTTATATGGTAACAGTATATAACGTTATAGGTTATATGGTAATGCTTCATAACGTTATACGTTATATGGTAATGCTACATAACGTTATACGTTATATGGTAACAGTATACAACGTTATACGTTATAAGGTAATAGTAAATAACGTTACACGTTATATGGTAATGCTACATAACGTTATACGTTATATGGTAATGCTACATAACGTTATACGTTATAACGTAACAGTATATAACGTTATACGTTATATGGTAATGCTACATAACGTTATACATTATATGGTAATGCTACATGACGTTATACGTTATATGGTAACAGTATACAACGTTATACGTTATAAGGTAATATTAAATAACGTTACACGTTATATGGAAATGCTACATAACGTTATACGTTATATGGTAATGCTACATAACGTTATACGTTATATGGTAATGCTACATAACGTTATACGTTATATGGTAATGCTACATAACGTTATACGTTATAAGGTAATGCTACATAACGTTATACATTATATGGTAATGCTACATAACGTTATACGTTATATGGTAATGCTACATAACGTTATACGTTATATGGTAATGCTACATAACGTTATACGTTATATGGTAATGCTACATAACGTTATACGTTATATGGTAATGCTACATAACGTTATACGTAATATGGTAATGCTACATAACGTTATACGTTATAAGGTAACAGTATATAACGTTATACGTTATATGGTAATGCTACATAACGTTATACGTTATATGGTAATGCTACATAACGTTATACGTTATATGGTAATGCTACATAACGTTATACGTTATATGGTAATGCTACATAACGTTATTCGTTATAAGGTAATGCTACATAACGTTATACGTTATATGGTAACAGTATATAACGTTATACGTTATATGGTAATGCTACATAACGTTATACGTTATATGGTAACAGTATATAACGTTATACGTTATAACGTAATGTTTCATAACGTTATACGTTTTATGGTAATGCTACATACCGTTATACGTTATATGGTAATGCTACATAACGTTATACATTATATGGTAATGCTACATAACGTTATATGTTATATGGTAACAGTATACAACGTTATACGTTATAAGGTAATAGTAAAAAACGTTACACGTTATATGGTAATGCTACATAACGTTATACGTTATATGGTAATGCTACATAACGTTATACGTTATATGGTAATGCTAGATAACGTTATACGTTATATGGTAATGCTAGATATCGTTATACGTTATATGGTAATGCTACATAACGTTATACGTTACATGGTAACAGTATATAACGTTATACGTTATATGGTAATGCTACATAACGTTATACGTTATATGGTAACAGTATATAACGTTATACGTTATATGGTAATGCTACATAACGTTATACGTTATATGATAATGCTACATAACGTTATACGTTATATGGTAATGCTACATAACGTTATACGTTATATGGTAATGCTACATAACGTTATACATTATATGGTAATGCTACATAACGTTATACGTTATATAGTAATGCTACATAACGTTATACGTTATATGGTAACAGTATACAACGTTATACGTTATAAGGTAATAGTAAAAAACGTTACACGTTATATGGTAATGCTACATAACGTTATACGTTATATGGTAATACTACATAACGTTATACGTTATATGGTAATGCTACATAACGTTATACGTTATATGGTAATGCTACATAACGTTATACATTATATGGTAATGCTACATAACGTTATACGTTATATGGTAATGCTACATAACGTTATACGTTGTATGGTAATGCTACATAACGTTATACGTAATATGGTAATGCTACATAACGTTATACGTTATATGGTAATGCTACATAACGTTATACGTTATATGGTAATGCTACATAATGTTATACGTTATATGGTAACAGTATACGACGTTATACGTTATAAGGTAATAGTAAAAAACGTTACACGTTATATGGTAATGCTACATAACGTTATACGTTATATGGTAATGCTACATAACGTTATACGTTATATGGTAATGCTATATAAAGTTATACATTATATGGTAATGCTACGTAACGTTATACGTTATATGGTAATAATATACAACGTTATACGTTATAAGGTAATAGTAAAAAACGTTACACGTTATATGGTAATGCTACATAACGTTATACGTTATATGGTAATGCTACATAACGTTATACGTTATATGGTAATACTACATAACGTTATACGTTATATGGTAATGCTACATAACGTTATACGTTATATGGTAATGCTACATAACGTTATACATTATATGGTAATGCTACATAACGTTATACGTTATATGGTAATGCTACATAACGTTATACGTTATATGGTAATGCTACATAACGTTATACGTAATATGGTAATGCTACATAACGTTATACGTTATATGGTAATGCTGCATAACGTTATACGTTATATGGTAATGCTACATAACGTTATACGTTATATGGTAACAGTATACAACGTTATACGTTATAAGGTAATAGTAAAAAACGTTACACGATATATGGTAATGCTACAAAACGTTATACGTTATATGGTATTGCTACATAACGTTATACGTTATATGGTAATGCTACATAACGTTATACGTTATAACGTAACAGTATATAACGTTATACGTTATATGGTAATGCTACATAACGTTATACGTTATAAGGATATGCTACATAACGTTATACATTATATGGCAATGCTACATAACGTTATACGTTATATGGTGATGCTACATAACGTTATACGTTATATGGTAATGCTACATAACGTTATACGTTATATGGTAACAGTATACAACGTTATACGTTATAAGGTAATAGTACATAACGTTACACGTTATATGGTAATGCTACATAACGTTATACGTTATATGGTAACAGTATATAACGTTATAGGTTATATGGTAATGCTTCATAACGTTATACGTTATATGGTAATGCTACATAACGTTATACGTTATATGGTAACAGTATACAACGTTATACGTTATAAGGTAATAGTAAATAACGTTACACGTTATATGGTAATGCTACATAACGTTATACGTTATATGGTAATGCTACATAACGTTATACGTTATAACGTAACAGTATATAACGTTATACGTTATATGGTAATGCTACATAACGTTATACATTATATGGTAATGCTACATGACGTTATACGTTATATGGTAACAGTATACAACGTTATACGTTATAAGGTAATATTAAATAACGTTACACGTTATATGGAAATGCTACATAACGTTATACGTTATATGGTAATGCTACATAACGTTATACGTTATATGGTAATGCTACATAACGTTATACGTTATATGGTAATGCTACATAACGTTATACGTTATAAGGTAATGCTACATAACGTTATACATTATATGGTAATGCTACATAACGTTATACGTTATATGGTAATGCTACATAACGTTATACGTTATATGGTAATGCTACATAACGTTATACGTTATATGGTAATGCTACATAACGTTATACGTTATATGGTAATGCTACATAACGTTATACGTAATATGGTAATGCTACATAACGTTATACGTTATAAGGTAACAGTATATAACGTTATACGTTATATGGTAATGCTACATAACGTTATACGTTATATGGTAATGCTACATAACGTTATACGTTATATGGTAATGCTACATAACGTTATACGTTATATGGTAATGCTACATAACGTTATACGTTATATGGTAATGCTATATAAAGTTATACATTATATGGTAATGCTACGTAACGTTATACGTTATATGGTAATAATATACAACGTTATACGTTATAAGGTAATAGTAAAAAACGTTACACGTTATATGGTAATGCTACATAACGTTATACGTTATATGGTAATGCTACATAACGTTATACGTTATATGGTAATACTACATAACGTTATACGTTATATGGTAATGCTACATAACGTTATACGTTATATGGTAATGCTACATAACGTTATACATTATATGGTAATGCTACATAACGTTATACGTTATATGGTAATGCTACATAACGTTATACGTTATATGGTAATGCTACATAACGTTATACGTAATATGGTAATGCTACATAACGTTATACGTTATATGGTAATGCTGCATAACGTTATACGTTATATGGTAATGCTACATAACGTTATACGTTATATGGTAACAGTATACAACGTTATACGTTATAAGGTAATAGTAAAAAACGTTACACGTTATATGGTAATGCTACAAAACGTTATACGTTATATGGTATTGCTACATAACGTTATACGTTATATGGTAATGCTACATAACGTTATACGTTATAACGTAACAGTATATAACGTTATACGTTATATGGTAATGCTACATAACGTTATACGTTATAAGGTTATGCTACATAACGTTATACATTATATGGCAATGCTACATAACGTTATACGTTATATGGTGATGCTACATAACGTTATACGTTATATGGTAATGCTACATAACGTTATACGTTATATGGTAACAGTATACAACGTTATACGTTATAAGGTAATAGTACATAACGTTACACGTTATATGGTAATGCTACATAACGTTATACGTTATATGGTAACAGTATATAACGTTATAGGTTATATGGTAATGCTTCATAACGTTATACGTTATATGGTAATGCTACATAACGTTATACGTTATATGGTAACAGTATACAACGTTATACGTTATAAGGTAATAGTAAATAACGTTACACGTTATATGGTAATGCTACATAACGTTATACGTTATATGGTAATGCTACATAACGTTATACGTTATAACGTAACAGTATATAACGTTATACGTTATATGGTAATGCTACATAACGTTATACATTATATGGTAATGCTACATGACGTTATACGTTATATGGTAACAGTATACAACGTTATACGTTATAAGGTAATATTAAATAACGTTACACGTTATATGGAAATGCTACATAACGTTATACGTTATATGGTAATGCTACATAACGTTATACGTTATATGGTAATGCTACATAACGTTATACGTTATATGGTAATGCTACATAACGTTATACGTTATAAGGTAATGCTACATAACGTTATACATTATATGGTAATGCTACATAACGTTATACGTTATATGGTAATGCTACATAACGTTATACGTTATATGGTAATGCTACATAACGTTATACGTTATATGGTAATGCTACATAACGTTATACGTTATATGGTAATGCTACATAACGTTATACGTAATATGGTAATGCTACATAACGTTATACGTTATAAGGTAACAGTATATAACGTTATACGTTATATGGTAATGCTACATAACGTTATACGTTATATGGTAATGCTACATAACGTTATACGTTATATGGTAATGCTACATAACGTTATACGTTATATGGTAATGCTACATAACGTTATTCGTTATAAGGTAATGCTACATAACGTTATACGTTATATGGTAACAGTATATAACGTTATACGTTATATGGTAATGCTACATAACGTTATACGTTATATGGTAACAGTATATAACGTTATACGTTATAACGTAATGTTTCATAACGTTATACGTTTTATGGTAATGCTACATACCGTTATACGTTATATGGTAATGCTACATAACGTTATACATTATATGGTAATGCTACATAACGTTATATGTTATATGGTAACAGTATACAACGTTATACGTTATAAGGTAATAGTAAAAAACGTTACACGTTATATGGTAATGCTACATAACGTTATACGTTATATGGTAATGCTACATAACGTTATACGTTATATGGTAATGCTACATAACGTTATACATTATATGGTAATGCTACATAACGTTATACGTTATATGGTAATGCTACATAACGTTATACGTTATATGGTAATGCTACATAACGTTATACGTTATATGGTAATGCTACATAACGTTATACGTTATATGGTAATGCTACATAACGTTATACGTAATATGGTAATGCTACATAACGTTATACGTTATAAGGTAACAGTATATAACGTTATACGTTATATGGTAATGCTACATAACGTTATACGTTATATGGTAATGCTACATAACGTTATACGTTATATGGTAATGCTACATAACGTTATACGTTATATGGTAATGCTACATAACGTTATTCGTTATAAGGTAATGCTACATAACGTTATACGTTATATGGTAACAGTATATAACGTTATACGTTATATGGTAATGCTACATAACGTTATACGTTATATGGTAACAGTATATAACGTTATACGTTATAACGTAATGTTTCATAACGTTATACGTTTTATGGTAATGCTACATACCGTTATACGTTATATGGTAATGCTACATAACGTTATACATTATATGGTAATGCTACATAACGTTATATGTTATATGGTAACAGTATACAACGTTATACGTTATAAGGTAATAGTAAAAAACGTTACACGTTATATGGTAATGCTACATAACGTTATACGTTATATGGTAATGCTACATAACGTTATACGTTATATGGTAATGCTAGATAACGTTATACGTTATATGGTAATGCTACATATCGTTATACGTTATATGGTAATGCTACATAACGTTATACGTTACATGGTAACAGTATATAACGTTATACGTTATATGGTAATGCTACATAACGTTATACGTTATATGGTAACAGTATATAACGTTATACGTTATATGGTAATGCTACATAACGTTATACGTTATATGGTAATGCTACATAACGTTATACGTTATATGGTAATGCTACATAACGTTATACGTTATATGGTAATGCTACATAACGTTATACATTATATGGTAATGCTACATAACGTTATACGTTATATAGTAATGCTACATAACGTTATACGTTATATGGTAACAGTATACAACGTTATACGTTATAAGGTAATAGTAAAAAACGTTACACGTTATATGGTAATGCTACATAACGTTATACGTTATATGGTAATACTACATAACGTTATACGTTATATGGTAATGCTACATAACGTTATACGTTATATGGTAATGCTACATAACGTTATACATTATATGGTAATGCTACATAACGTTATACGTTATATGGTAATGCTACATAACGTTATACGTTGTATGGTAATGCTACATAACGTTATACGTAATATGGTAATGCTACATAACGTTATACGTTATATGGTAATGCTACATAACGTTATACGTTATATGGTAATGCTACATAATGTTATACGTTATATGGTAACAGTATACAACGTTATACGGTATAAGGTAATAGTAAAAAACGTTACACGTTATATGGTAATGCTACATAACGTTATACGTTATATGGTAATGCTACATAACGTTATACGTTATATGGTAATGCTATATAAAGTTATACATTATATGGTAATGCTACGTAACGTTATACGTTATATGGTAATAATATACAACGTTATACGTTATAAGGTAATAGTAAAAAACGTTACACGTTATATGGTAATGCTACATAACGTTATACGTTATATGGTAATGCTACATAACGTTATACGTTATATGGTAATACTACATAACGTTATACGTTATATGGTAATGCTACATAACGTTATACGTTATATGGTAATGCTACATAACGTTATACATTATATGGTAATGCTACATAACGTTATACGTTATATGGTAATGCTACATAACGTTATACGTTATATGGTAATGCTACATAACGTTATACGTAATATGGTAATGCTACATAACGTTATACGTTATATGGTAATGCTGCATAACGTTATACGTTATATGGTAATGCTACATAACGTTATACGTTATATGGTAACAGTATACAACGTTATACGTTATAAGGTAATAGTAAAAAACGTTACACGTTATATGGTAATGCTACATAACGTTATACGTTATATGGTAATGCTACATAACGTTATACGTTATATGGTAATGCTACATAACGTTATACGTTATAACGTAACAGTATATAACGTTATACGTTATATGGTAATGCTACATAACGTTATACGTTATAAGGTTATGCTACATAACGTTATACATTATATGGCAATGCTACATAACGTTATACGTTATATGGTGATGCTACATAACGTTATACGTTATATGGTAATGCTACATAACGTTATACGTTATATGGTAATGCTACATAACGTTATACGTTATATGGTAATGCTACATAACGTTATACGTTATATGGTAACGCTAGATAACGTTATACGTAATATGGTAATGCTACATAACGTTATACGTTATATGGTAATGCTACATAACGTTATACGTTATATGGTAATGCTACATAACGTTATACGTTATAACGTAACAGTATATAACGTTATACGTTATATGGTAATGCTACATAACGTTATACGTTATAAGGTGATGCTACATAACGTTATACATTATATGGTAATGCTACATAACGTTATACGTTATATGGTAATGCTACATAACGTTATACGTTATATGGTAATGCTACAGAACGTTATAGGTTATATGGTAACAGTATATAACGTTATACGTTATATGGTAATGCTACATAACGTTATACGTTATATGGTAATGCTACATAACGTTATACGTTATATGGTAACAGTATACAACGTTATACGTTATAAGGTAATAGTAAATAACGTTACACGTTATATGGTAACGCTACATAACGTTATACGTTATATGGTAATGCTAAATAACGTTATTCGTTAGAAGGTAATGCTACATAACGTTATACGTTATATGGTAACAGTATATAACGTTATACGTTATATGGTAATGCTACATAACGTTATACGTTATATGGTAACAGTATATAACGTTATACGTTATAACGTAATGTTTCATAACGTTATACGTTATATGGTAATGCTACATAACGTTATACGTTATATGGTAATGCTACATAACGTTATACATTATATGGTAATGCTACATAACGTTACATGTTATATGGTAACAGTATACAACGTTATACGTTATAAGGTAATAGTAAATAACGTTACACGTTATGTGGTAATGCTACATAACGTTATACTTTATATGGTAATGCTACATAACGTTATACGTCATATGGTAATGCTACATAACGTTATACGTTATATGGTAATGCTACATAACGTTATACATTATATGGTAATGCTACATAACGTTATACGTTATATGGTAACAGTATACAGCGTTATACGTTATAAGGTAATAGTACATAACGTTACACGTTATATGGTAATGCTACATAACGTTATACGTTATATGGTAACAGTATATAACGTTATACGTTATATGGTAATGCTACATAACGTTATACGTTATATGGTAATGCTACATAACGTTATACGTTATATGGTAATGCTACATAACGTTATACGTTATATGGTAATGCTACATAACGTTATACGTTATATGGTAATGCTACATAACGTTATACATTATATGGTAATGCTACATAACGTTATACGTTATAGGGTAACAGTATACAACGTTATACGTTATATGGTAATGCTACATAACGTTATACGTTATATGGTAATGCTAGATAACGTTATACGTTATATGGTAACAGTATATAACGTTATACGTTATATGGTAATGCTACATAACGTTATACGTTATATGGTAATGCTACATAACGTTATACATTATATGGTAATGCTACATAACGTTATACGTTATATGGTAATGCTACATAACGTTATACGTTATATGGTAATGCTACATAACGTTATACGTAATATGGTAATGCTACATAACGTTATACGTTATATGGTAATGCTACATAACGTTATACGTTATATGGTATTGCTACATAACGTTATACGTTATATGGTAATGCTACATAACGTTATACGTTATATGGTAATGCTAGATAACGTTATACATTATATGGTAATGCTACATAACGTTATACGTTATATGGTAATGCTAGATAACGTTATAGGTTATATGGTAATGCTACATATCGTTATACGTTATATGGTAATGCTACATAACGTTATACGTTATATGGTAATGCTACATAACGTTATACGTTATATGGTAATGCTACATAACGTTATACATTATATGGTAATGCTACATAACGTTATACGTTATATGGTAATGCTACATAACGTTATACGTTATATGGTAACAGTATACAACGTTATACGTTATAAGGTAATAGTAAAAAACGTTACACGTTATATGGTAATGCTACATAACGTTATACGTAATATGGTAATGCTACATAACGTTATACGTTATAATGTAACTGTATATAACGTTATACGTTATATGGTAATGCTACATAACGTTATACGTTATATGGTAATGCTACATAACGTTATACGTTATATGGTAATGCTACATAACGTTATACGTTATATGGTAATGCTACATAACGTTATACGTTATAAGGTAATGCTACATAGCGTTGTACATTATATGGTAATGCTACATAACGTTGTACGTTATATGGTAATGCTACATAACGTTATACGTTGTATGGTAATGCTACAGAACGTTATAGGTTATATGGTAACAGTATATAACGTTATACGTTATATGGTAATGCTACATAACGTTATACGTTATATGGTAATGCTACATAACGTTATACGTTATATGGTAACAGTATACAACGTTATACGTTATAAGGTAATAGTAAATAACGTTACACGTTATATGGTAACGCTACATAACGTTATACGTTATATGGTAATGCTACATAACGTTATTCGTTATAAGGTAATGCTACATAACGTTATACGTTATATGGTAACAGTATATAACGTTATACGTTATATGGTAATGCTACATAACGTTATACGTTATACGGTAACAGTATATAACGTTATACGTTATAACGTAATGTTTCATAACGTTATACGTTTTATGGTAATGCTACATACCGTTATACGTTATATGGTAATGCTACATAACGTTATACGTTATATGGTAATGCTACATAACGTTATACGTTATATGGTAACAGTATACAACGTTATACGTTATAAGGTAATAGTAAAAAACGTTACACGTTATATGGTAATGCTACATAACGTTATACGTTATACGGTAACAGTATATAACGTTATACGTTATAACGTAATGTTTCATAACGTTATACGTAATATGGTAATGCTACATAACGTTATACGTTATAATGTAACAGTATATAACGTTATACGTTATATGGTAATGCTACATAACGTTGTACGTTATATGGTAATGCTACATAACGTTATACGTTATATGGTAATGCTACATAACGTTATACGTTATATGGTAATGCTTCATAACGTTATACGTTATGAGGTAATGCTACATAACGTTGTACATTATATGGTAATGCTACATAACGTTATACGTTATATGGTAATGCTACATAACGTTATACGTTATATGGTAATGCTACAGAACGTTATAGGTTATATGGTAACAGCATATAACGTTATACGTTATATGGTAATGCTACATAACGTTATACGTTATATGGTAACAGTATATAACGTTATACGTTATATGGTAATGCTACATAACGTTATACGTTATACGGTAACAGTATATAACGTTATACGTTATAACGTAATGTTTCATAACGTTATACGTAATATGGTAATGCTACATAACGTTATACGTTATAATGTAACAGTATATAACGTTATACGTTATATGGTAATGCTACATAACGTTGTACGTTATATGGTAATGCTACATAACGTTATACGTTATATGGTAATGCTACATAACGTTATACGTTATATGGTAATGCTTCATAACGTTATACGTTATAAGGTAATGCTACATAACGTTGTACATTATATGGTAATGCTACATAACGTTATACGTTATATGGTAATGCTACATAACGTTATACGTTATATGGTAATGCTACAGAACGTTATAGGTTATATGGTAACAGCATATAACGTTATACGTTATATGGTAATGCTACATAACGTTATACGTTATATGGTAATGCTACATAACGTTATACGTTATATGGTAACAGTATACAACGTTATACGTTATAAGGTAATAGTAAATAACGTTACACGTTATATGGTAACGCTACATAACGTTATACGTTATATGGTAATGCTACATAACGTTATTCGTTATAAGGTAATGCTACATAACGTTATACGTTATATGGTAACAGTATATAACGTTATACGTTATATGGTAATGCTACATAACGTTATACGTTATACGGTAACAGTATATAACGTTATACGTTATAACGTAATGTTTCATAACGTTATACGTTTTATGGTAATGCTACATACCGTTATACGTTATATGGTAATGCTACATAACGTTATACATTATATGGTAATGCTACATAACGTTATATGTTATATGGTAACAGTATACAACGTTATACGTTATAAGGTAATAGTAAATAACGTTACACGTTATGTGGTAATGCTACATAACGTTATACGTTATATGGTAATGCTACATAACGTTATACGTTATATGGTAATGCTACATAACGTTATACATTATATGGTAATGCTACATAACGTTATACGTTATATGGTAACAGTATACAACGTTATACGTTATAAGGTAATAGTACATAACGTTACACGTTATATGGTAATGCTACATAACGTTATACGTTATATGGTAACAGTATATAACGTTATACGTTATATGGTAATGCTACATAACGTTATACGTTATATGGTAATGCTACATAACGTTATACGTTATATGGTAACAGTATACAACGTTATACGTTATAAGGTAATAGTAAATAACGTTACACGTTATATGGTAATGCTACATAACGTTATACGTTATGTGGTAATGCTACATAACGTTATACGTTATATGGTAATGCTACATAACGTTATACGTTATATGGTAATGCTACATAACGTTATACATTATATGGTAATGCTACATGACGTTATACGTTATATGGTAACAGTATACAACGTTATACGTTATATGGTAATATTAAATAACGTTACACGTTATATGGTAATGCTACATAACGTTATACGTTATATGGTAATGCTACATAACGTTATACGTTATATGGTAACAGTATATAACGTTATACGTTATATGGTAATGCTACATAACGTTATACGTTATATGGTAATGCTAGATAACGTTATACGTTATATGGTAACAGTATATAACGTTATACGTTATATGGTAATGCTACATAACGTTATACGTTATATGGTAATGCTACATAACGTTATACGTTATATGGTAATGCTACATAACGTTATACGTTATATGGTAATGCTACATAACGTTATACGTAATATGGTAATGCTACATAACGTTATACGCTATATGGTAATGCTACATAACGTTATACGTTATATGGTATTGCTACATAACGTTATACGTTATATGGTAATGCTACATAACGTTATACGTTATATGGTAATGCTAGATAACATTATACGTTATATGGTAATGCTACATAACGTTATACGTTATATGGTAATGCTAGATAACGTTATACGTTATATGGTAACAGTATATAACGTTATACGTTATATGGTAATGCTACATAACGTTATACGTTATATGGTAATGCTACATAACGTTATACGTTATATGGTAATGCTACATAACGTTATACGTTATATGGTAATGCTACATAACGTTATACATTATATGGTAATGCTACATAACGTTATACGTTATATGGTAATGCTACATAACGTTATACATTATATGGTAATGCTACATAACGTTATACGTTATATGGTAATGCTACATAACGTTATACGTAATATGGTAATGCTACATAACGTTATACGCTATATGGTAATGCTACATAACGTTATACGTTATATGGTATTGCTACATAACGTTATACGTTATATGGTAATGCTACATAACGTTATACGTTATATGGTAATGCTAGATAACGTTATACGTTATATGGTAACAGTATATAACGTTATACGTTATATGGTAATGCTACATAACGTTATACGTTATATGGTAATGCTAGATAACGTTATACGTTATATGGTAATGCTACATAACGTTATACGTAATATGGTAATGCTACATAACGTTATACGTTATATGGTAATGCGACATAACGTTATACGTTATATGGTAATGCTACATAATGTTATACGTTATATGGTAACAGTATACAACGTTATACGTTATAAGGTAATAGTAAAAAACGTTACACGTTATATGGTAATGCTACATAACGTTATACGTTATATGGTAATGCTACATAACGTTATACGTTATATGGTAATGCTATATAAAGTTATACATTATATGGTAATGCTACGTAACGTTATACGTTATATGGTAATAATATACAACGTTATACGTTATAAGGTAATAGTAAAAAACGTTACACGTTATATGGTAATGCTACATAACGTTATACGTTATATGGTAATGCTACATAACGTTATACGTTATATGGTAATACTACATAACGTTATACGTTATATGGTAATGCTACATAACGTTATACGATATATGGTAATGCTACATAACGTTATACATTATATGGTAATGCTACATAACGTTATACGTTATATGGTAATGCTACATAACGTTATACGTTATATGGTAATGCTACATAACGTTATACGAAATATGGTAATGCTACATAACGTTATACGTTATATGGTAATGCTACATAACGTTATACGTTATATGGTAATGCTACATAACGTTATACGTTATATGATAACAGTATACAACGTTATACGTTATAAGGTAATAGTAAAAAACGTTACACGTTATATGGTAATGCTACATAACGTTATACGTTATATGGTAATGCTACATAACGTTATACGTTATATGGTAATGCTACATAACGTTATACGTTATATGGTAATGCTACATAACGTTATACGTTATAACGTAACAGTATATAACGTTATACGTTATATGGTAATGCTACATAACGTTATACGTTATAAGGTTATGCTACATAACGTTATACATTATATGGCAATGCTACATAACGTTATACGTTATATGGTAATGCTACATAACGTTATACGTTATATGGTAATGCTACATAACGTTATACGTTATATGGTAATGCTACATAACGTTATACGTTATATGGTAATGCTACATAACGTTATACGTTATATGGTAATGCTAGATAACGTTATACGTAATATGGTAATGCTACATAACGTTATACGTTATATGGTAATGCTACATAACGTTATACGTTATATGGTAATGCTACATAACGTTATACGTTATAACGTAACAGTATATAACGTTATACGTTATATGGTAATGCTACATAACGTTATACGTTATAAGGTGATGCTACATAACGTTATACATTATATGGTAATGCTACATAACGTTATACGTTATATGGTAATGCTACATAATGTTATACGTTATATGGTACTGCTACAGAACGTTATAGGTTATATGGTAACAGTATATAACGTTATACGTTATTTGGTAATGCTACATAACGTTATACGTTATATGGTAATGCTACATAACGTTATACGTTATATGGTAACAGTATACAACGTTATACGTTATAAGGTAATAGTAAATAACGTTACACGTTATATGGTAACGCTACATAACGTTATACGTTATATGGTAATGCTAAATAACGTTATTCGTTATAAGGTAATGCTACATAACGTTATACTTTATATGGTAACAGTATATAACGTTATACGTTATATGGTAATGCTACATAACGTTATACGTTATATGGTAACAGTATATAACGTTATACGTTATAACGTAATGTTTCATAACGTTATACGTTATATGGTAATGCTACATAACGTTATACGTTATATGGTAATGCTACATAACGTTATACATTATATGGTAATGCTACATAACGTTGTATGTTATATGGTAACAGTATACAACGTTATACGTTATAAGGTAATAGTAAATAACGTTACACGTTATGTGGTAATGCTACATAACGTTATACGTTATATGGTAATGCTACATAACGTTATACGTTATATGGTAATGCTACATAACGTTATACGTTATATGGTAATGCTACATAACGTTATACATTATATGGTAATGCTACATAACGTTATACGTTATATGGTAACAGTATACAGCGTTATACGTTATAAGGTAATAGTACATAACGTTACACGTTATATGGTAATGCTACATAACGTTATACGTTATATGGTAACAGTATATAACGTTATACGTTATATGGTAATGCTACATAACGTTATACGTTATATGGTAATGCTACATAACGTTATACGTTATATGGTAATGCTACATAACGTTATACGTTATATGGTAATGCTACATAACGTTATACGTTATATGGTAATGCTACATAACGTTATACATTATATGGTAAGGCTACATAACGTTATACGTTATAGGGTAACAGTATACAACGTTATACGTTATAAGGTAATAGTAAATAACGTTACACGTTATATGGTAATGCTACATAACGTTATTCGTTATATGGTAATGCTACATAACGTTATACGTTATATGGTAATGCTACATAACGTTATACGTTATATGGTAATGCTACATAACGTTATACATTATATGGTAATGCTACATGACGTTATACGTTATATGGTAACAGTATACAACGTTATACGTTATAAGGTAATATTAAATAACGTTACACGTTATATGGTAATGCTACATAACGTTATACGTTATAAGGTAATGCTACATAACGTTATACATTATATGGTAATGCTACATAACGTTATACGTTATATGGTAATGCTACATAACGTTATACGTTATATGGTAATGCTACATAACGTTATACGTTATAACGTAACAGTATATAACGTTATACGTTATATGGTAATGCTACATAACGTTATACGTTATAAGGTAATGCTACATAACGTTATACATTATATGGTAATGCTACATAACGTTATACGTTATATGGTAACAGTATATAACGTTATACGTTATATGGTAATGCTACATAACGTTATACGTTATATGGTAATGCTAGATAACGTTATACATTATATGGTAATGCTACATAACGTTATACGTTATATGGTAATGCTACATAACGTTATACGTTATATGGTAATGCTACATAACGTTATACGTAATATGGTAATGCTACATAACGTTATACGTTATATGGTAATGCTACATAACGTTATACGTTATATGGTAATGCTGCATAACGTTATACGTTATATGGTAATGCTACATAACGTTATACGTTATATGGTAATGCTAGATAACGTTATACGTTATATGGTAATGCTACATAACGTTATACGTTATATGGTAATGCTAGATAACGTTATACGTTATATGGTAACAGTATATAACGTTATACGTTATATGGTAATGCTACATAACGTTATACGTTATATGGTAATGCTACATAACGTTATACGTAATATGGTAATGCTACATAACGTTATACGTTATATGGTAATGCTACATAACGTTATACGTTCTATGGTAATGCTACATAAAGTTATGCGTTATATGGTAATGCTACATAACGTTATACGTAATATGGTAATGCTACATAACGTTATACGTTATATGGTAACAGTATATAACGTTATACGTTGTATGGTAATGCTACATAACGTTATACGTTATATGGTAATGCTACATAACGTTATACGTTATATGGTAATGCTACATAACGTTATACGATATATGGTAATGCTAGATAACGTTATACGTTATATGGTAACAGTATATAACGTTATACGTTATATGCTAATGCTACATAACGTTATACGTTATATGGTAATGCTACATAACGTTATACGTTATATGGTAGTGCTACATAACGTTATACGTTATATGGTAATGCTACATAACGTTATACGTTATATGGTAATGCTAGATAACGTTATACGTTATATCGTAACAGTGTACAACGTTATACGTTATAACGTAACAGTATATAACGTTATACGTTATATGGTAATGCTACATAACGTTATACGTTATAAGGTAATGCTACATAACGTTATACATTATATGGTAATGCTACATAACGTTATACGTTATATGGTAACAGTATACAACGTTATACGTTATAAGGAAATAGTAAATAACGTTACACGTTATATGGTAATGGTACATAACGTTATACGTTATATGGTAATGCTACATAACGTTATACGTTATATGGTAATGCTACATAAAGTTATACGTTATATGGTAATGCTACATAACGTTATACGTTATATGGTAATGCTACATAACGTTATACGTAATATGGTAATGCTACATAACGTTATACGTTATATGGTAACAGTATATAACGTTATACGTTATATGGTAATGCTACATAACGTTATACGTTATAAGGTAATGCTACATAACGTTATACATTATATGGTAATGCTACATAACGTTATACGTTATATGGTAACAGTATATAACGTTATACGTTATATGGTAATGCTACATAACGTTATACGTTGTATGGTAATGCTACATAACGTTACACGTTATATGGTAACAGTATACAACGTTATACGTTATAAGGTAATAGTAAATAACGTAACACGTTATATGGTAATGCTACATAACGTTATACGTTATATGGTAATGCTACATAACGTTATACGTTATATGGTAATGCTAGATAACGTTATACGTTATATGGTAACAGTATATAACGTTATACGTTATATGGTAATGCTACATAACGTTATACGTTATATGGTAATGCTAGATAACGTTATACGTTATATGGTAACAGTATATAACGTTATACGTTATATGGTAATGCTACATAACGTTATACGTTATATGGTAATGCTACATAACGTTATACGTTATATGGTAATGCTAGATAACGTTATACGTTATATGGTAATGCTACATAACGTTATACGTTATATGGTAATGCTAGATAACGTTACACGTTATATGGTAATGCTACATAACGTTATACGTTATATGGTAATGCTAGATAACGTTATACGTTATATCGTAACAGTATATAACGTTACACGTTCTATGGTAATGCTACATAACGTTATACGTTATATGGTAATGCTACATAACGTTATACGTTATATGGTAATGCTACATAACGTTATACGTTATATGGTAATGCTACATAACGTTATACGTTATATGGTAATGCTACATAACGTTATACGTTATATGGTAATGCTACATAACGCTATACGTTATATGGTAATGCTACATAACGTTATACGTTATATGGTAATGCTACATAACGTTATACGTTATATGGTAATGCTACATAACGTTATACGTAATATGGTAATGCTACATAACGTTATACGTTATAATGTAACAGTATATAACGTTATACGTTATATGGTAATGCTACATAACCTTATACGTTATATGGTAATGCTGCATAACGTTATACGTTATATGGTAATGCTACATAACGTTATACGTTATATGGTAATGCTACATAACGTTATACGTTATATGGTAATGCTAGATAACGTTATACGTTATATGGTAATATATATAACGTTATACGTTATATGCTAATGCTACATAACGTTATGCGTTATATGGTAATGCTACATAACGTTATACGTTATATGGTAACAGTATACAACGTTATACGTTATAAGGTAATAGTAAATAACGTTACACGTTATATGGTAATGCTACATAACGTTATACGTTATATGGTAATGCTACATAACGTTATACGTTATATGGTAATGCTACATAACGTTATACATTATATGGTAATGCTACATAACGTTATACGTTATATGCTAACAGTATACAACGTTATACGTTATAAGGAAATAGTAAATAACGTTACACGTTATATGGTAATGCTACATAACGTTATACGTTATATGGTAATGCTATATAACGTTATACGTTATATGGTAATGCTACATAACGTTATACGTTATATGGTAATGCTACATAACGTTATACGTTATATGGTAATGCTACATAACGTTATACGTTATATGGTAATGCTACATAACGTTATACATTATATGGTAATGTTACATAACGTTATATGTTATATGGTAACAGTATACAACGTTATACGTTATAAGGTAATAGTAAATAACGTTACACGTTATGTGGTAATGCTACATAACGTTATACGTTATATGGTAATGCTACATAACGTTATACGTTATATGGTAATGCTACATAACGTTATACGTTATATGGTAATGCTACATAACGTTATACCTTATATGGTAATGCTACATAACGTTATACGTTATATGGTAACAGTATACAACGTTATACGTTATAAGGTAATAGTACATAACGTTACACGTTATATGGTAATGCTACATAACGTTATACGTTATATGGTAACAGTATATAACGTTATACGTTATATGGTAATGCTACATAACGTTATACGTTATATGGTAATGCTACATAACGTTATACGTATATGGTAATGCTACATAACGTTATACGTTATATGGTAATGCTACATAACGTTATACATTATATTGTAATGCTACATAACGTTATACGTTATATGGTAATGCTACATAACGTTATACATTATATTGTAATGCTACATAACGTTATACGTTATATGGTAAAAGTATACAACGTTATACGTTATACGGTAATAGTAAATAACGTTACACGTTATATGGTAATGCTACATAACGTTATACCTTATATGGTAATGCTACATAACGTTATACGTTATATGGTAACAGTATACAACGTTATACGTTATAAGGTAATAGTACATAACGTTACACGTTATATGGTAATGCTACATAACGTTATACATTATATGGTAATGCTACATAACGTTATACGTTATATGGTAACAGTATACAACGTTATACGTTATAAGGTAATATTAAATAACGTTACATGTTATATAGTAATGCTACATAACGTTATACGTTATATGGTAATGCTACATAACGTTATACGTTATATGGTAATGCTACATAACGTAATACGTTATATGGTAATGCTACATGACGTTATACGTTATATGGTAATGCTACATAACGTTATACGTTATAAGGTAATGCTACATAACGTTATACATTATATGGTAATGCTACATAACGTTATACGTTATATGGTAATGCTACATAACGTTATACGTTATATGGTAATGCTACATAACGTTATACGTTATATGGTAATGCTACATAACGTTATACGTTATATGGTAATGCTACATAACGTTATACGTAATATGGTAATGCTACATAACGTTATACGTTATAATGTAACAGTATATAACGTTATACGTTATATGGTAATGCTACATAACGTTATACGTTATATGGTAATGCTACATAACGTTATACGTTATATGGTAATGCTAGATAACGTTATACGTTATATGGTAATATATATAACGTTATACGTTATATGCTAATGCTACATAACGTTATGCGTTATATGGTAATGCTACATAACGTTATACGTTATATGGTAACAGTGTACAACTTTATACGTTATAAGATAATAGTAAATAACGTTACACGTTATATGGTAATGCTACATAACGTTATACGTTATATGGTAATGCTACATAACGTTATACGTTATATGGTAATGCTACATAACGTTATACATTATATGGTAATGCTACATAACGTTATACGTTATATGGTAACAGTATACAACGTTATACGTTATAAGGAAATAGTAAATAACGTTACACGTTATATGGTAATGCTACATAACGTTATACGTTATATGGTAATGCTATATAACGTTATACGTTATATGGTAATAGTACATAACGTTATACGTTATATGGTAATGCTACATAACGTTATACGTTATATGGTAATGCTACATAACGTTATACGTTATATGGTAATGCTACATAACGTTATACGTTATAACGTAACAGTATATAACGTTATACGTTATATGGTAATGCTACATAACGTTATACGTTATAAGGTAATGCTACATAACGTTATACATTATATGGTAATGCTACATAACGTTATACGTTATATGGTAATGCTACATAACGTTATACGTTATATGGTAATGCAACATAACGTTATACGTTATATGGTAATGCTACATAACGTTATAGGTTATATGGTAAGAGTATATAACGTTATACGTTATATGGTAATGGTACATAACGTTATACGTTATATGATAATGCTACATAACGTTATACATTATATGGTAATGCTACATAACGTTATACGTTATATGGTAACAGCATACAACGTTATACGTTATAAGGTAATAGTACATAACGTTACAAGTTATATGGTAATGCTACATAACGTTATACGTTATATGGTAACAGTATATAACGTTATACGTTATATGGTGATGCTACATAACGTTATACGTTATATGGTAAGGCTACGTAACGTTATACGTTATATGGTAATGCTACATAACGTTATACGTTATATGGTAACAGTATATAACGTTATACGTTATATGGTAATGCTACATAACGTTATACGTTGTATGGTAAAGCTACATAACGTTATACGTTATATGGTAATGCTACATAACGTTATACGTTATATGGTAATGCTAGATAACGTTATACGTTATATGGTAACAGTATATAACGTTATACGTTATATGGTAATGCTACATAACGTTATACGTTATATGGTAATGCTAGATAACGTTATACGTTATATGGTAACAGTATATAACGTTATACGTTATATGGTAATGCTACATAACGTTATGCGTTATATGGTAATGCTACATAACGTTATACATTATATGGTAATGCTACATAACGTTATACGTTATATGGTAATGCTACATAACGTTATACGTTATATGGTAATGCTACATAACGTTATACGTAATATGGTAATGCTACATAACGTTATACGTTATATGGTAATGCTACATAACGTTATACGTTATATGGTAATGCTACATAACGTTATACGTTATAAGGTAACAGTATATAACGTTATACGTTATATGGTAATGCTACATAACGTTATACGTAATATGGTAATGCTACATAACGTTATACGTTATATGGTAATGCTACATAACGTTATACGTTATATGGTAATGCTACATAACGTTATACGTTATAACGTAACAGTATATAACGTTATACGTTATATGGTAATGCTACATAACGTTATACGTTATAGGGTAATGCTACATAACGTTATACATTATATGGTAATGCTACATAACGTTATACGTTATATGGTAACAGTATATAACGTTATACGTTATAAGGTAATGCTACATAACGTTATACATTATATGGTAATGCTACATAACGTTATACGTTATATGGTAATGCTACATAACGTTATACGTTATATGGTAATGCTACATAACGTTATACGTTATATGGTAATGCTACATAACGTTATACGTTATATGGTAATGCTAGATAACGTTATACGTTATATGGTAACAGTATACAACGTTATACGTTATAAGGAAATAGTAAATAACGTTACACGTTATATGGTAATGCTACATAACGTTATACGTTATATGGTAATGCTACATAACGTTATACGTTATATGGTAATGCTACATAACGTTATACGTTATATGGTAATGCTACATAACGTTATACGTTATATGGTAAGGCTACATAACGTTATACGTTATAACGTAACAGTATATAACGTTATACGTTATATGGTAATGCTACATAACGTTATACGTTATAAGGTAATGCTACATAACGTTATACATTATATGGTAATGCTACATAACGTTATACGTTATATGGTAATGCTACATAACGTTATACGTTATATGGTAATGCAACATAACGTTATACGTTATATGGTAATGCTACATAAAGTTATACGTTATATGGTAATGCTACATAACGTTATACGTTATATGGTAATGCTACATAACGTTATACCTTATATGGTAATGCTACATAACGTTATACGTTATATGGTAACAGTATACAACGTTATACGTTATAAGGTAATAGTACATAACGTTACACGTTATATGGTAATGCTACATAACGTTATACGTTATATGGTAACAGTATATAACGTTATACGTTATATGGTAATGCTACATAACGTTATACGTTATATGGTAATGCTACATAACGTTATACGTTATATGGTAATGCTACATAACGTTATACGTTATATGGTAATGCTACATAACGTTATACATTATATGGTAATGCTACATAACGTTATACGTTATATGGTAACAGTATACAACGTTATACGTTATAAGGTAATAGTAAATAACGTTACACGTTATATGGTAATGCTACATAACGTTATACGTTATATGGTAATGCTACATAACGTTATACGTTATATGGTAATGCTACATAACGTTATACGTTATATGGTAATGCTACATAACGTTATACATTATATGGTAATGCTACATAACGTTATACGTTATATGGTAACAGTATACAACGTTATACGTTATAAGGTAATATTAAATAACGTTACACGTTATATGGCAATGCTACATAACGTTATACGTTATATGGTAATGCTACATAACGTTATACGTTATATGGTAATGCTACATAACGTAATACGTTATATGGTAGTGCTACATAACGTTATACGTTATATGGTAATGCTACATAACGTTATACGTTATAAGGTAATGCTACATAACGTTATACATTATATGGTAATGCTACATAACGTTATACGTTATATGGTAATGCTACATAACGTTATACGTTATATGGTAATGCTACATAACGTTATACGTTATATGGTAATGCTACATAACGTTATACGTTATATGGTAATGCTACATAACGTTATACGTTATATGGTAATGCTACATAACGTTATACGTTATATGGTAATGCTACATAACGTTATACGTAATATGGTAATGCTACATAACGTTATACGTTATAAGGTAACAGTATATAACGTTATACGTAATATGGTAATGCTACATAACGTTATACGTTATAAGGTAACAGTATATAACGTTATACGTTATATGGTAATGCTACATAACGTTATACGTAATATGGTAATGCTACATAACGTTATACGTTATATGGTAATGCTACATAACGTTATACGTTATATGGTAATGCTACATAACGTTATACGTTATAACGTAACAGTATATAACGTTATACGTTATATGGTAATGCTACATAACGTTATACGTTATAGGGTAATGCTACATAACGTTATACATTATATGGTAATGCTACATAACGTTATACGTTATATGGTAACAGTATATAACGTTATACGTTATAAGGTAATGCTACATAACGTTATACATTATATGGTAATGCTACATAACGTTATACGTTATATGGTAATGCTACATAACGTTGTACGTTATATGGTAATGCTACATAACGTTATACGTTATATGGTAATGCTACATAACGTTATACGTTATATGGTAATGCTACATAACGTTATACGTTATATGGTAATGCTACATAACGTTATACGTTATATGGTAATGCTACATAACGTTATACGTTATATGGTAATGCTACATAACGTTATACGTAATATGGTAATGCTACATAACGTTATACGTTATAAGGTAACAGTATATAACGTTATACGTTATATGGTAATGCTACATAACGTTATACGTTATATGGTAATGCTACATAACGTTATACATTATATGGTAATGCTACATAACGTTATACGTTATATGGTAATGCTACATAACGTTATACGTTATATGGTAATGCTACATAACGTTATACGTAATATGGTAATGCTACATAACGTTATACGTTATATGGTAATGCTACATAACGTTATACGTTATATGGTAATGCTACATAACTTTATACGTTATATGGTAATGCTACATAACGTTATACGTAATATGGTAATGCTAGATAACGTTATACGTTATATGGTAATGCTACATAACGTTATACGTTATATGGTAATGCTAGATAACGTTATACGTTACATGGTAACAGTATATAATGTTATGCGTTATATGGTAATGCTACATAACTTTATACGTTATATGGTAATGCTACATAACGTTATACGTTATATGGTAATGCTACATAACGTTATACGTTATCTGGTAATGCTACATAACGTTATACATTATATGGTAACGCTACATAACGTTATACGTTATATGGTAACAGTATACAACGTTATACGTTATAAGGAAATAGTAAATAACGTTACACGTTATATGGTAATGCTACATAACGTTATACGTTATATGGTAATGCTACATAACGTTATACGTTATATGGTAATGCTACATAACGTTATACGTTATATGGTAATGCTACATAACGTTATACGTTATATGGTAATGCTAGATAACGTTATACGTTATATGGTAATGCTACATAACGTTATACGTTATATGGTAATGCCAGATAACGTTATACGTTACATGGTAACAGTATATAACGTTATACGTTATATGGTAATGCTACATAACTTTATACGTTATATGGTAATGCTACATAACGTTATACGTTATATGGTAATGCTACATAACGTTATACGTTATCTGGTAATGCTACATAACGTTATACATTATATGGTAACGCTACATAACGTTATACGTTATATGGTAACAGTATACAACGTTATACGTTATAAGGAACTAGTAAATAACGTTACACGTTATATGGTAATGCTACATAACGTTATACGTTATATGGTAATGCTACATAGCGTTATACGTTATATGGTAATGCTACATAACGTTATACGTTATATGGTAATGCTACATAACGTTATACGTTATATGGTAATGCTACATAACGTTATACGTAATATGGTAATGCTACATAACGTTATACGTTATAATGTAACAGTATATAACGTTATACGTAATATGGTAATGCTACATAACGTTATACGTTATATGGTAATGCTACATAACGTTATACGTTATATGGTAATGCTACATAACGTTATACGTTATATGGTAATGCTAGATAACGTTATACGTTATATGGTAACAGTATACAACGTTATACGTTATAAGGAAATTGTAAATAACGTTACACGTTATATGGTAATGCTACATAACGTTATACGTTATATGGTAATGCTACATAACGTTATACGTTATATGGTAATGCTAGATAACGTTATACGTTATATGGTAATGCTACATAACGTTATACGCTATATGGTAATGCTAGATAACGTTATACGTTACATGGTAACAGTATATAACGTTATACGTTATATGGTAATGCTACATAACTTTATACGTTATATGGTAATGCTACATAACGTTATACGTTATATGGTAATGCTACATAACGTTATACGTTATCTGGTAATGCTACATAACGTTATACATTATATGGTAACGCTACATAACGTTATACGTTATATGGTAACAGTATACAACGTTATACGTTATAAGGAAATAGTAAATAACGTTACACGTTATATGGTAATGCTACATAACGTTATACGTTATATGGTAATGCTACATAACGTTATACGTTATATGGTAATGCTACATAACGTTATACGTTATATGGTAATGCTACATAACGTTATACGTTATATGGTAATGCTAGATAACGTTATACGTTATATGGTAATGCTACATAACGTTATACGTTATATGGTAATGCTAGATAACGTTATACGTTACATGGTAACAGTATATAACGTTATACGTTATATGGTAATGCTACATAACTTTATACGTTATATGGTAATGCTACATAACGTTATACGTTATATGGTAATGCTACATAACGTTATACGTTATCTGGTAATGCTACATAACGTTATACATTATATGGTAACGCTACATAACGTTATACGTTATATGGTAACAGTATACAACGTTATACGTTATAAGGAACTAGTAAATAACGTTACACGTTATATGGTAATGCTACATAACGTTATACGTTATATGGTAATGCTACATAACGTTATACGTTATATGGTAATGCTACATAACGTTATACGTTATATGGTAATGCTACATAACGTTATACGTTATATGGTAATGCTACATAACGTTATACGTAATATGGTAATGCTACATAACGTTATACGTTATAATGTAACAGTATATAACGTTATACGTAATATGGTAATGCTACATAACGTTATACGTTATATGGTAATGCTACATAACGTTATACGTTATATGGTAATGCTACATAACGTTATACGTTATATGGTAATGCTAGATAACGTTATACGTTATATGGTAACAGTATACAACGTTATACGTTATAAGGAAATAGTAAATAACGTTACACGTTATATGGTAATGCTACATAACGTTATACGTTATATGGTAATGCTACATAACGTTATACGTTATATGGTAATGCTACATAACGTTATACGTTATATGGTAATGCTACATAACGTTATACGTTATAACGTAACAGTATATAACGTTATACGTTATATGGTAATGCTACATAACGTTATACGTTATAAGGTAATGCTACATAACGTTATACATTATATGGTAATGCTACATAACGTTATACGTTATATGGTAATGCTACATAACGTTATACGTTATATGGTAATGCAACATAACGTTATACGTTATATGGTAATGCTACATAAAGTTATACGTTATATGGTAATGCTACATAACGTTATACGTTATATGGTAATGCTACATAACGTTATACCTTATATGGTAATACTACATAACGTTATACGTTATATGGTAACAGTATACAACGTTATACGTTATAAGGTAATAGTACATAACGTTACACGTTATATGGTAATGCTACATAACGTTATACGTTATATGGTAACAGTATATAACGTTATACGTTATATGGTAATGCTACATAACGTTATACGTTATATGGTAATGCTACATAACGTTATACGTTATATGGTAATGCTACATAACGTTATACGTTATATGGTAATGCTACATAACGTTATACGTTATATGGTAATGCTACATAACGTCATACGTTATATGGTAACAGTATACAACGTTATACGTTATAAGGTAATATTAAATAACGTTACACGTTATATGGCAATGCTACATAACGTTATACGTTATATGGTAATGCTACATAACGTTATACGTTATATGGTAATGCTACATAACGTAATACGTTATATGGTAGTGCTACATAACGTTATACGTTATATGGTAATGCTACATAACGTTATACGTTATATGGTAATGCTAGATAACGTTATACGTTATATGGTAATGCTACATAACGTTATACGTTATATGGTAATGCTAGATAACGTTATACGTTACATGGTAACAGTATATAACGTTATACGTTATATGGTAATGCTACATAACTTTATACGTTATATGGTAATGCTACATAACGTTATACGTTATATGGTAATGCTACATAACGTTATACGTTATCTGGTAATGCTACATAACGTTATACATTATATGGTAACGCTACATAACGTTATACGTTATATGGTAACAGTATACAACGTTATACGTTATAAGGAAATAGTAAATAACGTTACACGTTATATGGTAATGCTACATAACGTTATACGTTATATGGTAATGCTACATAACGTTATACGTTATATGGTAATGCTACATAACGTTATACGTTATATGGTAATGCTACATAACGTTATACGTTATATGGTAATGCTACATAACGTTATACGTTATATGGTAATGCTACATAACGTTATACGTAATATGGTAATGCTACATAACGTTATACGTTATAATGTAACAGTATATAACGTTATACGTTATATGGTAATGCTACATAACGTTATACGTTATATGGTAATGCTACATAACGTTATACGTTATATGGTAATGCTACATAACGTTATACGTTATATGGTAATGCTACATAACGTTATACGTTATATGGTAATGCTACATAACGTTATACGTAATATGGTAATGCTACATAACGTTATACGTTATAAGGTAACAGTATATAACGTTATACGTAATATGGTAATGCTACATAACGTTATACGTTATAAGGTAACAGTATATAACGTTATACGTTATATGGTAATGCTACATAACGTTATACGTAATATGGTAATGCTACATAACGGTATACGTTATATGGTAATGCTACATAACGTTATACGTTATATGGTAATGCTACATAACGTTATACGTTATAACGTAACAGTATATAACGTTATACGTTATATGGTAATGCTACATAACGTTATACGTTATAAGGTAATGCTACATAACGTTATACATTATATGGTAATGCTACATAACGTTATACGTTATATGGTAACAGTATATAACGTTATACGTTATATGGTAATGCTACATAACGTTATACGTTGTATGGTAATGCTACATAACGTTATACGTTATATGGTAACAGTATACAACGTTATACGTTATAAGGTAATAGTAAATAACGTTACACGTTATATGGTAATGCTACATAACGTTATACGCTATATGGTAATGCTACATAACGTTATACGTTATATGGTAATGCTAGATAACGTTATACGTTATATGGTAACAGTATATAACGTTATACGTTATATGGTAATGCTACATAACGTTATACGTCATATGGTAATGCTAGATAACGTTATACGTTATATGGTAACAGTATATAACGTTATACGTTATATGGTAATGCTACATAACGTTATACGTTATATGGTAATGCTACATAACGTTATACCTTATATGGTAATGCTACATAACGTTATACGTTATATGGTAATGCTACATAACGTTATACGTTATATGGTAATGCTACATAACGTTATACGTAATATGGTAATGCTACATAACGTTATACGTTATATGGTAATGCTACATAACGTTATACGTTATATGGTAATGCTACATAACGTTATACGTTATATGGTAATGCTACATAACGTTATACGTTATATGGTAATGCTAGATAACGTTATACGTTATATGGTAATGCTACATAACGTTATACGTTATATGGTAATGCTACATAACGTTATACGTTATATGGTAATGCTAGATAACGTTATACGTTATATGGTAATGCTACATAACGTTATACGTTATATGGTAATGCTACATAACGTTATACGTTATAACGTAACAGTATATAACGTTATACGTTATATGGTAATGCTACATAACGTTATACGTTATAAGGTAATGCTACATAACGTTATACATTATATGGTAATGCTACATAACGTTATACGTTATATGGTAACAGTATATAACGTTATACGTTATATGGTAATGCTACATAACGTTATACGTTGTATGGTAATGCTACATAACGTTATACGTTATATGGTAACAGTATACAACGTTATACGTTATAAGGTAATAGTAAATAACGTTACACGTTATATGGTAATGCTACATAACGTTATACGCTATATGGTAATGCTACATAACGTTATACGTTATATGGTAATGCTAGATAACGTTATACGTTATATGGTAACAGTATATAACGTTATACGTTATATGGTAATGCTACATAACGTTATACGTTATATGGTAATGCTAGATAACGTTATACGTTATATGGTAACAGTATATAACGTTATACGTTATATGGTAATGCTACATAACGTTATACGTTATATGGTAATGCTACATAACGTTATACCTTATATGGTAATGCTACATAACGTTATACGTTATATGGTAATGCTACATAACGTTATACGTTATATGGTAATGCTACATAACGTTATACGTAATATGGTAATGCTACATAACGTTATACGTTATATGGTAATGCTACATAACGTTATACGTTATATGGTAATGCTACATAACGTTATACGTTATATGGTAATGCTACATAACGTTATACGTTATATGGTAATGCTAGATAACGTTATACGTTATATGGTAATGCTACATAACGTTATACGTTATATGGTAATGCTAGATAACGTTATACGTTACATGGTAACAGTATATAACGTTATACGTTATATGGTAATGCTACATAACTTTATACGTTATATGGTAATGCTACATAACGTTATACGTTATATGGTAATGCTACATAACGTTATACGTTATCTGGTAATGCTACATAACGTTATACATTATATGGTAACGCTACATAACGTTATACGTTATATGGTAACAGTATAGAACGTTATACGTTATAAGGAAATAGTAAATAACGTTACACGTTATATGGTAATGCTACATAACGTTATACGTTATATGGTAATGCTACATAACGTTATACGTTATATGGTAATGGTACATAACGTTATACGTTATATGGTAATGCTACATAACGTTATACGTTATATGGTAATGCTACATAACGTTATACGTAATATGGTAATGCTACATAACGTTATACGTTATAATGTAACAGTATATAACGTTATACGTTATATGGTAATGCTACATAACGTTATACGTTATATGGTAATGCTACATAACGTTATACGTTATATGGTAATGCTACATAACGTTATACGTTATATGGTAATGCTAGATAACGTTATACGTTATATGGTAACAGTATACAACGTTATACGTTATAAGGAAATAGTAAATAACGTTACACGTTATATGGTAATGCTACATAACGTTATACGTTATATGGCAATGCTACATAACGTTATACGTTATATGGTAATGCTACATAACGTTATACGTTATATGGTAATGCTACATAACGTTATACGTTATATGGTAATGCTACATAACGTTATACGTTATAACGTAACATTATATAACGTTATACGTTATATGGTAATGCTACATAACGTTATACGTTATAAGGTAATGCTACATAACGTTATACATTATATGGTAATGCTACATAACGTTATACGTTATATGCTAATGCTACATAACGTTATACGTTATATGGTAATGCAACATAACGTTATACGTTATATGGTAATGCTACATAAAGTTATACGTTATATGGTAATGCTACATAACGTTATACGTTATATGGTAATGCTACATAACGTTATACCTTATATGGTAATGCTACATAACGTTATACGTTATATGGTAACAGTATACAACGTTATACGTTATAAGGTAATAGTAAATAACGTTACACGTTATATGGTAATGCTACATAACGTTATACGTTATATGGTAATGCTACATAACGTTATACGTTATATGGTAATGCTACATAACGTTATACGTTATATGGTAATGCTACATAACGTTATACATTATATGGTAATGCTACATAACGTTATACGTTATATGGTAACAGTATACAACGTTATACGTTATAAGGTAATATTAAATAACGTTACACGTTATATGGCAATGCTACATAACGTTATACGTTATATGGTAATGCTACATAACGTTATACGTTATATGGTAATGCTACATAACGTAATACGTTATATGGTAGTGCTACATAACGTTATACGTTATATGGTAATGCTACATAACGTTATACGTTATATGGTAATGCTAGATAACGTTATACGTTACATGGTAACAGTATATAACGTTATACGTTATATGGTAATGCTACATAACTTTATACGTTATATGGTAATGCTACATAACGTTATACGTTATATGGTAATGCTACATAACGTTATACGTTATCTGGTAATGCTACATAACGTTATACATTATATGGTAACGCTACATAACGTTATACGTTATATGGTAACAGTATACAACGTTATACGTTATAAGGAAATAGTAAATAACGTTACACGTTATATGGTAATGCTACATAACGTTATACGTTATATGGTAATGCTACATAACGTTATACGTTATATGGTAATGCTACATAACGTTATACGTTATATGGTAATGCTACATAACGTTATACGTTATATGGTAATGCTACATAACGTTATACGTAATATGGTAATGCTACATAACGTTATACGTTATAATGTAACAGTATATAACGTTAGACGTTATATGGTAATGCTACATAACGTTATACGTTATATGGTAATGCTACATAACGTTATACGTTATATGGTAATGCTACATAACGTTATACGTTATATGGTAATGCTAGATAACGTTATACGTTATATGGTAATAGTATACAACGTTATACGTTATAAGGAAATAGTAAATAACGTTACACGTTATATGGTAATGCTACATAACGTTATACGTTATATGGTAATGCTACATAACGTTATACGTTATATGGTAATGCTACATAACGTTATACGTTATATGGTAATGCTACATAACGTTATACGTTATATGGTAATGCTACATAACGTTATACGTTATAACGTAACAGTATATAACGTTATACGTTATATGGTAATGCTACATAACGTTATACGTTATAAGGTAATGCTACATAACGTTCTACATTATATGGTAATGCTACATAACGTTATACGTTATATGGTAATGCTACATAACGTTATACGTTATATGGTAATGCAACATAACGTTATACGTTATATGGTAATGCTACATAAAGTTATACGTTATATGGTAATGCTACATAACGTTATACGTTATATGGTAATGCTACATAACGTTATCCCTTATATGGTAATGCTACATAACGTTATACGTTATATGGTAACAGTATACAACGTTATACGTTATAAGGTAATAGTACATAACGTTACACGTTATATGGTAATGCTACATAACGTTATACGTTATATGGTAACAGTATATAACGTTATACGTTATATGGTAATGCTACATAACGTTATACGTTATATAGTAATGCTACATAACGTTATACGTTATAAGGTAATGCTACATAACGTTATACGTTATACGGTAATGCTACATAACGTTATACGTTATATGGTAATGCTACATAACGTTATACGTTATATGGTAATGCTACATAACGTAATACGTTATATGGTAGTGCTACATAACGTTATACGTTATATGGTAATGCTACATAACGTTATACGTTATAAGGTAATGCTACATAACGTTATACGTTATATGGTAATGCTACATAACGTAATACGTTATATGGTAGTGCTACATAACGTTATACGTTATATGGTAATGCTACATAACGTTATACGTTATAAGGTAATGCTACATAACGTTATACGTTATATGGTAATGCTACATAACGTTATACGTTATAAGGTAATGCTACATAACGTTATACATTATATGGTAATGCTACATAACGTTATACGTTATATGGTAATGCTACATAACGTTATACGTTATATGGTAATGCTACATAACGTTATACGTTATAAGGTAATGCTACATAACGTTATACGTTATATGGTAATGCTACATAACGTTATACGTTATACGGTAATGCTACATAACGTTATACGTTATATGGTAATGCTACATAACGTAATACGTTATATGGTAGTGCTACATAACGTTATACGTTATATGGTAATGCTACATAACGTTATACGTTATAAGGTAATGCTACATAACGTTATACATTATATGGTAATGCTACATAACGTTATACGTTATATGGTAATGCTACATAACGTTATACGTTATATGGTAATGCTACATAACGTTATACGTTATATGGTAATGCTACATAACGTTATACGTTATATGGTAATGCTACATAACGTTATACGTAATATGGTAATGCTACATAACGTTATACGTTATAAGGTAACAGTATATAACGTTATACGTTATATGGTATTGCTACATAACGTTATACGTTATATGGTAATGCTACATAACGTTATACGTTATATGGTAATGCTACATAACGTTATACGTTATATGGTAATGCTACATAACGTTATACGTTATAACGTAACAGTATATAACGTTATACGTTATATGGTAATGCTACATAACGTTATACGTTATAAGGTAATGCTACATAACGTTATACCTTATATGGTAATGCTACATAACGTTATACGTTATATGGTAACAGTATAGAACGTTATACGTTATAAGGTAATAGTACATAACGTTACACGTTATATGGTAATGCTACATAACGTTATACGTTATATGGTAACAGTATATAACGTTATGCGTTATATGGTAATGCTACATAACGTTATACGTTATATAGTAATGCTGCATAACGTTATACGTTATATGGTAATGCTACATAACGTTATACGTTATATGGTAATGCTACATAACGTTATACATTATATGGTAATGCTACATAACGTTATACGTTATATGGTAACAGTATACAACGTTATACGTTATAAGGTAATAGTAAATAACGTTACACGTTATATGGTAATGATACATAACGTTATACGTTATATGGTAATGCTACATAACGTCATACGTTATATGGTAATGCTACATAACGTTATACGTTATATGGTAATGCTACATAACGTTATACATTATACGGTAATGCTACATAACGTTATACGTTATATGGTAACAGTATACAACGTTATACGTTATAACGTAATATTAAATAACGTTACACGTTATATGGTAATGCTACATAACGGTATACGTTATATGGTAATGCTTCATAACGTTATACGTTATATGGTAATGCTACATAACGTAATACGTTATATTGTAATGCTACATAACGTTATACGTTATATGGTAATGCTACATAACGTTATACGTTATGAGGTAATGCTACATAACGTTATACATTATATGGTAATGCTACATAACGTTATACGTTATATGGTAATGCTACATAACGTTATACGTTATATGGTAATGCTACATAACGTTATACGTTATATGGAAATGCTACATAACGTTATACGTTATATGGTAATGCTACATAACGTTATATGTAATATGGTAATGCTACATAACGTTATACGTTATAAGGTAACAGTATATAACGTTATACGTTATATGGTAATGCTACATAACGTTATACGTTATATGGTAATGCTACATAACGTTATACGTTATATGGTAATGCTACATAACGTTATACCTTATATGGTAATGCTACATAACGTTATACGTTATATGGTAACAGTATACAACGTTATACGTTATAAGGTAATGCTACATAACGGTATACGTTATATGGTAATGCTACATAACGTTATACGTTATATGGTAATGCTACATAACGTTATACGTTATATGGTAATGCTACATAACGTTATACGTTATATGGTAACAGTATATAACGTTATACGTTATATGGTAATGCTACATAACGTTATACGTTATATGGTAATGCTAGATAACGTTATACGTTATATGGTAATGCTACATAACGTTATACGTTATATGGTAATGCTAGATGACGTTATACGTTATATGGTAACAGTATATAACGTTATACGTTATATGGTAATGCTACATAACGTTATACGTTATATGGTAATGCTACATAACGTTATACATTATATGGTAATGCTACATAACGTTATACGTTATATGGTAATGCTACATAACGTTATACGTTATATGGTAATGCTACATAACGTTATACGTAATATGGTAATGCTACATAACGTTATACGTTGTATGGTAATGCTACATAACGTTATACGTTATATGGTAATGCTACATAACGTTATACGTTATATGGTAATACTACATAACGTTATACATTATATGGTACTGCTACATAACGTTATATGTTATATGGTAACAGTATACAACGTTATACGTTATAAGGTAATAGTAAATAACGTTACACGTTATGTGGTAATGCTACATAACGTTATACGTTATATGGTAATGCTACATAACGTTATACGTTATATGGTAATGCTACATAACGTTATACGTTATATGGTAATGCTACATAACGTTATACCTTATATGGTAATGCTACATAACGTTATACGTTATATGGTAACAGTATACAACGTTATACGTTATAAGGTAATGCTACATAACGTTATACGTTATATGGTAATGCTACATAACGTTATACGTTATATGGTAATGCTACATAACGTTATACGTTATCTGGTAATGCTACATAACGTTATACATTATATGGTAACGCTACATAACGTTATACGTTATATGGTAACAGTATACAACGTTATACGTTATAAGGAAATAGTAAATAACGTTACACGTTATATGGTAATGCTACATAACGTTATACGTTATATGGTAATGCTACATAACGTTATACGTTATATGGTAATGCTACATAACGTTATACGTTATATGGTAATGCTACATAACGTTATACGTTATATGGTAATGCTACATAACGTTATACGTAATATGGTAATGCTACATAACGTTATACGTTATAATGTAACAGTATATAACGTTATACGTTATATGGTAATGCTACATAACGTTATACGTTATATGGTAATGCTACATAACGTTATACGTTATATGGTAATGCTAGATAACGTTATACGATATATGGTAACAGTATACAACGTTATACGTTATAAGGAAATAGTAAATAACGTTACACGTTATATGGTAATGCTACATAACGTTATACGTTATATGGTAATGCTACATAACGTTATACGTTATATGGTAACAGTATATAACGTTATACGTTATATGGTAATGCTACATAACGTTATACGTTATATGGTAATGCTAGATAACGTTATACGTTATATGGTAATGCTACATAACGTTATACGTTATATGGTAATGCTAGATGACGTTATACGTTATATGGTAACAGTATATAACGTTATACGTTATATGGTAATGCTACATAACGTTATACGTTATATGGTAATGCTACATAACGTTATACGTAATATGGTAATACTACATAACGTTATACATTATATGGTACTGCTACATAACGTTATATGTTATATGGTAACAGTATACAACGTTATACGTTATAAGGTAATAGTAAATAACGTTACACGTTATGTGGTAATGCTACATAACGTTATACGTTATATGGTGATGCTACATAACGTTATACGTTATATGGTAGTGCTACATAACGTTATACGTTATATGGTAATGCTACATAACGTTATACCTTATATGGTAATGCTACATAACGTTATACGTTATATGGTAGCAGTATACAACGTTATACGTTATAAGGTAATGCTACATAACGTTATACGTTATATGGTAATGCTACATAACGTTATACGTTATATGGTAATGCTACATAACGTTATACGTTATCTGGTAATGCTACATAACGTTATACATTATATGGTAACGCTACATAACGTTATACGTTATATGGTAACAGTATACAACGTTATACGTTATAAGGAAATAGTAAATAACGTTACACGTTATATGGTAATGCTACATAACGTTATACGTTATATGGTAATGCTACATAACGTTATACGTTATATGGTAATGCTACATAACGTTATACGTTATATGGTAATGCTACATAACGTTATACGTTATATGGTAATGCTACATAACGTTATACGTAATATGGTAATGCTACATAACGTTATACGTTATAATGTAACAGTATATAACGTTATACGTTATATGGTAATGCTACATAACGTTATACGTTATATGGTAATGCTACATAACGTTATACGTTATATGGTAATGCTACATAACGTTATACGTTATATGGTAATGCTAGATAACGTTATACGTTATATGGTAACAGTATACAACGTTATACGTTATAAGGAAATAGTAAATAACGTTACACGTTATATGGTAATGCTACATAACGTTATACGTTATATGGTAATGCTACATAACGTTATACGTTATATGGTAATGCTACATAACGTTATACGTTATATGGTAATGCTACATAACGTTATACGTTATATGGTAATGCTACATAACGTTATACGTTATAACGTAACAGTATATAACGTTATACGTTATAACGTAACAGTATATAACGTTATACGTTATATGGTAATGCTACATAACGTTATACGTTATAAGGTAATGCTACATAACGTTATACATTATATGGTAATGCTACATAACGTTATACGTTATATGGTAATGCTACATAACGTTATACGTTATATGGTAACAGTATACAACGTTATACGTTATAAGGTAATATTAAATAACGTTACACGTTATATGGTAATGCTACATAACGGTATACGTTATATGGTAATGCTTCATAACGTTATACGTTATATGGTAATGCTACATAACGTAATACGTTATATGGTAATGCTACATAACGTTATACGTTATATGGTAATGCTACATAACGTTATACGTTATAAGGTAATGCTACATAACGTTATACATTATATGGTAATGCTACATAACGTTATACGTTATATGGTAATGCTACATAACGTTATACGTTATATGGTAATGCTACATAACGTTATACGTTATATGGAAATGCTACATAACGTTATACGTTATATGGTAATGCTACATAACGTTATACGTTATATGGTAATGCTACATAACGTTATACGTTATATGGTAACAGTATACAACGTTATACGTTATAAGGTAATATTAAATAACGTTACACGTTATATGGTAATGCTACATAACGGTATACGTTATATGGTAATGCTTCATAACGTTATACGTTATATGGTAATGCTACATAACGTAATACGTTATATGGTAATGCTACATAACGTTATACGTTATATGGTAATGCTACATAACGTTATACGTTATAAGGTAATGCTACATAACGTTATACATTATATGGTAATGCTACATAACGTTATACGTTATATGGTAATGCTACATAACGTTATACGTTATATGGTAATGCTACATAACGTTATACGTTATATGGAAATGCTACATAACGTTATACGTTATATGGTAATGCTACATAACGTTATACGTAATATGGTAATGCTACATAACGTTATACGTTATAAGGTAACAGTATATAACGTTATACGTTATATGGTAATGCTACATAACGTTATACGTTATATGGTAATGCTACATAACGTTATACGTTATAACGTAACAGTATATAACGTTATACGTTATATGGTAATGCTACATAACGTTATACGTTATAAGGTAATGCTACATAACGTTATACATTATATGGTAATGCTACATAACGTTATACGTTATATGGTAACAGTATATAACGTTATACGTTATATGGTAATGCTACATAACGTTATACGTTGTATGGTAATGCTACATAACGTTATACGTTATACGGTAACAGTATATAACGTTATACGTTATATGGTAATGCTACATAACGTTATACGTCATATGGTAATGCTACATAACGTTATACGTTTAATGGTAATGCTAGATAACGTTATACGTTATATGGTAACAGTATATAACGTTATACGTTATATGGTAATGCTACATAAGGTTATACGTTATATGGTAATGCTAGATAACGTTATACGTTATATGGTAATGCTACATAACGTTATACGTTATATGGTAATGCTACATGACGTTATACGTTATATGGTAATGCTACATAACGTTATACGTTATATGGTAATGCTACATAACGTTATACGTTATATGGTAATGCTACATAACGTTATACGTTATATGGTAACAGTATATAACGTTATACGTTATATGGTAATGCTACATAACGTTATACGTTATATGGTAATGCTAGATAACGTTATACGTTATATGGTAATGCTACATAACGTTATACGTTATATGGTAATGCTCGATGACGTTATACGTTATATGGTAACAGTATATAACGTTATACGTTATATGGTAATGCTACATAACGTTATACGTTATATGGTAATGCTACATAACGTTATACATTATATGGTAATGCTACATAACGTTATACGTTATATGGTAATGCTACATAACGTTATACGTTGTATGGTAATGCTACATAACGTTATACGTTATATGGTAATGCTACATAACGTTATACGTTATATGGTAATACTACATAACGTTATACATTATATGGTACTGCTACATAACGTTATATGTTATATGGTAGCAGTATACAACGTTATACGTTATAAGGTAATAGTAAATAACGTTACACGTTATGTGGTAATGCTACATAACGTTATACGTTATATGGTAATGCTACATAACGTTATACGTTATATGGTAATGCTACATAACGTTATACGTTATATGGTAATGCTACATAACGTTATACCTTATATGGTAATGCTACATAACGTTATACGTTATATGGTAACAGTATACAACGTTATACGTTATAAGGTAATGCTACATAACGTTATACGTTATATGGTAATGCTACATAACGTTATACGTTATATGGTAATGCTACATAACGTTATACGTTATCTGGTAATGCTACATAACGTTATACATTATATGGTAACGCTACATAACGTTATACGTTATATGGTAACAGTATACAACGTTATACGTTATAAGGAAATAGTAAATAACGTTACACGTTATCTGGTAATGCTACATAACGTTATACGTTATATGGTAATGCTACATAACGTTATACGTTATATGGTAATGCTACATAACGTTATACGTTATATGGTAATGCTACATAACGTTATACGTTATATGGTAATGCTACATAACGTTATACGTAATATGGTAATGCTACATAACGTTATACGTTATAATGTAACAGTATATAACGTTATACGTTATATGGTAATGCTACATAACGTTATACGTTATATGGTAATGCTACATAACGTTATACGTTATATGGTAATGCTACATAACGTTATACGTTATATGGTAATGCTAGATAACGTTATACGTTATATGGTAACGGTATACAACGTTATACGTTATAAGGAAATAGTAAATAACGTTACACGTTATATGGTAATGCTACATAACGTTATACGTTACATGGTAATGCTACATAACGTTATACGTTATATGGTAATGCTACATAACGTTATACGTTATATGGTAATGCTACATAACGTTATACGTTATATGGTAATGCTACATAACGTTATACGTTATAACGTAACAGTATATAACGTTATACGTTATATGGTAATGCTACATAACGTTATACGTTATAAGGTAATGCTACATAACGTTATACATCATATGGTAATGCTACATAACGTTATACGTTATATGGTAATGCTACATAACGTTATACGTTATATGGTAATGCAACATAACGTTATACGTTATATGGTAATGCTACATAACGTTATAGGTTATATGGTAACAGTATATAACGTTATACGTTATATGGTAATGGTACATAACGTTATACGTTATATGGTAATGCTACATAACGTTATACATTATATGGTAATGCTACATAACGTTATATGTTATATGGTAACAGTATACAACGTTATACGTTATAAGGCAATAGTAAATAACGTTACACGTTATGTGGTAATGCTACATAACGTTATACGTTATATGGTAATGCTACATAACGTTATACGTTATATGGTAATGGTACATAACGTTATACGTTATATGGTAATGCTACATAACGTTATACGTTATGTGGTAATGATACATAACGTTATACGTTATATGGTAACAGTATACAACGTTATACGTTATATGGTAATGCTACATAACGTTATACGTTATATGGTAATGCTACATAACGTTATACGTTACAACGTAACAGTATATAACGTTATACGTTATATGGTAATGCTACATAACGTTATACGTTATAAGGTAATGCTACATAACGTTATACCATATATGGTAATGCTACATAACGTTATACGTTATATGGTAACAGTATATAACCATACGTTATATGGTAATGCTACATAACGTTATACGTTATATGGTAATGCTACATAACGTTATACGTTATATGGTAATGCTACATAACGTTATACGTTATATGGTAATGCTACATAACGTTATACATTATATGGTAATGCTACATAACGTTATATGTTATATGGTAACAGTATACAACGTTATACGTTATAAGGTAATATTAAATAACGTTACACGTTATATGGTAATGCTACATAACGTTATACGTTATATGGTAATGCTACATAACGTTATACGTTATATGGTAATGCTACATAACGTTATACGTTATATGGTAATGCTACATAACGTTATACGTAATATGGTAATGCTACATAACGTTATACGTTATATGGTAATGCTACATAACGTTATACGTTATATGGTAACAGTATACAACGTTATACGTTATAAGGTAATGCTACATAACGTTATACGTTATATGGTGATGCTACATAACGTTATACGTTATATGGTAATGCTACATAACGTTATACGTTATCTGGTAATGCTACATAACGTTATACATTATATGGTAACGCTACATAACGTTATACGTTATATGGTAACAGTATACAACGTTATACGTTATAAGGAAATAGTAAATAACGTTACACGTTATATGGTAATGCTACATAACGTTATACGTTATATGGTAATGCTACATAACGTTATACGTTATATGGTAATGCTACATAACGTTATACGTTATATGGTAATGCTACATAACGTTATACGTTATATGGTAATGCTACATAACGTTATACGTAATATGGTAATGCTACATAACGTTATACGTTATACATTATATGGTAATGCTACATAACGTTATACGTTATATGGTAATGCTACATAACGTTATACGTTATATGGTAATGCAACATAACGTTATACGTTATATGGTAATGCTACATAACGTTATAGGTTATATGGTAACAGTATATAACGTTATATGTTATATGGTAATGCTACATAACGTTATACGTTATATGGTAATGCTAGATAACGTTATACGTTATATGGTAACGGTATACAACGTTATACGTTATAAGGAAATAGTAAATAACGTTACACGTTATATGGTAATGCTACATAACGTTATACGTTATATGGTAATGCTACATAACGTTATATGTTATATGGTAATGGTACATAACGTTATACGTTATATGGTAATGCTACATAACGTTATACGTTATATGGTAATGCTACATAACGTTATACGTTATAACGTAACAGTATATAACGTTATACGTTATATGGTAATGCTACATAACGTTATACGTTATAAGGTAATGCTACATAACGTTATACATTATATGGTAATGCTACATAACGTTATACGTTATATGGTAATGCTACATAACGTTATACGTTATATGGTAATGCAACATAACGTTATACATTATATGGTAATGCTACATAACGTTATAGGTTATATGGTAACAGTATATAACGTTATACGTTATATGGTAATGGTACATAACGTTATTCGTTATATGGTAATGCTACATAACGTTATACATTATATGGTAATGCTACATAACGTTATATGTTATATGGTAACAGTATACAACGTTATACGTTATAAGGCAATAGTAAATAACGTTACACGTTATGTGGTAATGCTACATAACGTTATACGTTATAAGGTAATGCTACATAACGTTATACCATATATGGTAATGCTACATAACGTTATACGTTATATGGTAACAGTATACAACGTTATACGTTATAAGGTAATAGTACATAACGTTACACGTTATATGGTAAGGCTACATAACGTTATACGTTATATGGTAACAGTATATAACGTTATACGTTATATGGTAATGCTACATAACGTTATACGTTATATGGTAATGCTACATAACGTTATACGTTATATGGTAATGCTACATAACGTTATACGTTATATGGTAATGCTACATAACGTTATACATTATATGGTAATGCTACATAACGTTATACGTTATATGGTAACAGTATACAACGTTATACGTTATAAGGTATATAATACGTTATACGTTACACGTTCTATGGTAATGCTACATAACGTTATACGTTATATGGTAATGCTACATAACGTTATACGTTATATGGTAATGCTACATAACGTTATACGTTATATGGTAATGCTACATAACGTTATACGTTATATGGTAATGCTACATAACGTTATACATTATATGGTAATGCTACATAACGTTATACGTTATATGGTAATGCTACATAACGTTATACGTTATAACGTAACAGTATATAACGTTATACGTTATATGGTAATGCTACATAACGTTATACGTTATAAGGTAATGCTACATAACGTTATACCATATATGGTAATGCTACATAACGTTATACGTTATATGGTAACAGTATACAACGTTATACGTTATAAGGTAATAGTACATAACGTTACACGTTATATGGTAATGCTACATAACGTTATACGTTATATGGTAACAGTATATAACGTTATACGTTATATGGTAATGCTACATAACGTTATACGTTATATGGTAATGCTACATAACGTTATACGTTATATGGTAATGCTACATAACGTTATACGTTATATGGTAATGCTACATAACGTTATACATTATATGGTAATGCTACATAACGTTATACGTTATATGGTAACAGTATACAACGTTATACGTTATAAGGTATATAATACGTTATACGTTACACGTTATATGGTAATGCTACATAACGTTATACGTTACATGGTAATGCTACATAACGTTATACGTTATATGGTAATGCTACATAACGTTATACGTTATATGGTAACAGTATACAACGTTATACGTTATAAGGTAATATTAAATAACGTTACACGTTATATGGTAATGCTACATAACGTTATACGTTATATGGTAATGCTACATAACGTTATACGTTATATGGTAATGCTACATAACGTTATACGTTATATGGTAATGCTACATAACGTTATACGTAATATGGTAATGCTACATAACGTTATACGTTATATGGTAATGCTACATAACGTTATACGTTATATGGTAATGCTACATAACGTTATACGTTATATGGTAATGCTACATAACGTTATACGTTATATGGTAATGCTAGATAACGTTATACGTTATATGGTAATGCTACATAACGTTATACGTTATATGGTAATGCTAGATAACGTTATACGTTACATGGTAACAGTATATAACGTTATACGTTATATGGTAATGCTACATAACGTTATACGTTATATGGTAACAGTATACAACGTTATACGTTATATGGTAATGCTACATAACGTTATACGTTATATGGTAATGCTACATAACGTTATACGTTATAACGTAACAGTATATAACGTTATACGTTATATGGTAATGCTACATAACGTTATACGTTATAAGGTAATGCTACATAACGTTATACCATATATGGTAATGCTACATAACGTTATACGTTATATGGTAACAGTATACAACGTTATACGTTATAAGGTAATAGTACATAACGTTACACGTTATATGGTAATGCTACATAACGTTATACGTTATATGGTAACAGTATATAACGTTATACGTTATATGGTAATGCTACATAACGTTATACGTTATATGGTAATGCTACATAACGTTATACGTTATATGGTAGTGCTACATAACGTTATACGTTATATGGTAATGCTACATAACGTTATACATTATATGGTAATGCTACATAACGTTATACGATATATGGTAACAGTATACAACGTTATACGTTATAAGGTATATAATACGTTATACGTTACACGTTATATGGTAATGCTACATAACGTTATACGTTATATGGTAATGCTACATAACGTTATACGTTATATGGTAATGCTACATAACGTTATACGTTATATGGTAATGCTACATAACGTTATACGTTATATGGTAATGCTACATAACGTTATACATTATATGGTAATGCTACATAACGTTATACGTTATATGGTAACAGTATACAACGTTATACGTTATTAGGTAATATTAAATAACGTTACACGTTATATGGTAATGCTACATAACGTTATACGTTATATGGTAATGCTACATAACGTTATACGTTATATGGTAATGCTACATAACGTTATACGTTATATGGTAATGCTACATGACGTTATACGTAATATGGTAATGCTACATAACGTTATACGTTATATGGTAATGCTACATAACGTTATACGTTATATGGTAATGCTACATAACGTTATACGTTATATGGTAATGCTACATAACGTTATACGTTATATGGTAATGCTAGATAACGTTATACGTTATATGGTAATGCTACATAACGTTATACGTTATATGGTAATGCTAGATAACGTTATACGTTACATGGTAACAGTATATAACGTTATACGTTATATGGTAATGCTACATAACTTTATACGTTATATGGTAATGCTACATAACGTTATACGTTATATGGTAATGCTACATAACGTTATACGTTATCTGGTAATGCTACATAACGTTATACATTATATGGTAACGCTACATAACGTTATACGTTATATGGTAACAGTATACAACGTTATACGTTATAAGGAAATAGTAAATAACGTTACACGTTATATGGTAATGCTACATAACGTTATACGTTATATGGTAATGCTACATAACGTTATACGTTATATGGTAATGCTAGATAACGTTATACGTTATATGGTAACAGTATACAACGTTATACGTTATAAGGAAATAGTAAATAACGTTACACGTTATATGGTAATGCTACATAACGTTATACGTTATATGGTAATGCTACATAACGTTATACGTTATATGGTAATGCTACATAACGTTATACGTTATAAGGTAATGCTACATAACGTTATACGTTATATGGTAATGCTACATAACGTTATACGTTATATGGTAATGCTACATAACGTTATACGTTATATGGTAATGCAACATAACGTTATACGTTATATGGTAATGCTACATAACGTTATACGTTATATGGTAATGCTACATAACGTTATACGTTATATGGTAATGCTACATAACGTTATACCTTATATGGTAATGCTACATAACGTTATACGTTATATGGTAACAGTATACAACGTTATACGTTATAAGGTAATAGTACATAACGTTACACGTTATATGGTAATGCTACATAACGTTATACGTTATATGGTAACAGTATATAACGTTATACGTTATATGGTAATGCTACATAACGTTATACGTTATATGGTAATGCTACATAACGTTATACGTTATATGGTAATGCTACATAACGTTATACGTTATATGGTAATGCTACATAACGTTATACATTATATGGTAATGCTACATAACGTTATACGTTATATGGTAACAGTATACAACGTTATACGTTATAAGGTAATAGTAAATAACGTTACACATTATATGGTAATGCTACATAACGTTATACGTTATATGATAATGCTACATAACGTTATACGTTATATGGTAATGCTACATAACGTTATACGTTATATGGTAATGCTACATAACGTTATACATTATATGGTAATGCTACATAACGTTATACGTTATATGGTAACAGTATACAACGTTATACGTTATAAGGTAATATTAAATAACGTTACACGTTATATGGTAATGCTACATAACGTTATACGTTATATGGTAATGCTACATAACGTTATACGTTATATGGTAATGCTACATAACGTAATACGTTATATGGTAGTGCTACATAACGTTATACGTTATATGGTAATGCTACATAACGTTATACGTTATAAGGTAATGCTACATAACGTTATACATTATATGGTAATGCTACATAACGTTATACGTTATATGGTAATGCTACATAACGTTATACGTTATATGGTAATGCTACATAACGTTATACGTTATATGGTAATGCTACATAACGTTATACGTTATATGGTAATGCTACATAACGTTATACGTAATATGGTAATGCTACATAACGTTATACGTTATAAGGTAACAGTATATAACGTTATACGTTATATGGTAATGCTACATAACGTTATACGTTATATGGTAATGCTACATAACGTTATACGTTATATGGTAATGCTACATAACGTTATACGTTATATGGTAATGCTACATAACGTTATACGTTATAACGTAACAATATATAACGTTATACGTTATATGGTAATGCTACATAACGTTATACGTTATAAGGTAATGCTACATAACGTTATACCTTATATGGTAATGCTACATAACGTTATACGTTATATGGTAACAGTATACAACGTTATACGTTATAAGGTAATAGTACATAACGTTACACGTTATATGGTAATGCTACATAACGTTATACGTTATATGGTAACAGTATATAACGTTATACGTTATATGGTAATGATACATAACGTTATACATTATATGGTAATGCTACATAACGTCATACGTTATATGGTAATGCTACATAACGTTATACGTTATATGGTAATGCTACATAACGTTATACATTATACGGTAATGCTACATAACGTTATACGTTATATGGTAACAGTATACAACGTTATACGTTATAAGGTAATATTAAATAACGTTACACGTTATATGGTAATGCTACATAACGTTATACGTTATATGGTAATGCTTCATAACGTTATACGTTATATGGTAATGCTACATAGCGTAATACGTTATATGGTAATGCTACATAACGTTATACGTTATATGGTTATGCTACATAACGTTATACGTTATAAGGTAATGCTACATAACGTTATACATTATATGGTAATGCTACATAACGTTATACGTAATATGGTAATGCTACATAACGTTATACGTTATAAGGTAACAGTATATAACGTTATACGTTATATGGTAATGCTACATAACGTTATACGTTATATGGTAATGCTACATAACGTTATACGTTATATGGTAATGCTACATAACGTTATACGTTATAACGTAACAGTATATAACGTTATACGTTATATGGTAATGCTACATAACGTTATACGTTATAAGGTAATGCTACATAACGTTATACATTATATGGTAATGCTATATAACGTTATACGTTATATGGTAACAGTATATAACGTTATACGTTATATGGTAATGCTACATAACGTTATACGTTGTATGGTAATGCTACATAACGTTATACGTTATATGGTAACAGTATACAACGTTATACGTTATAAGGTAATAGTAAATAACGTTACTCGTTATATGGTAATGCTACATAACGTTATACGTCATATGGTAATGCTACATAACGTTATACGTTATATGGTAATGCTACATAACGTTATACGTTATATGGTAATGCTACATAACGTTATACATTATATGGTAATGCTACATAACGTTATACGTTATATGGTAATGCTACATAACGTTATACATTATATGGTAATGCTACATAACGTTATACGTTATATGGTAACAGTATATAACGTTATACGTTATATGGTAATGCTACAGAACGTTATACGTTGTATGGTAATGCTACATAACGTTATACGTTATATGGTAACAGTATACAACGTTATACGTTATAAGGTAATAGTAAATAACGTTACTCGTTATATGGTAATGCTACATAACGTTATACGTCATATGGTAATGCTACATAACGTTATACGTTGTATGGTAATGCTACATAACGTTATACGTTATATGGTAATGCTACATAACGTTATACGTTATATGGTAATACTACATAACGTTATATGTTATATGGTAACAGTATACAACGTTATACGTTATAAGGTAATAGTAAATAAAGTTACACGTTATGTGGTAATGCTACATAACGTTATACGTTATATGGTAATGCTACATAACGTTATACGTTATATGGTAATGCTACATAACGTTATACATTATATGGTAACGCTACATAACGTTATACGTTATATGGTAACAGTATACAACGTTATACGTTATACGGAAATAGTAAATAACGTTACACGTTATATGGTAATGCTACATAACGTTATACGTTATATGGTAATGCTACATAACGTTATACGTTATATGGTAATGCTACATAACGTTATACGTTATATGGTAATGCTACATAACGTTATACGTTATATGGTAATGCTACATAACGTTATACGTAATATGGTAATGCTACATAACGTTATACGTTATAATGTAACAGTATATAACGTTATACGTTATATGGTAATGCTACATAACGTTATACGTTATATGGTAATGCTACATAACGTCATACGTTATATGGTAATGCTACATAACGTTATACGTTATATGGTAATGCTAGATAACGTTATACGTTATATGGTAACAGTATACAACGTTATACGTTATAAGGAAATAGTAAATAACGTTACACGTTATATGGTAATGCTACATAACGTTATACGTTATATGGTAATGCTACATAACGTTATACGTTATATGGTAATGCTACATAACGTTATACGTTATATGGTAATGCTACATAACGTTATACGTTATATGGTAATGCTACATAACGTTATACGTTATAACGTAACAGTATATAACGTTATACGTTATATGGTAATGCTACATAACGTTATACGTTATAAGGTAATGCTACATAACGTTATACATTATATGGTAATGCTACATAACGTTATACGTTATATGGTAATGCTACATAACGTTATACGTTATATGGTAATGCAACATAACGTTATACGTTATATGGTAATGCTACATAACGTTATAGGTTATATGGTAACAGTAGATAACGTTATACGTTATATGGTAATGGTACATAACGTTATACGTTATATGGTAATGCTACATAACGTTATACATTATATGGTAATGCTACATAACGTTCTATGTTATATGGTAACAGTATACAACGTTATACGTTATAAGGCAATAGTAAATAACGTTACACGTTATGTGGTAATGCTACATAACGTTATACGTTATATGGTAATGCTACATAACGTTATACGTTATATGGTAATGCTACATAACGTTATACGTTATATGGTAATGCTACATAACGTTATACATTATATGGTAACGCTACATAACGTTATACGTTATATGGTAACAGTATACAACGTTATACGTTATACGGAAATAGTAAATAACGTTATACGTTATATGGTAATGCTACATAACGTTATACGTAATATGGTAATGCTACATAACGTTATACGTTATAATGTAACAGTATATAACGTTATACGTTATATGGTAATGCTACATAACGTTATACGTTATATGGTAATGCTACATAACGTCATACGTTATATGGTAATGCTACATAACGTTATACGTTATATGGTAATGCTAGATAACGTTATACGTTATATGGTAACAGTATACAACGTTATACGTTATAAGGAAATAGTAAATAACGTTACACGTTATATGGTAATGCTACATAACGTTATACGTTATATGGTAATGCTACATAACGTTATACGTTATAACGTAACAGTATATAACGTTATACGTTATATGGTAATGCTACATAACGTTATACGTTATAAGGTAATGCTACATAACGTTATACATTATATGGTAATGCTACATAACGTTATACGTTATATGGTAATGCTACATAACGTTATACGTTATATGGTAATGCAACATAACGTTATACGTTATATGGTAATGCTACATAACGTTATAGGTTATATGGTAACAGTATATAACGTTATACGTTATATGGTAATGGTACATAACGTTATACGTTATATGGTAATGCTACATAACGTTATACATTATATGGTAATGCTACATAACGTTATATGTTATATGGTAACAGTATACAACGTTATACGTTATAAGGCAATAGTAAATAACGTTACACGTTATGTGGTAATGCTACATAACGTTATAAGTTATATGGTAATGCTACATAACGTTATACGTTATATGGTAATGCTACATAACGTTATACGTTATATGGTAATGCTACATAACGTTATACCTTATATGGTAATGCTACATAACGTTATACGTTATATGGTAACAGTATACAACGTTATACGTTATAAGGTAATAGTACATAACGATACACGTTATATGGTAATGCTACATAACGTTATACGTTATATGGTAACAGTATATAACGTTATCCGTTATATGGTAATGCTACATAACGTTATACGTTATGTGGTAATGCTACATAACGTTATACGTTATATGGTAATGCTACATAACGTTATACGTTATATGGTAATGCTACATAACGTTATACGTTATATGGTAATGCTACATAACGTTATACGTTATAACGTAACAGTATATAACGTTATACGTTATATGGTAATGCTACATAACGTTATACGTTATAAGGTAATGCTACATAACGTTATACCATATATGATAATGCTACATAACGTTATACGTTATATGGTAACAGTATACAACGTTATACGTTATAAGGTAATCGTACATAACGTTACACGTTATATGGTAATGCTACATAACGTTATACGTTATATGGTAACAGTATATAACGTTATACGTTATATGGTAATGCTACATAACGTTATACGTTATATGGTAATGCTACATAACGTTATACGCTATATGGTAATGCTACATAACGTTATACGTTATATGGTAATGCTACATAACGTTATGCATTATATGGTAATGCTACATAACGTTATACGTTATATGGTAACAGTATACAACGTTATACGTTATAAGGTATATAATACGTTATACGTTACACGTTATATGGTAATGCTACATAACGTTATACGTTATATGGTAATGCTACATAACGTTATACGTTATATGGTAATGCTACATCACGTTATACGTTATATGGTAATGCTACATAACGTTATACATTATATAGTAATGCTACATAACGCTATACGTTATATGGTAACAGTATACAACGTTATACGTTATAAGGTAATATTAAATAACGTTACACGTTATATGGTAATGCTACATAACGTTATACGTTATACGGTAATGCTACATAACGTTAGACATTATATGGTAATGCTACATAACGTTATACGTTATATGGTAATGCTACATAACGTTATACGTTATACGGTAATGCTACATAACGTTATACATTATATAGTAATGCTACATAACGTTATAGGTTATATGGTAACAGTATATAACGTTATACGTTATATGGTAATGGTACATAACGTTATACGTTATATGGTAATGCTACATAACGTTATACATTATATGGTAATGCTACATAACGTTATATGTTATATGGTAACAGTATACAACGTTATACGTTATAAGGCAATAGTAAATAACGTTACACGTTATGTGGTAATGCTACATAACGTTATAAGTTATATGGTAATGCTACATAACGTTATACGTTATATGGTAATGCTACATAACGTTATACGTTATATGGTAATGCTACATAACGTTATACCTTATATGGTAATGCTACATAACGTTATACGTTATATGGTAACAGTATACAACGTTATACGTTATAAGGTAATAGTACATAACGATACACGTTATATGGTAATGCTACATAACGTTATACGTTATATGGTAACAGTATATAACGTTATCCGTTATATGGTAATGCTACATAACGTTATACGTTATGTGGTAATGCTACATAACGTTATACGTTATATGGTAATGCTACATAACGTTATACGTTATATGGTAATGCTACATAACGTTATACGTTATATGGTAATGCTACATAACGTTATACGTTATAACGTAACAGTATATAACGTTATACGTTATATGGTAATGCTACATAACGTTATACGTTATAAGGTAATGCTACATAACGTTATACCATATATGGTAATGCTACATAACGTTATACGTTATATGGTAACAGTATACAACGTTATACGTTATAAGGTAATCGTACATAACGTTACACGTTATATGGTAATGCTACATAACGTTATACGTTATATGGTAACAGTATATAACGTTATACGTTATATGGTAATGCTACATAACGTTATACGTTATATGGTAATGCTACATAACGTTATACGCTATATGGTAATGCTACATAACGTTATACGTTATATGGTAATGCTACATAACGTTATGCATTATATGGTAATGCTACATAACGTTATACGTTATATGGTAACAGTATACAACGTTATACGTTATAAGGTATATAATACGTTATACGTTACACGTTATATGGTAATGCTACATAACGTTATACGTTATATGGTAATGCTACATAACGTTATACGTTATATGGTAATGCTACATCACGTTATACGTTATATGGTAATGCTACATAACGTTATACATTATATAGTAATGCTACATAACGCTATACGTTATATGGTAACAGTATACAACGTTATACGTTATAAGGTAATATTAAATAACGTTACACGTTATATGGTAATGCTACATAACGTTATACGTTATACGGTAATGCTACATAACGTTAGACATTATATGGTAATGCTACATAACGTTATACGTTATATGGTAATGCTACATAACGTTATACGTTATACGGTAATGCTACATAACGTTATACATTATATAGTAATGCTACATAACGTTATAGGTTATATGGTAACAGTATATAACGTTATACGTTATATGGTAATGGTACATAACGTTATACGTTATATGGTAATGCTACATAACGTTATACATTATATGGTAATGCTACATAACGTTATATGTTATATGGTAACAGTATACAACGTTATACGTTATAAGGCAATAGTAAATAACGTTACACGTTATGTGGTAATGCTACATAACGTTATAAGTTATATGGTAATGCTACATAACGTTATACGTTATATGGTAATGCTACATAACGTTATACGTTATATGGTAATGCTACATAACGTTATACCTTATATGGTAATGCTACATAACGTTATACGTTATATGGTAACAGTATACAACGTTATACGTTATAAGGTAATAGTACATAACGATACACGTTATATGGTAATGCTACATAACGTTATACGTTATATGGTAACAGTATATAACGTTATCCGTTATATGGTAATGCTACATAACGTTATACGTTATGTGGTAATGCTACATAACGTTATACGTTATATGGTAATGCTACATAACGTTATACGTTATATGGTAATGCTACATAACGTTATACGTTATATGGTAATGCTACATAACGTTATACGTTATAACGTAACAGTATATAACGTTATACGTTATATGGTAATGCTACATAACGTTATACGTTATAAGGTAATGCTACATAACGTTATACCATATATGGTAATGCTACATAACGTTATACGTTATATGGTAACAGTATACAACGTTATACGTTATAAGGTAATCGTACATAACGTTACACGTTATATGGTAATGCTACATAACGTTATACGTTATATGGTAACAGTATATAACGTTATACGTTATATGGTAATGCTACATAACGTTATACGTTATATGGTAATGCTACATAACGTTATACGCTATATGGTAATGCTACATAACGTTATACGTTATATGGTAATGCTACATAACGTTATGCATTATATGGTAATGCTACATAACGTTATACGTTATATGGTAACAGTATACAACGTTATACGTTATAAGGTATATAATACGTTATACGTTACACGTTATATGGTAATGCTACATAACGTTATACGTTATATGGTAATGCTACATAACGTTATACGTTATATGGTAATGCTACATCACGTTATACGTTATATGGTAATGCTACATAACGTTATACATTATATAGTAATGCTACATAACGCTATACGTTATATGGTAACAGTATACAACGTTATACGTTATAAGGTAATATTAAATAACGTTACACGTTATATGGTAATGCTACATAACGTTATACGTTATACGGTAATGCTACATAACGTTATACGTTATATGGCAATGCTACATAACGTTATACGTTACATGGTAATGCTACATAACGTTATACGTAATATGGTAATGCTACATAACGTTATACGTTATAAGGTAACAGTATATAACGTTATACGTTACATGGTAATGCTACATAACGTTATACGTTATATGGTAATGCTACATAACGTTATACGTTATATGGTAATGCTACATAACGTTATACGTTATAACGTAACAGTATATAACGTTATACGTTATATGGTAATGCTACATAACGTTATACGTTATAAGATAATGCTACATAACGTTATACGTAATATGGTAATGCTACATAAGGTTATACGTTATAAGGTAACAGTATATAACGTTATACGTTACATGGTAATGCTACATAACGTTATACGTTATATGGTAATGCTACATAACGTTATACGTTATATGGTAATGCTACATAACGTTATACGTTATATGGTAATGCTACATAACGTTATACGTTATAACGTAACAGTATATAACGTTATACGTTATATGGTAATGCTACATAACGTTATACGTTATATGGTAATGCTAGATAACGTTATACGTTATATGGTAATGCTACATAACGTTATACGTTATATGGTAATGCTAGATAACGTTATACGTTATATGGTAACAGTATATAACGTTATACGTTATATGGTAATGCTACATAACGTTATACGTTATATGGTAATGCTACATAACGTTATACATTATATGGTAATGCTACATAACGTTATACGTTATATGGTAATGCTACATAACGTTATACGTTATATGGTAATGCTACATAACGTTATACGTAATATGGTAATGCTACATAACGTTATACGTTATATGGTAATGCTACATAACGTTATACGTTATATGGTAACAGTATATAACGTTATACGTTATATGGTAATGCTACATAACGTTATACGTTATATGGTAATGCTACATAACGTTAGACATTATATGGTAATGCTACATAACGTTATACGTTATATGGTAATGCTACATAACGTTATACGTTATATGGTAATGCTACATAACGTTATACGTAATATGGTAATGCTACATAACGTTATACGTTGTATGGTAATGCTACATAACGTTATACGTTGTATGGTAATGCTACATAACGTTATACGTTATATGGTAATACTACATAACGTTATACATTATATGGTAATGCTACATAACGTTATATGTTATATGGTAACAGTATACAACGTTATACGTTATAAGGTAATAGTAAATAACGTTACACGTTATGTGGTAATGCTACATAACGTTATACGTTATATGGTAATGCTACATAACGTTATACGTTATATGGTAATGCTACATAACGTTATACGTTATTTGGTAATGCTACATAACGTTATACCTTATATGGTAATGATACATAACGTTATACGTTATATGGTAACAGTATACAACGTTATACGTTATAAGGTAATGCTACATAACGTTATACGCTATATGGTAATGCTACATAACGTTATACGTTATATGGTAATGCTACATAACGTTATACGTTATCTGGTAATGCTACATAACGTTATACATTATATGGTAACGCTACATAAGGTTATACGTTATAAGGTAACAGTATATAACGTTATACGTTACATGGTAATGCTACATAACGTTATACGTTATATGGTAATGCTACATAAGGTTATACGTTATAAGGTAACAGTATATAACGTTATACGTTACATGGTAATGCTACATAACGTTATACGTTATATGGTAATGCTACATAACGTTATACGTTATATGGTAATGCTACATAACGTTATACGTTATATGGTAATGCTACATAACGTTATACGTTATATGGTAATGCTACATAACGTTATACGTAATATGGTAATGCTACATAACGTTATACGTTGTATGGTAATGCTACATAACGTTATACGTTGTATGGTAATGCTACATAACGTTATACGTTATATGGTAATACTACATAACGTTATACATTATATGGTAATGCTACATAACGTTATATGTTATATGGTAACAGTATACAACGTTATACGTTATAAGGTAATAGTAAATAACGTTACACGTTATGTGGTAATGCTACATAACGTTATACGTTATATGGTAATGCTACATAACGTTATACGTTATATGGTAATGCTACATAACGTTATACGTTATTTGGTAATGCTACATAACGTTATACCTTATATGGTAATGCTACATAACGTTATACGTTATATGGTAACAGTATACAACGTTATACGTTATAAGGTAATGCTACATAACGTTATACGTTATATGGTAATGCTACATAACGTTATACGTTATATGGTAATGCTACATAACGTTATACGTTATCTGGTAATGCTACATAACGTTATACATTATATGGTAACGCTACATAAGGTTATACGTTATAAGGTAACAGTATATAACGTTATACGTTACATGGTAATGCTACATAACGTTATACGTTATATGGTAATGCTACATAAGGTTATACGTTATAAGGTAACAGTATATAACGTTATACGTTACATGGTAATGCTACATAACGTTATACGTTATATGGTAATGCTACATAACGTTATACGTTATATGGTAATGCTACATAACGTTATACGTTATATGGTAATGCTACATAACGTTATACGTTATAACGTAACAGTATATAACGTTATACGTTATATGGTAATGCTACATAACGTTATACGTTATAAGGTAATGCTACATAACGTTATACCATATATGGTAATGCTACATAACGTTATACGTTATATGGTAACAGTATACAACGTTATACGTTATAAGGTAATAGTACATAACGTTACACGTTATATGGTAATGCTACATAACGTTATACGTTATATGGTAACAGTATATAACGTTATACGTTATATGGTAATGCTACATAACGTTATACGTTATATGGTAATGCTACATAACGTTATACGTTATATGGTAATGCTACATAACGTTATACGTTATATGGTAATGCTACATAACGTTATACATTATATGGTAATGCTACATAACGTTATACGATATATGGTAACAGTATACAACGTTATACGTTATAAGGTATATAATACGTTATACGTTACACGTTATATGGTAATGCTACATAACGTTATACGTTATATGGTAATGCTACATAACGTTATACGTTATATGGTAATGCTACATAACGTTATACGTTATATGGTAATGCTACATAACGTTATACGTTATATGGTAATGCTACATAACGTTATACATTATATGGTAATGCTACATAACGTTATACGTTATATGGTAACAGTATACAACGTTATACGTTATTAGGTAATATTAAATAACGTTACACGTTATATGGTAATGCTACATAACGTTATACGTTATATGGTAATGCTACATAACGTTATACGTTATATGGTAATGCTACATAACGTTATACGTTATATGGTAATGCTACATGACGTTATACGTAATATGGTAATGCTACATAACGTTATACGTTATATGGTAATGCTACATAACGTTATACGTTATATGGTAATGCTACATAACGTTATACGTTATATGGTAATGCTACATAACGTTATACGTTATATGGTAATGCTAGATAACGTTATACGTTATATGGTAATGCTACATAACGTTATACGTTATATGGTAATGCTAGATAACGTTATACGTTACATGGTAACAGTATATAACGTTATACGTTATATGGTAATGCTACATAACTTTATACGTTATATGGTAATGCTACATAACGTTATACGTTATATGGTAATGCTACATAACGTTATACGTTATCTGGTAATGCTACATAACGTTATACATTATATGGTAACGCTACATAACGTTATACGTTATATGGTAACAGTATACAACGTTATACGTTATAAGGAAATAGTAAATAACGTTACACGTTATATGGTAATGCTACATAACGTTATACGTTATATGGTAATGCTACATAACGTTATACGTTATATGGTAATGCTAGATAACGTTATACGTTATATGGTAACAGTATACAACGTTATACGTTATAAGGAAATAGTAAATAACGTTACACGTTATATGGTAATGCTACATAACGTTATACGTTATATGGTAATGCTACATAACGTTATACGTTATATGGTAATGCTACATAACGTTATACGTTATAAGGTAATGCTACATAACGTTATACGTTATATGGTAATGCTACATAACGTTATACGTTATATGGTAATGCTACATAACGTTATACGTTATATGGTAATGCAACATAACGTTATACGTTATATGGTAATGCTACATAACGTTATACGTTATATGGTAATGCTACATAACGTTATACGTTATATGGTAATGCTACATAACGTTATACCTTATATGGTAATGCTACATAACGTTATACGTTATATGGTAACAGTATACAACGTTATACGTTATAAGGTAATAGTACATAACGTTACACGTTATATGGTAATGCTACATAACGTTATACGTTATATGGTAACAGTATATAACGTTATACGTTATATGGTAATGCTACATAACGTTATACGTTATATGGTAATGCTACATAACGTTATACGTTATATGGTAATGCTACATAACGTTATACGTTATATGGTAATGCTACATAACGTTATACATTATATGGTAATGCTACATAACGTTATACGTTATATGGTAACAGTATACAACGTTATACGTTATAAGGTAATAGTAAATAACGTTACACATTATATGGTAATGCTACATAACGTTATACGTTATATGATAATGCTACATAACGTTATACGTTATATGGTAATGCTACATAACGTTATACGTTATATGGTAATGCTACATAACGTTATACATTATATGGTAATGCTACATAACGTTATACGTTATATGGTAACAGTATACAACGTTATACGTTATATGGTAACAGTATACAACGTTATACGTTATAAGGTAATATTAAATAACGTTACACGTTATATGGTAATGCTACATAACGTTATACGTTATATGGTAATGCTTCATAACGTTATACGTTATATGGTAATGCTACATAGCGTAATACGTTATATGGTAATGCTACATAACGTTATACGTTATATGGTTATGCTACATAACGTTATACGTTATAAGGTAATGCTACATAACGTTATACATTATATGGTAATGCTACATAACGTTATACGTAATATGGTAATGCTACATAACGTTATACGTTATAAGGTAACAGTATATAACGTTATACGTTATATGGTAATGCTACATAACGTTATACGTTATATGGTAATGCTACATAACGTTATACGTTATATGGTAATGCTACATAACGTTATACGTTATAACGTAACAGTATATAACGTTATACGTTATATGGTAATGCTACATAACGTTATACGTTATAAGGTAATGCTACATAACGTTATACATTATATGGTAATGCTATATAACGTTATACGTTATATGGTAACAGTATATAACGTTATACGTTATATGGTAATGCTACATAACGTTATACGTTGTATGGTAATGCTACATAACGTTATACGTTATATGGTAACAGTATACAACGTTATACGTTATAAGGTAATAGTAAATAACGTTACTCGTTATATGGTAATGCTACATAACGTTATACGTCATATGGTAATGCTACATAACGTTATACGTTATATGGTAATGCTACATAACGTTATACGTTATATGGTAATGCTACATAACGTTATACATTATATGGTAATGCTACATAACGTTATACGTTATATGGTAATGCTACATAACGTTATACATTATATGGTAATGCTACATAACGTTATACGTTATATGGTAACAGTATATAACGTTATACGTTATATGGTAATGCTACAGAACGTTATACGTTATATGGTAATGCTACATAACGTTATACATTATATGGTAACGCTACATAACGTTATACGTTATATGGTAACAGTATACAACGTTATACGTTATACGGAAATAGTAAATAACGTTACACGTTATATGGTAATGCTACATAACGTTATACGTTATATGGTAATGCTACATAACGTTATACGTTATATGGTAATGCTACATAACGTTATACGTTATATGGTAATGCTACATAACGTTATACGTTATATGGTAATGCTACATAACGTTATACGTAATATGGTAATGCTACATAACGTTATACGTTATAATGTAACAGTATATAACGTTATACGTTATATGGTAATGCTACATAACGTTATACGTTATATGGTAATGCTACATAACGTCATACGTTATATGGTAATGCTACATAACGTTATACGTTATATGGTAATGCTACATAACGTTATACGTTATAAGGTAATGCTACATAACGTTATACGTTATATGGTAATGCTACATAACGTTATACGTTATATGGTAATGCTACATAACGTTATACGTTATATGGTAATGCAACATAACGTTATACGTTATATGGTAATGCTACATAACGTTATACGTTATATGGTAATGCTACATAACGTTATACGTTATATGGTAATGCTACATAACGTTATACCTTATATGGTAATGCTACATAACGTTATACGTTATATGGTAACAGTATACAACGTTATACGTTATAAGGTAATAGTACATAACGTTACACGTTATATGGTAATGCTACATAACGTTATACGTTATATGGTAACAGTATATAACGTTATACGTTATATGGTAATGCTACATAACGTTATACGTTATATGGTAATGCTACATAACGTTATACGTTATATGGTAATGCTACATAACGTTATACGTTATATGGTAATGCTACATAACGTTATACATTATATGGTAATGCTACATAACGTTATACGTTATATGGTAACAGTATACAACGTTATACGTTATAAGGTAATAGTAAATAACGTTACACATTATATGGTAATGCTACATAACGTTATACGTTATATGGTAACAGTATACAACGTTATACGTTATAAGGTAATAGTAAATAACGTTACACATTATATGGTAATGCTACATAACGTTATACGTTATATGATAATGCTACATAACGTTATACGTTATATGGTAATGCTACATAACGTTATACGTTATATGGTAATGCTACATAACGTTATACGTTATATGGTAATGCTACATAACGTTATACGTTATAAGGTAATGCTACATAACGTTATACGTTATATGGTAATGCTACATAACGTTATACGTTATATGGTAATGCTACATAACGTTATACGTTATATGGTAATGCAACATAACGTTATACGTTATATGGTAATGCTACATAACGTTATACGTTATATGGTAATGCTACATAACGTTATACGTTATATGGTAATGCTACATAACGTTATACCTTATATGGTAATGCTACATAACGTTATACGTTATATGGTAACAGTATACAACGTTATACGTTATAAGGTAATAGTACATAACGTTACACGTTATATGGTAATGCTACATAACGTTATACGTTATATGGTAACAGTATATAACGTTATACGTTATATGGTAATGCTACATAACGTTATACGTTATATGGTAATGCTACATAACGTTATACGTTATATGGTAATGCTACATAACGTTATACGTTATATGGTAATGCTACATAACGTTATACATTATATGGTAATGCTACATAACGTTATACGTTATATGGTAACAGTATACAACGTTATACGTTATAAGGTAATAGTAAATAACGTTACACATTATATGGTAATGCTACATAACGTTATACGTTATATGATAATGCTACATAACGTTATACGTTATATGGTAATGCTACATAACGTTATACGTTATATGGTAATGCTACATAACGTTATACATTATATGGTAATGCTACATAACGTTATACGTTATATGGTAACAGTATACAACGTTATACGTTATAAGGTAATATTAAATAACGTTACACGTTATATGGTAATGCAACATAACGTTATACGTTATATGGTAATGCTACATAACGTTATACGTTATATGGTAATGCTACATAACGTAATACGTTATATGGTAGTGCTACATAACGTTATACGTTATATGGTAATGCTACATAACGTTATACGTTATAAGGTAATGCTACATAACGTTATACATTATATGGTAATGCTACATAACGTTATACGTTATATGGTAATGCTACATAACGTTATACGTTATATGGTAATGCTACATAACGTTATACGTTATATGGTAATGCTACATAACGTTATACGTTATATGGTAATGCTACATAACGTTATACGTAATATGGTAATGCTACATAACGTTATACGTTATAAGGTAACAGTATATAACGTTATACGTTATATGGTAATGCTACATAACGTTATACGTTATATGGTAATGCTACATAACGTTATACGTTATATGGTAATGCTACATAACGTTATACGTTATATGGTAATGCTACATAACGTTATACGTTATAACGTAACAATATATAACGTTATACGTTATATGGTAATGCTACATAACGTTATACGTTATAAGGTAATGCTACATAACGTTATACCTTATATGGTAATGCTACATAACGTTATACGTTATATGGTAACAGTATACAACGTTATACGTTATAAGGTAATAGTACATAACGTTACACGTTATATGGTAATGCTACATAACGTTATACGTTATATGGTAACAGTATATAACGTTATACGTTATATGGTAATGATACATAACGTTATACATTATATGGTAATGCTACATAACGTCATACGTTATATGGTAATGCTACATAACGTTATACGTTATATGGTAATGCTACATAACGTTATACATTATACGGTAATGCTACATAACGTTATACGTTATATGGTAACAGTATACAACGTTATACGTTATAAGGTAATATTAAATAACGTTACACGTTATATGGTAATGCTACATAACGTTATACGTTATATGGTAATGCTTCATAACGTTATACGTTATATGGTAATGCTACATAGCGTAATACGTTATATGGTAATGCTACATAACGTTATACGTTATATGGTTATGCTACATAACGTTATACGTTATAAGGTAATGCTACATAACGTTATACATTATATGGTAATGCTACATAACGTTATACGTAATATGGTAATGCTACATAACGTTATACGTTATAAGGTAACAGTATATAACGTTATACGTTATATGGTAATGCTACATAACGTTATACGTTATATGGTAATGCTACATAACGTTATACGTTATATGGTAATGCTACATAACGTTATACGTTATAACGTAACAGTATATAACGTTATACGTTATATGGTAATGCTACATAACGTTATACGTTATAAGGTAATGCTACATAACGTTATACATTATATGGTAATGCTATATAACGTTATACGTTATATGGTAACAGTATATAACGTTATACGTTATATGGTAATGCTACATAACGTTATACGTTGTATGGTAATGCTACATAACGTTATACGTTATATGGTAACAGTATACAACGTTATACGTTATAAGGTAATAGTAAATAACGTTACTCGTTATATGGTAATGCTACATAACGTTATACGTCATATGGTAATGCTACATAACGTTATACGTTATATGGTAATGCTACATAACGTTATACGTTATATGGTAATGCTACATAACGTTATACATTATATGGTAATGCTACATAACGTTATACGTTATATGGTAATGCTACATAACGTTATACATTATATGGTAATGCTACATAACGTTATACGTTATATGGTAACAGTATATAACGTTATACGTTATATGGTAATGCTACAGAACGTTATACGTTGTATGGTAATGCTACATAACGTTATACGTTATATGGTAATGCTACATAACGTTATACGTTATATGGTAATGCTACATAACGTTATACGTTATATGGTAATACTACATAACGTTATATGTTATATGGTAACAGTATACAACGTTATACGTTATAAGGTAATAGTAAATAAAGTTACACGTTATGTGGTAATGCTACATAACGTTATACGTTATATGGTAATGCTACATAACGTTATACGTTATATGGTAATGCTACATAACGTTATACATTATATGGTAACGCTACATAACGTTATACGTTATATGGTAACAGTATACAACGTTATACGTTATACGGAAATAGTAAATAACGTTACACGTTATATGGTAATGCTACATAACGTTATACGTTATATGGTAATGCTACATAACGTTATACGTTATATGGTAATGCTACATAACGTTATACGTTATATGGTAATGCTACATAACGTTATACGTTATATGGTAATGCTACATAACGTTATACGTAATATGGTAATGCTACATAACGTTATACGTTATAATGTAACAGTATATAACGTTATACGTTATATGGTAATGCTACATAACGTTATACGTTATATGGTAATGCTACATAACGTCATACGTTATATGGTAATGCTACATAACGTTATACGTTATATGGTAATGCTAGATAACGTTATACGTTATATGGTAACAGTATACAACGTTATACGTTATAAGGAAATAGTAAATAACGTTACACGTTATATGGTAATGCTACATAACGTTATACGTTATATGGTAATGCTACATAACGTTATACGTTATATGGTAATGCTACATAACGTTATACGTTATATGGTAATGCTACATAACGTTATACGTTATATGGTAATGCTACATAACGTTATACGTTATAACGTAACAGTATATAACGTTATACGTTATATGGTAATGCTACATAACGTTATACGTTATAAGGTAATGCTACATAACGTTATACATTATATGGTAATGCTACATAACGTTATACGTTATATGGTAATGCTACATAACGTTATACGTTATATGGTAATGCAACATAACGTTATACGTTATATGGTAATGCTACATAACGTTATAGGTTATATGGTAACAGTAGATAACGTTATACGTTATATGGTAATGGTACATAACGTTATACGTTATATGGTAATGCTACATAACGTTATACATTATATGGTAATGCTACATAACGTTCTATGTTATATGGTAACAGTATACAACGTTATACGTTATAAGGCAATAGTAAATAACGTTACACGTTATGTGGTAATGCTACATAACGTTATACGTTATATGGTAATGCTACATAACGTTATACGTTATATGGTAATGCTACATAACGTTATACGTTATATGGTAATGCTACATAACGTTATACATTATATGGTAACGCTACATAACGTTATACGTTATATGGTAACAGTATACAACGTTATACGTTATACGGAAATAGTAAATAACGTTATACGTTATATGGTAATGCTACATAACGTTATACGTAATATGGTAATGCTACATAACGTTATACGTTATAATGTAACAGTATATAACGTTATACGTTATATGGTAATGCTACATAACGTTATACGTTATATGGTAATGCTACATAACGTCATACGTTATATGGTAATGCTACATAACGTTATACGTTATATGGTAATGCTAGATAACGTTATACGTTATATGGTAACAGTATACAACGTTATACGTTATAAGGAAATAGTAAATAACGTTACACGTTATATGGTAATGCTACATAACGTTATACGTTATATGGTAATGCTACATAACGTTATACGTTATAACGTAACAGTATATAACGTTATACGTTATATGGTAATGCTACATAACGTTATACGTTATAAGGTAATGCTACATAACGTTATACATTATATGGTAATGCTACATAACGTTATACGTTATATGGTAATGCTACATAACGTTATACGTTATATGGTAATGCAACATAACGTTATACGTTATATGGTAATGCTACATAACGTTATAGGTTATATGGTAACAGTATATAACGTTATACGTTATATGGTAATGGTACATAACGTTATACGTTATATGGTAATGCTACATAACGTTATACATTATATGGTAATGCTACATAACGTTATATGTTATATGGTAACAGTATACAACGTTATACGTTATAAGGCAATAGTAAATAACGTTACACGTTATGTGGTAATGCTACATAACGTTATAAGTTATATGGTAATGCTACATAACGTTATACGTTATATGGTAATGCTACATAACGTTATACGTTATATGGTAATGCTACATAACGTTATACCTTATATGGTAATGCTACATAACGTTATACGTTATATGGTAACAGTATACAACGTTATACGTTATAAGGTAATAGTACATAACGATACACGTTATATGGTAATGCTACATAACGTTATACGTTATATGGTAACAGTATATAACGTTATCCGTTATATGGTAATGCTACATAACGTTATACGTTATGTGGTAATGCTACATAACGTTATACGTTATATGGTAATGCTACATAACGTTATACGTTATATGGTAATGCTACATAACGTTATACGTTATATGGTAATGCTACATAACGTTATACGTTATAACGTAACAGTATATAACGTTATACGTTATATGGTAATGCTACATAACGTTATACGTTATAAGGTAATGCTACATAACGTTATACCATATATGGTAATGCTACATAACGTTATACGTTATATGGTAACAGTATACAACGTTATACGTTATAAGGTAATCGTACATAACGTTACACGTTATATGGTAATGCTACATAACGTTATACGTTATATGGTAACAGTATATAACGTTATACGTTATATGGTAATGCTACATAACGTTATACGTTATATGGTAATGCTACATAACGTTATACGCTATATGGTAATGCTACATAACGTTATACGTTATATGGTAATGCTACATAACGTTATGCATTATATGGTAATGCTACATAACGTTATACGTTATATGGTAACAGTATACAACGTTATACGTTATAAGGTATATAATACGTTATACGTTACACGTTATATGGTAATGCTACATAACGTTATACGTTATATGGTAATGCTACATAACGTTATACGTTATATGGTAATGCTACATCACGTTATACGTTATATGGTAATGCTACATAACGTTATACATTATATAGTAATGCTACATAACGCTATACGTTATATGGTAACAGTATACAACGTTATACGTTATAAGGTAATATTAAATAACGTTACACGTTATATGGTAATGCTACATAACGTTATACGTTATACGGTAATGCTACATAACGTTAGACATTATATGGTAATGCTACATAACGTTATACGTTATATGGTAATGCTACATAACGTTATACGTTATACGGTAATGCTACATAACGTTATACATTATATAGTAATGCTACATAACGTTATAGGTTATATGGTAACAGTATATAACGTTATACGTTATATGGTAATGGTACATAACGTTATACGTTATATGGTAATGCTACATAACGTTATACATTATATGGTAATGCTACATAACGTTATATGTTATATGGTAACAGTATACAACGTTATACGTTATAAGGCAATAGTAAATAACGTTACACGTTATGTGGTAATGCTACATAACGTTATAAGTTATATGGTAATGCTACATAACGTTATACGTTATATGGTAATGCTACATAACGTTATACGTTATATGGTAATGCTACATAACGTTATACCTTATATGGTAATGCTACATAACGTTATACGTTATATGGTAACAGTATACAACGTTATACGTTATAAGGTAATAGTACATAACGATACACGTTATATGGTAATGCTACATAACGTTATACGTTATATGGTAACAGTATATAACGTTATCCGTTATATGGTAATGCTACATAACGTTATACGTTATGTGGTAATGCTACATAACGTTATACGTTATATGGTAATGCTACATAACGTTATACGTTATATGGTAATGCTACATAACGTTATACGTTATATGGTAATGCTACATAACGTTATACGTTATAACGTAACAGTATATAACGTTATACGTTATATGGTAATGCTACATAACGTTATACGTTATAAGGTAATGCTACATAACGTTATACCATATATGGTAATGCTACATAACGTTATACGTTATATGGTAACAGTATACAACGTTATACGTTATAAGGTAATCGTACATAACGTTACACGTTATATGGTAATGCTACATAACGTTATACGTTATATGGTAACAGTATATAACGTTATACGTTATATGGTAATGCTACATAACGTTATACGTTATATGGTAATGCTACATAACGTTATACGCTATATGGTAATGCTACATAACGTTATACGTTATATGGTAATGCTACATAACGTTATGCATTATATGGTAATGCTACATAACGTTATACGTTATATGGTAACAGTATACAACGTTATACGTTATAAGGTATATAATACGTTATACGTTACACGTTATATGGTAATGCTACATAACGTTATACGTTATATGGTAATGCTACATAACGTTATACGTTATATGGTAATGCTACATCACGTTATACGTTATATGGTAATGCTACATAACGTTATACATTATATAGTAATGCTACATAACGCTATACGTTATATGGTAACAGTATACAACGTTATACGTTATAAGGTAATATTAAATAACGTTACACGTTATATGGTAATGCTACATAACGTTATACGTTATACGGTAATGCTACATAACGTTATACGTTATATGGCAATGCTACATAACGTTATACGTTACATGGTAATGCTACATAACGTTATACGTAATATGGTAATGCTACATAACGTTATACGTTATAAGGTAACAGTATATAACGTTATACGTTACATGGTAATGCTACATAACGTTATACGTTATATGGTAATGCTACATAACGTTATACGTTATATGGTAATGCTACATAACGTTATACGTTATAACGTAACAGTATATAACGTTATACGTTATATGGTAATGCTACATAACGTTATACGTTATAAGATAATGCTACATAACGTTATACGTAATATGGTAATGCTACATAAGGTTATACGTTATAAGGTAACAGTATATAACGTTATACGTTACATGGTAATGCTACATAACGTTATACGTTATATGGTAATGCTACATAACGTTATACGTTATATGGTAATGCTACATAACGTTATACGTTATATGGTAATGCTACATAACGTTATACGTTATAACGTAACAGTATATAACGTTATACGTTATATGGTAATGCTACATAACGTTATACGTTATATGGTAATGCTAGATAACGTTATACGTTATATGGTAATGCTACATAACGTTATACGTTATATGGTAATGCTAGATAACGTTATACGTTATATGGTAACAGTATATAACGTTATACGTTATATGGTAATGCTACATAACGTTATACGTTATATGGTAATGCTACATAACGTTATACATTATATGGTAATGCTACATAACGTTATACGTTATATGGTAATGCTACATAACGTTATACGTTATATGGTAATGCTACATAACGTTATACGTAATATGGTAATGCTACATAACGTTATACGTTATATGGTAATGCTACATAACGTTATACGTTATATGGTAACAGTATATAACGTTATACGTTATATGGTAATGCTACATAACGTTATACGTTATATGGTAATGCTACATAACGTTAGACATTATATGGTAATGCTACATAACGTTATACGTTATATGGTAATGCTACATAACGTTATACGTTATATGGTAATGCTACATAACGTTATACGTAATATGGTAATGCTACATAACGTTATACGTTGTATGGTAATGCTACATAACGTTATACGTTGTATGGTAATGCTACATAACGTTATACGTTATATGGTAATACTACATAACGTTATACATTATATGGTAATGCTACATAACGTTATATGTTATATGGTAACAGTATACAACGTTATACGTTATAAGGTAATAGTAAATAACGTTACACGTTATGTGGTAATGCTACATAACGTTATACGTTATATGGTAATGCTACATAACGTTATACGTTATATGGTAATGCTACATAACGTTATACGTTATTTGGTAATGCTACATAACGTTATACCTTATATGGTAATGCTACATAACGTTATACGTTATATGGTAACAGTATACAACGTTATACGTTATAAGGTAATGCTACATAACGTTATACGCTATATGGTAATGCTACATAACGTTATACGTTATATGGTAATGCTACATAACGTTATACGTTATCTGGTAATGCTACATAACGTTATACATTATATGGTAACGCTACATAAGGTTATACGTTATAAGGTAACAGTATATAACGTTATACGTTACATGGTAATGCTACATAACGTTATACGTTATATGGTAATGCTACATAAGGTTATACGTTATAAGGTAACAGTATATAACGTTATACGTTACATGGTAATGCTACATAACGTTATACGTTATATGGTAATGCTACATAACGTTATACGTTATATGGTAATGCTACATAACGTTATACGTTATATGGTAATGCTACATAACGTTATACGTTATATGGTAATGCTACATAACGTTATACGTAATATGGTAATGCTACATAACGTTATACGTTGTATGGTAATGCTACATAACGTTATACGTTGTATGGTAATGCTACATAACGTTATACGTTATATGGTAATACTACATAACGTTATACATTATATGGTAATGCTACATAACGTTATATGTTATATGGTAACAGTATACAACGTTATACGTTATAAGGTAATAGTAAATAACGTTACACGTTATGTGGTAATGCTACATAACGTTATACGTTATATGGTAATGCTACATAACGTTATACGTTATATGGTAACAGTATACAACGTTATACGTTATAAGGTAATGCTACATAACGTTATACGTTATATGGTAATGCTACATAACGTTATACGTTATATGGTAATGCTACATAACGTTATATGTTATAACGTAACAGTATATAACGTTATACGTTATATGGTAATGCTACATAACGTTATACGTTATATGGTAATGCTAGATAACGTTATACGTTATATGGTAATGCTACATAACGTTATACGTTATATGGTAATGCTAGATAACGTTATACGTTATATGGTAACAGTATATAACGTTATACGTTATATGGTAATGCTACATAACGTTATACGTTATATGGTAATGCTACATAACGTTATACATTATATGGTAATGCTACATAACGTTATACGTTATATGGTAATGCTACATAACGTTATTCGTTATATGGTAATGCTACATAACGTTAGACGTAATATGGTAATGCTACATAACGTTATACGTTATATGGTAATGCTACATAACGTTATACGTTATATGGTAACAGTATATAACGTTATACGTTATATGGTAATGCTACATAACGTTATACGTTATATGGTAATGCTACATAACGTTATACATTATATGGTAATGCTACATAACGTTATACGTTATATGGTAATGCTACATAACGTTATACGTTATATAGTAATGCTACATAACGTTATACGTAATATGGTAATGCTACATAACGTTATACGTTGTATGGTAATGCTACATAACGTTATACGTTATATGGTAATGCTACATAACGTTATACGTTATATGGTAATACTACATAACGTTATACATTATATGGTAATGCTACATAACGTTATATGTTATATGGTAACAGTATACAACGTTATACGTTATAAGGTAATAGTAAATAACGTTACACGTTATGTGGTAATGCTACATAACGTTATACGTTATATGGTAATGCTACATAACGTTATACGTTATATGGTATTGCTACATAACGTTATACGTTATTTGGTAATGCTACATAACGTTATACCTTATATGGTAATGCTACATAACGTTATACGTTATATGGTAACAGTATACAACGTTATACGTTATAAGGTAATGCTACATAACGTTATACGTTATATGGTAATGCTACATAACGTTATACGTTATATGGTAATGCTACATAACGTTATACGTTATCTGGTAATGCTACATAACGTTATACATTATATGGTAACGCTACATAACGTTATACGTTATATGGTAACAGTATACAACGTTATACGTTATAAGGAAATAGTAAATAACGTTACACGTTATATGGTAATGCTACATAACGTTACACGTTATATGGTAATGCTACATAACGTTATACGTTATATGGTAATGCAACATAACGTTATACGTTATATGGTAATGCTACATAACGTTATACGTTATATGGTAATGCTACATAACGTTATACGTTATATGGTAATGCTACATAACGTTATACGTAATATGGTAATGCTACATAACGTTATACGTTATAATGTAACAGTATATAACGTTATACGTTATATGGTAATGCTACATAACGTTATACGTTATATGGTAATGCTACATAACGTTATACGTTATATGGTAATGCTACATAACGTTATACGTTATATGGTAATGCTAGATAACGTTATACGTTATATGGTAACAGTATACAACGTTATACGTTATAAGGAAATAGTAAATAACGTTACACGTTATATGGTAATGCTACATAACGTTATACATTATATGGTAATGCTACATAACGTTATACGTTATATGGTAATGCTACATAACGTTATACGTTATATGGTAATGCAACATAACGTTATACGTTATATGGTAATGCTACATAACGTTATAGGTTATATGGTAACAGTATATAACGTTATACGTTATATGGTAATGGTACATAACGTTATACGTTATATGGTAATGCTACATAACGTTATACATTACATGGTAATGCTACATAACGTTATATGTTATATGGTAACAGTATATAACGTTATACGTTATATGGTAATGCTACATAACGTTATACGTTATGTGGTAATGCTACATAACGTTATACGTTATATGGTAATGCTAGATAACGTTATACGTTATATGGTAACAGTATACAACGTTATACGTTATAAGGAAATAGTAAATAACGTTACACGTTATATGGTAATGCTACATAACGTTATACGTTATATGGTAATGCTACATAACGTTATACGTTATATGGTAATGCTACATAACGTTATACGTTATATGGTAATGCTACATAACGTTATACGTTATATGGTAATGCTACATAACGTTATACGTTATATGGTAATGCTACATAACGTTATACGTTATATGGTAATGCTACATAACGTTATACGTTATAACGTAACAGTATATAACGTTATACGTTATATGGTAATGCTACATAACGTTATACGTTATAAGGTAATGCTACATAACGTTATACATTATATGGTAATGCTACATAACGTTATACGTTATATGGTAATGCTACATAACGTTATACGTTATATGGTAATGCAACATAACGTTATACGTTATATGGTAATGCTACATAACGTTATAGGTTATATGGTAACAGTATATAACGTTATACGTTATATGGTAATGGTACATAACGTTATACGTTATATGGTAATGCTACATAACGTTATACATTACATGGTAATGCTACATAACGTTATATGTTATATGGTAACAGTATATAACGTTATACGTTATATGGTAATGCTACATAACGTTATACGTTATGTGGTAATGCTACGTAACGTTATACGTTATATGGTAATGCTACATAACGTTATACGTTATATGGTAATGCAACATAACGTTATACGTTATATGGTAATGCTACATAACGTTATACGTTATATGGTAATGCTACATAACGTTATACATTATATGGTAATGCTACATAACGTTATACGTTATATGGTAATGCTACATAACGTTATACGTTATATGGTAATGCTACATAACGTTATACCTTATATGGTAATGCTACATAACGTTATACCTTATATGGTAACAGTATACAACGATATACGTTATAAGGTAATAGTACATAACGTTACACGTTATATGGTAATGCTACATAACGTTATACGTTATATGGTAACAGTATATAACGTTATACGTTATATGGTAATGCTACATAACGTTATACGTTATATGGTAATGCTACATAACGTTATACGTTATATGGTAATGCTACATAACGTTATACGTTATATGGTAATGCTACATAACGTTATACGTTATATGGTAATGCTACATAACGTTAGACGTAATATGGTAATGCTACATAACGTTATACGTTATATGGTAATGCTACATAACGTTATACGTTATATGGTAACAGTATATAACGTTATACGTTATATGGTAATGCTACATAACGTTATACGTTATATGGTAATGCTACATAACGTTATACATTATATGGTAATGCTACATAACGTTATACGTAATATGGTAATGCTACATAACGTTATACGTTATATAGTAATGCTACATAACGTTATACGTAATATGGTAATGCTACATAACGTTATACGTTGTATGGTAATGCTACATAACGTTATACGTTATATGGTAATGCTACATAACGTTATACGTTATATGGTAATACTACATAACGTTATACATTATATGGTAATGCTACATAACGTTATATGTTATATGGTAACAGTATACAACGTTATACGTTCTAAGGTAATAGTAAATAACGTTACACTTTATGTGGTAATGCTACATAACGTTATACGTTATATGGTAATGCTACATAACGTTATACGTTATATGGTAATGCTACATAACGTTATACGTAATATGGTAATGCTACATAACGTTATACGTTATATGGTAATGCTACATAACGTTATACGTTATATGGTAATGCTACATAACGTTATACGTAATATGGTAATGCTACATAACGTTATACGTTATAATGTAACAGTATATAACGTTATACGTTATATGGTAATGCTACATAACGCTATACGTTATATGGTAATGCTACATAACGTTATACGTTATATGGTAATGCTACATAACGTTATACGTTATATGGTAATGCTAGATAACGTTATACGTTATATGGTAACAGTATACAACGTTATACGTTATAAGGAAATAGTAAATAACGTTACACGTTATATGGTAATGCTACATAACGTTATACGTTATATGGTAACAGTATACAACGTTATACGTTATAAGGTAATGCTACATAACGTTATACGTTATATGGTAATGCTACATAACGTTATACGTTATATGGTAATGCTACATAACGTTATACGTTATCTGGTAATGCTACATAACGTTATACATTATATGGTAACGCTACATAACGTTATACGTTATATGGTAACAGTATACAACGTTATACGTTATAAGGAAATAGTAAATAACGTTACACGTTATATGGTAATGCTACATAACGTTATACGTTATATGGTAATGCTACATAACGTTATACGTTATATGGTAATGCTACATAACGTTATACGTTATATGGTAATGCTACATAACGTTATACGTTATATGGTAATGCTACATAACGTTATACGTTATATGGTAATGCTACATAACGTTATACGTTATATGGTAATGCTACATAACGTTATACCTTATATGGTAATGCTACATAACGTTATACCTTATATGGTAACAGTATACAACGATATACGTTATAAGGTAATAGTACATAACGTTACACGTTATATGGTAATGCTACATAACGTTATACGTTATATGGTAACAGTATATAACGTTATACGTTATATGGTAATGCTACATAACGTTATACGTTATATGGTAATGCTACATAACGTTATACATTATATGGTAATGCTACATAACGTTATACGTTATATGGTAATGCTACATAACGTTATACGTTATATGGTAATGCTACATAACGTTAGACGTAATATGGTAATGCTACATAACGTTATACGTTATATGGTAATGCTACATAACGTTATACGTTATATGGTAACAGTATATAACGTTATACGTTATATGGTAATGCTACATAACGTTATACGTTATATGGTAATGCTACATAACGTTATACATTATATGGTAATGCTACATAACGTTATACGTTATGTGGTAATGCTACATAACGTTATACGTTATATAGTAATGCTACATAACGTTATACGTAATATGGTAATGCTACATAACGTTATACGTTGTATGGTAATGCTACATAACGTTATACGTTATATGGTAATGCTACATAACGTTATACGTTATATGGTAATACTACATAACGTTATACATTATATGGTAATGCTACATAACGTTATATGTTATATGGTAACAGTATACAACGTTATACGTTATAAGGTAATAGTAAATAACGTTACACGTTATGTGGTAATGCTACATAACGTTATACGTTATATGGTAATGCTACATAACGTTATACGTTATATGGTAATGCTACATAACGTTATACGTTATTTGGTAATGCTACATAACGTTATATCTTATATGGTAATGCTACATAACGTTATACGTTATATGGTAACAGTATACAACGTTATACGTTATAAGGTAATGCTACATAACGTTATACGTTATATGGTAATGCTACATAACGTTATACGTTATATGGTAATGCTACATAACGTTATACGTTATCTGGTAATGCTACATAACGTTATACATTATATGGTAACGCTACATAACGTTATACGTTATATGGTAACAGTATACAACGTTATACGTTATAAGGAAATAGTAAATAACGTTACACGTTATATGGTAATGCTACATAACGTTATACGTTATATGGTAATGCTACATAACGTTATACGTTATATGGTAATGCTACATAACGTTATACGTTATATGGTAACAGTATACAACGTTATACGTTATAAGGAAATAGTAAATAACGTTACACGTTATATGGTAATGCTACATAACGTTATACGTTATATGGTAACAGTATACAACGTTATACGTTATAAGGTAATGCTACATAACGCTATACGTTATATGGTAATGCTACATAACGTTATACGTTATATGGTAATGCTACATAACGTTATACGTTATATGGTAATGCTAGATAACGTTATACGTTATATGGTAACAGTATACAACGTTATACGTTATAAGGAAATAGTAAATAACGTTACACGTTATATGGTAATGCTACATAACGTTATACGTTATATGGTAACAGTATACAACGTTATACGTTATAAGGTAATGCTACATAACGTTATACGTTATATGGTAATGCTACATAACGTTATACGTTATATGGTAATGCTACATAACGTTATACGTTATATGGTAATGCTACATAACGTTATACGTTATATGGTAATGCTACATAACGTTATACGTTATATGGTAATGCTACATAACGTTATACGTTATATGGTAACAGTATACAACGTTATACGTTATAAGGTAATGCTACATAACGTTATACATTATATGGTAACGCTACATAACGTTATACGTTATATGGTAACAGTATACAACGTTATACGTTATAAGGAAATAGTAAATAACGTTACACGTTATATGGTAATGCTACATAACGTTATACGTTATATGGTAATGCTACATAACGTTATACGTTATATGGTAATGCTACATAACGTTATACGTTATATGGTAATGCTACATAACGTTATACGTTATATGGTAATGCTACATAACGTTATACGTTATATGGTAATGCTACATAACGTTATACGTTATATGGTAATGCTACATAACGTTATACCTTATATGGTAATGCTACATAACGTTATACCTTATATGGTAACAGTATACAACGATATACGTTATAAGGTAATAGTACATAACGTTACACGTTATATGGTAATGCTACATAACGTTATACGTTATATGGTAACAGTATATAACGTTATACGTTATATGGTAATGCTACATAACGTTATACGTTATATGGTAATGCTACATAACGTTATACATTATATGGTAATGCTACATAACGTTATACGTTATATGGTAATGCTACATAACGTTATACGTTATATGGTAATGCTACATAACGTTAGACGTAATATGGTAATGCTACATAACGTTATACGTTATATGGTAATGCTACATAACGTTATACGTTATATGGTAACAGTATATAACGTTATACGTTATATGGTAATGCTACATAACGTTATACGTTATATGGTAATGCTACATAACGTTATACATTATATGGTAATGCTACATAACGTTATACGTTATATGGTAATGCTACATAACGTTATACGTTATATAGTAATGCTACATAACGTTATACGTAATATGGTAATGCTACATAACGTTATACGTTGTATGGTAATGCTACATAACGTTATACGTTATATGGTAATGCTACATAACGTTATACGTTATATGGTAATACTACATAACGTTATACATTATATGGTAATGCTACATAACGTTATATGTTATATGGTAACAGTATACAACGTTATACGTTCTAAGGTAATAGTAAATAACGTTACACTTTATGTGGTAATGCTACATAACGTTATACGTTATATGGTAATGCTACATAACGTTATACGTTATATGGTAATGCTACATAACGTTATACGTAATATGGTAATGCTACATAACGTTATACGTTATATGGTAATGCTACATAACGTTATACGTTATATGGTAATGCTACATAACGTTATACGTAATATGGTAATGCTACATAACGTTATACGTTATAATGTAACAGTATATAACGTTATACGTTATATGGTAATGCTACATAACGCTATACGTTATATGGTAATGCTACATAACGTTATACGTTATATGGTAATGCTACATAACGTTATACGTTATATGGTAATGCTAGATAACGTTATACGTTATATGGTAACAGTATACAACGTTATACGTTATAAGGAAATAGTAAATAACGTTACACGTTATATGGTAATGCTACATAACGTTATACGTTATATGGTAACAGTATACAACGTTATACGTTATAAGGTAATGCTACATAACGTTATACGTTATATGGTAATGCTACATAACGTTATACGTTATATGGTAATGCTACATAACGTTATACGTTATCTGGTAATGCTACATAACGTTATACATTATATGGTAACGCTACATAACGTTATACGTTATATGGTAACAGTATACAACGTTATACGTTATAGGGAAATAGTAAATAACGTTACACGTTATATGGTAATGCTACATAACGTTATACGTTATATGGTAATGCTACATAACGTTATACGTTATATGGTAATGCTACATAACGTTATACGTTATATGGTAATGCTACATAACGTTATACGTTATATGGTAATGCTACATAACGTTATACGTTATATGGTAATGCTACATAACGTTATACGTTATATGGTAATGCTACATAACGTTATACCTTATATGGTAATGCTACATAACGTTATACCTTATATGGTAACAGTATACAACGATATACGTTATAAGGTAATAGTACATAACGTTACACGTTATATGGTAATGCTACATAACGTTATACGTTATATGGTAACAGTATATAACGTTATACGTTATATGGTAATGCTACATAACGTTATACGTTATATGGTAATGCTACATAACGTTATACATTATATGGTAATGCTACATAACGTTATACGTTATATGGTAATGCTACATAACGTTATACGTTATATGGTAATGCTACATAACGTTAGACGTAATATGGTAATGCTACATAACGTTATACGTTATATGGTAATGCTACATAACGTTATACGTTATATGGTAACAGTATATAACGTTATACGTTATATGGTAATGCTACATAACGTTATACGTTATATGGTAATGCTACATAACGTTATACATTATATGGTAATGCTACATAACGTTATACGTTATATGGTAATGCTACATAACGTTATACGTTATATAGTAATGCTACATAACGTTATACGTAATATGGTAATGCTACATAACGTTATACGTTGTATGGTAATGCTACATAACGTTATACGTTATATGGTAATGCTACATAACGTTATACGTTATATGGTAATACTACATAACGTTATACATTATATGGTAATGCTACATAACGTTATATGTTATATGGTAACAGTATACAACGTTATACGTTATAAGGTAATAGTAAATAACGTTACACGTTATGTGGTAATGCTACATAACGTTATACGTTATATGGTAATGCTACATAACGTTATACGTTATATGGTAATGCTACATAACGTTATACGTTATTTGGTAATGCTACATAACGTTATATCTTATATGGTAATGCTACATAACGTTATACGTTATATGGTAACAGTATACAACGTTATACGTTATAAGGTAATGCTACATAACGTTATACGTTATATGGTAATGCTACATAACGTTATACGTTATATGGTAATGCTACATAACGTTATACGTTATCTGGTAATGCTACATAACGTTATACATTATATGGTAACGCTACATAACGTTATACGTTATATGGTAACAGTATACAACGTTATACGTTATAAGGAAATAGTAAATAACGTTACACGTTATATGGTAATGCTACATAACGTTATACGTTATATGGTAATGCTACATAACGTTATACGTTATATGGTAATGCTACATAACGTTATACGTTATATGGTAATGCTACATAACGTTATACGTTATATGGTAATGCTACATAACGTTATACGTTATATGGTAATGCTACATAACGTTATACGTTATATGGTAATGCTACATAACGTTATACGTAATATGGTAATGCTACATAACGTTATACGTTATAATGTAACAGTATATAACGTTATACGTTATATGGTAATGCTACATAACGTTATACGTTATATGGTAATGCTACATAACGTTATACGTTATATGGTAATGCTACATAACGTTATACGTTATATGGTAATGCTAGATAACGTTATACGTTATATGGTAACAGTATACAACGTTATACGTTATAAGGAAATAGTAAATAACGTTACACGTTATATGGTAATGCTACATAACGTTATACGTTATATGGTAATGCTACATAACGTTATACGTTATATGGTAATGCTACATAACGTTATACGTTATATGGTAATGCTACATAACGTTATACGTTATATGGTAATGCTACATAACGTTATACGTTATATGGTAATGCTACATAACGTTATACGTTATAACGTAACAGTATATAACGTTATACGTTATATGGTAATGCTACATAACGTTATACGTTATAAGGTAATGCTACATAACGTTGTACATTATATGGTAATGCTACATAACGTTATACGTTATATGGTAATACTACATAACGTTATACGTTATATGGTAATGCAACATAACGTTATACGTTATATGGTAATGCTACATAACGTTATAGGTTATATGGTAACAGTATATAACGTTATACGTTATATGGTAATGCTACATAACGTTATACGTTATTTGGTAATGCTACATAACGTTATACCTTATATGGTAATGCTACATAACGTTATACGTTATATGGTAACAGTATACAACGTTATACGTTATCAGGTAATGCTACATAACGTTATACGTTATATGGTAATGCTACATAACGTTATACGTTATATGGTAATGCTACATAACGTTATACGTTATCTGGTAATGGTACATAACGTTATACATTATATGGTAACGCTACATAACGTTATACGTTATATGGTAACAGTATACAACGTTATACGTTATAAGGAAATAGTAAATAACGTTACACGTTATATGGTAATGCTACATAACGTTATACGTTATATGGTAATGCAAGATAACGTTATACGTTATATGGTAATGCTACATAACGTTATACGTTATATGGTAACGCTACATAACGTTATACGTTATATGGTAATGCTACATAACGTTATACGTAATATGGTAATGCTACATAACGTTATACGTTATAATGTAACAGTATATAACGTTATACGTTATATGGTAATGCTACATAACGTTATACGTTATATGGTAATGCTACATAACGTTATACGTTATATGGTAATGCTACATAACGTTATACGTTATATGGTAATGCTAGATAACGTTATACGTTATATGGTAACAGTATACAACGTTATACGTTATAAGGAAATAGTAAATAACGTTACAAGTTATATGGTAATGCTACATAACGTTATACGTTATATGGTAATGCTACATAACGTTATACGTTATATGGTAATGCTACATAACGTTATACGTTATATGGTAATGCTACATAACGTTATACGTTATATGGTAATGCTACATAACGTTATACGTTATATGGTAATGCTACATAACGTTATACGTTATAACGTAACAGTATATAACGTTATACGTTATATGGTAATGCTACATAACGTTATACGTTATATGGTAATGCTACATAACGTTATACGTTATATGGTAATGCAACATAACGTTATACGTTATATGGTAATGCTACATAACGTTATAGGTTATATGGTAACAGTATATAACGTTATACGTTATATGGTAATGGTACATAACGTTATACGTTATATGGTAATGCTACATAACGTTATACATTATATGGTAATGCTACATAACGTTATATGTTATATGGTAACAGTATATAACGTTATACGTTATATGGTAATGCTACATAACGTTATACGTTATGTGGTAATGCTACGTAACGTTATACGTTATATGGTAATGCTACATAACGTTATACGTTATATGGTAATGCTACATAACGTTATACGTTATATGGTAATGCTACATAACGTTATACGTTATATGGTAATGCTACATAACGTTATACGTTATATGGTAATGCTACATAACGTTATACGTTATATGGTAATGCTACATAACGTTATACGTTATATGGTAATGCTACATAACGTTATACGTTATATGGTAATGCTACATAACGTTATACGTAATATGGTAATGCTACATAACGTTATACGTTATAATGTAACAGTATATAACGTTATACGTTATATGGTAATGCTACATAACGTTATACGTTATATGGTAATGCTACATAACGTTATACGTTATATGGTAATGCTACATAACGTTATACGTTATATGGTAATGCTAGATAACGTTATACGTTATATGGTAACAGTATACAACGTTATACGTTATAAGGAAATAGTAAATAACGTTACACGTTATATGGTAATGCTACATAACGTTATACGTTATATGGTAATGCTACATAACGTTATACGTTATATGGTAATGCTACATAACGTTATACGTTATATGGTAATGCTACATAACGTTATACGTTATATGGTAATGCTACATAACGTTATACGTTATATGGTAATACTACATAACGTTATACGTTATAACGTAACACTATATAACGTTATACGTTATATGGTAATGCTACATAACGTTATACGTTATAAGGTAATGCTACATAACGTTGTACATTATATGGTAATGCTACATAACGTTATACGTTATATGGTAATACTACATAACGTTATACGTTATATGGTAATGCAACATAACGTTATACGTTATATGGTAATGCTACATAACGTTATGGGTTATATGGTAACAGTACATAACGTTATACGTTATATGGTAATGCTACATAACGTTATACGTTATTTGGTAATGCTACATAACGTTATACCTTATATGGTAATGCTACATAACGTTATACGTTATATGGTAATGCTACATAACGTTATACGTTATATGGTAATGCTACATAACGTTATACGTTATCTGGTAATGGTACATAACGTTATACATTATATGGTAACGCTACATAACGTTATACGTTATATGGTAACAGTATACAACGTTATACGTTATAAGGAAATAGTAAATAACGTTACACGTTATATGGTAATGCTACATAACGTTATACGTTATATGGTAATGCAACATAACGTTATACGTTATATGGTAATGCTACATAACGTTATACGTTATATGGTAACGCTACATAACGTTATACGTTATATGGTAATGCTACATAACGTTATACGTAATATGGTAATGCTACATAACGTTATACGTTATAATGTAACAGTATATAACGTTATACGTTATATGGTAATGCTACATAACGTTATACGTTATATGGTAATGCTACATAACGTTATACGTTATATGGTAATGCTACATAACGTTATACGTTATATGGTAATGCTAGATAACGTTATACGTTATATGGTAACAGTATACAACGTTATACGTTATAAGGAAATAGTAAATAACGTTACACGTTATATGGTAATGCTACATAACGTTATACGTTATATGGTAATGCTACATAACGTTATACGTTATATGGTAATGCTACATAACGTTATACGTTATATGGTAATGCTACATAACGTTATACGTTATATGGTAATGCTACATAACGTTATACGTTATATGGTAATGCTACATAACGTTATACGTTATAACGTAACAGTATATAACGTTATACGTTATATGGTAATGCTACATAACGTTATACGTTATAAGGTAATGCTACATAACGTTATACATTATATGGTAATGCTACATAACGTTATACGTTATATGGTAATGCTACATAACGTTATACGTTATATGGTAATGCAACATAACGTTATACGTTATATGGTAATGCTACATAACGATATAGGTTATATGGTAACAGTATATAACGTTATACGTTATATGGTAATGGTACATAACGTTATACGTTATATGGTAATGCTACATAACGTTATACATTATATGGTAATGCTACATAACGTTATATGTTATATGGTAACAGTATATAACGTTATACGTTATATGGTAATGCTACATAACGTTATACGTTATGTGGTAATGCTACGTAACGTTATACGTTATATGGTAATGCTACATAACGTTATACGTTATATGGTAATGCTACATAACGTTATACGTTATATGGTAATGCTACATAACGTTATACGTTATATGGTAATGCTACATAACGTTATACGTTATATGGTAATGCTACATAACGTTATACGTTATATGGTAATGCTACATAACGTTATACGTTATATGGTAATGCTACATAACGTTATACCTTATATGGTAATGCTACATAACGTTATACCTTATATGGTAACAGTATACAACGATATACGTTATAAGGTAATAGTACATAACGTTACACGTTATATGGTAATGCTACATAACGTTATACGTTATATGGTAACAGTATATAACGTTATACGTTATATGGTAATGCTACATAACGTTATACGTTATGTGGTAATGCTACGTAACGTTATACGTTATATGGTAATGCTACATAACGTTATACGTTATATGGTAATGCTACATAACGTTATACGTTATATGGTAATGCTACATAACGTTATACGTTATAACGTAACAGTATATAACGTTATACGTTATATGGTAATGCTACATAACGTTATACATTATAAGGTAATGCTACATAACGTTATACCATTTATGGTAATGCTACATAACGTTATACGTTACATGGTAACAGTATACAACGTTATACGTTATAAGGTAATAGTACATAACGTTACACGTTATATGGTAATGCTACATAACGTTATACGTTATATGGTAAGAGTATATAACGTTATACGTTATATGGTAATGCTACATAACGTTATACGTTATAACGTAACAGTATATAACGTTATACGTTATATGGTAATGCTACATAACGTTATACGTTATAAGGTAATGCTACATAACGTTATACTTTATATGGTAATGCTACATAACGTTATACGTTATATGGTAATGCTACATAACGTTATACATTATATGGTAATGCTACATAACGTTATACGTTATATGGTAACAGTATACAACGTTATACGTTATAAGGTATATAATACGTTATACGTTACACGTTATATGGTAATGCTACATAACGTTATACGTTATATGGTAATGCTACATAACGTTATACGTTATATGGTAATGCTACATAACGTTATACGTTATATGGTAATGCTACATAACGTTATACATTATATGGTAATGCTACATAACGTTATACGTTATATGGTAACAGTATACAACGTTATACGGTATAAGGTAATATTAAATAACGTTACACGTTATATGGTAATGCTACATAACGTTATACGTTATATGGTAATGCTACATAACGTTATACGTTATATGGTAATGCTACATAACGTAATACGTTATATGGTAATGCTACATACCGTTATACGTTATATGGTAATGCTACATAACGTTATACGTTATATGGTAATGCTACATAACGTTATACATTATATGGTAATGCTACATAACGTTATACGTTATATGGTAATGCTACATTACGTTATACGTTATATGGTAATGCTACATAACGTTATACGTTATATGGCAATGCTACATAACGTTATACGTTACATGGTAATGCTACATAACGTTATACGTAATATGGTAATGCTACATAACGTTATACGTTATAAGGTAACAGTATATAACGTTATACGTTACATGGTAATGCTACATAACGTTATACGTTATATGGTAATGCTACATAACGTTATACGTTATATGGTAATGCTACATAACGTTATACGTTATATGGTAATGCTACATAACGTTATACGTTAGAACGTAACAGTATATAACGTTATACGTTATATGGTAATGCTACATAACGTTATACGTTATAAGGTAATGCTACATAACGTTATACGTAATATGGTAATGCTACATAACGTTATACGTTATAAGGTAACAGTATATAACGTTATACGTTACATGGTAATGCTACATAACGTTATACGTTATATGGTAATGCTACATAACGTTATACGTTATATGGTAATGCTACATAACGTTATACATTATATGGTAATGCTACATAACGTTATACGTTATATGGTAATGCTACATAACGTTATACGTTATATGGTAATGCTACATAACGTTATACGTAATATGGTAATGCTACATAACGTTATACGTTATATGGTAATGCTACGTAACGTTATACGTTATATGGTAATGCTACATAACGTTATACCTTATATGGTAATGCTACATAACGTTATACGTTATATGGTAACAGCATACAACGTTATACGTTATAAGGTAATAGTACATAACGTTACACGTTATATGGTAATGCTACATAACGTTATACGTTATATGGTAACAGTATATAACGTTATACGTTATATGGTAATGCTACATAACGTTATACGTTATATGGTAATGCTACATAACGTTATACGTTATATGGTAATGCTACATAACGTTATACGTTATATGGTAATGCTACATAACGTTATACATTATATGGTAATGCTACATAACGTTATACGTTATATGGTAACAGTATACAACGTTATACGTTATAAGGTAATTGTAAATAACGTTACACGTTATACGGTAATGCTACATAACGTTATACGTTATATGGTAATGCTACATAACGTTATACGTTATATGGTAATGCTACATAACGTTATACGTCATATGGTAATGCTACATAACGTTATACATTATATGGTAATGCTACATAACGTTATACGTTATATGGTAACAGTATACAACGTTATACGTTATAAGGTAATAATAAATAACGTTACACGTTATATGGTAATGCTACATAACGTTATACGTTATATGGTAATGCTACATAACGTTATACGTTATATGGTAATGCTACATAACGTTATACGTTATATGATAATGCTACATATCGTAATACGTTATATGGCAATGCTACATAACGTTATACGTTATATGGTAATGCTACATAACGTTATACGTTATAAGGTAATGCTACATAACGTTATACCTTATATGGTAATGCTACATAACGTTATACGTTATATGGTAATGCTACATAACGTTATACGTTATATGGTAATGCTACATAACGTTATACGTTATATGGTAATGCAACATAACGTTATACGTTATATGGTAATGCTACATAACGTTATACGTTATATGGTAATGCTACATAACGTTATACGTTATATGGTAATGCTACATAACGTTATACCTTATATGGTAATGCTACATAACGTTATACGTTATATGGTAACAGTATATAACGTTATACGTTATATGGTAATGCTACATAACGTTATATGTTATGTGGTAATGCTACGTAACGTTATACGTTATATGGTAATGCTACATAACGTTATACGTTATATGGTAATGCTACATAACGTTATACGTTATATGGTAATGCTACATAACGTTATACGTTATAACGTAACAGTATATAACGTTATACGTTATATGGTAATGCTACATAACGTTATACGTTATAAGGTAATGCTACATAACGTTATACCATTTATGGTAATGCTACATAACGTTATACGTTATATGGTAACAGTATACAACGTTATACGTTATAAGGTAATAGTACATAACGTTACACGTTATATGGTAATGCTACATAACGTTATACGTTATATGGTAAGAGTATATAACGTTATACGTTATATGGTAATGCTACATAACGTTATACGTTATATGGTAATGCTACATAACGTTATACGTTATATGGTAATGCTACATAACGTTATACGTTATATGGTAATGCTACATAACGTTATACATTATATGGTAATGCTACATAACGTTATACGTTATATGGTAACAGTATACAACGTTATACGTTATAAGGTATATAATACGTTATACGTTACACGTCATATGGTAATGCTACATAACGTTATACGTTATATGGTAATGCTACATAACGTTATACGTTATATGGTAATGCTACATAACGTTATACGTTATATGGTAATGCTACATAACGTTATACATTATATGGTAATGCTACATAACGTTATACGTTATATGGTAACAGTATACAACGTTATACGTTATAAGGTAATATTAAATAACGTTACACGTTATATGGTAATGCTACATAACGTTATACGTTATATGGTAATGCTACATAACGTTATACGTTATATGGTAATGCTACATAACGTAATACGTTATATGGTAATGCTACATACCGTTATACGTTATATGGTAATGCTACATAACGTTATACGTTATAAGGTAATGCTACATAACGTTATACATTATATGGTAATGCTACATAACGTTATACGTTATATGGTAATGCTACATTACGTTATACGTTATATGGTAATGCTACATAACGTTATACGTTATATGGCAATGCTACATAACGTTATACGTTACAAGGTAATGCTACATAACGTTATACGTAATATGGTAATGCTACATAACGTTATACGTTATAAGGTAACAGTATATAACGTTATACGTTACATGGTAATGCTACATAACGTTATACGTTATATGGTAATGCTACATAACGTTATACGTTATATGGTAATGCTACATAACGTTATACATTATATGGTAATGCTACATAACGTTATACGTTATATGGTAATGCTACATAACGTTATACGTTATATGGTAATGCTACATAACGTTATACGTAATATGGTAATGCTACATAACGTTATACGTTATATGGTAATGCTACGTAACGTTATACGTTATATGGTAATGCTACATAACGTTATACCTTATATGGTAATGCTACATAACGTTATACGTTATATGGTAACAGCATACAACGTTATACGTTATAAGGTAATAGTACATAACGTTACACGTTATATGGTAATGCTACATAACGTTATACGTTATATGGTAGCAGTATATAACGTTATACGTTATATGGTAATGCTACATAACGTTATACGTTATATGGTAATGCTACATAACGTTATACGTTATGTGGTAATGCTACATAACGTTATACGTTATATGGTAATGCTACATAACGTTATACATTATATGGTAATGCTACATAACGTTATACGTTATATGGTAACAGTATACAACGTTATACGTTATAAGGTAATAGTAAATAACGTTACACGTTATATGGTAATGCTTCATAACGTTATACGTTATATGGTAATGCTACATAACGTTATACGTTATATGGTAATGCTACATAACGTTATACGTCATATGGTAATGCTACATAACGTTATACATTATATGGTAATGCTACATAACGTTATACGTTATATGGTAACAGTATACAACGTTATACGTTATAAGGTAATAATAAATAACGTTACACGTTATATGGTAATGCTACATAACGTTATACGTTATATGGTAATGCTACATAACGTTATACGTTATAAGGTAACAGTATATAACGTTATACGTTACATGGTAATGCTACATAACGTTATACGTTATATGGTAATGCTACATAACGTTACACCTTATATGGTAATGCTACATAACGTTATACGTTATATGGTAACAGCCTACAACGTTATACGTTATAAGGTAATAGTACATAACGTTACACGTTATATGGTAATGCTACATAACGTTATACGTTATATGGTAACAGTATATAACGTTATACGTTATATGGTAATGCTACATAACGTTATACGTTATATGGTAATGCTACATAACGTTATACGTTATATGGTAATGCTACATAACGTTATACGTTATATGGTAATGCTACATAACGTTATACATTATATGGTAATGCTACATAACGTTATACGTTATATGGTAACAGTATACAACGTTATACGTTATAAGGTAATAGTAAATAACGTTACACGTTATATGGTAATGCTTCATAACGTTATACGTTATATGGTAATGCTACATAACGTTATACGTTATATGGTAATGCTACATAACGTTATACGTCATATGGTAATGCTACATAACGTTATACATTATATGGTAATGCTACATAACGTTATACGTTATATGGTAACAGTATACAACGTTATACGTTATAAGGTAATAATAAATAACGTTACACGTTATATGGTAATGCTACATAACGTTATACGTTATATGGTAATGCTACATAACGTTATACGTTATATGGTAATGCTACATAACGTTATACGTTATATTATAATGCTACATAACGTAATACGTTATATGGCAATGCTACATAACGTTATACGTTATATGGTAATGCTACATAACGTTATACGTTATATGGTAATGCTACATAACGTAATACGTTATATGGTAATGCTACATACCGTTATACGTTATATGGTAATGCTACATTACGTTATACGTTATATGGTAATGCTACATAACGTTATACGTTATATGGCAATGCTACATAACGTTATACGTTACATGGTAATGCTACATAACGTTATACGTAATATGGTAATGCTACATAACGTTATACGTTATAAGGTAACAGTATATAACGTTATACGTTACATGGTAATGCTACATAACGTTATACGTTATATGGTAATGCTACATAACGTTATACGTTATATGGTAATGCTACATAACGTTATACGTTATATGGTAATGCTACATAACGTTATACGTTAGAACGTAACAGTATATAACGTTATACGTTATATGGTAATGCTACATAACGTTATACGTTATAAGGTAATGCTACATAACGTTATACGTAATATGGTAATGCTACATAACGTTATACGTTATAAGGTAACAGTATATAACGTTATACGTTACATGGTAATGCTACATAACGTTATACGTTATATGGTAATGCTACATAACGTTATACGTTATATGGTAATGCTACATAACTTTATACATTATATGGTAATGCTACATAACGTTATACGTTATATGGTAATGCTACATAACGTTATACGTTATATGGTAATGCTACATAACGTTATACGTTATAAGGTAATAATAAATAACGTTACACGTTATATGGTAATGCTACATAACGTTATACGTTATATGGTAATGCTACATAACGTTATACGTTATATGATAATGCTACATAACGTAATACGTTATATGGCAATGCTACATAACGTTATTCGTTATATGGTAATGCTACATAACGTTATACGTTATAAGGTAATGCTACATAACGTTATACCTTATATGGTAATGCTACATAACGTTATACGTTATATGGTAATGCTACATAACGTTATACGTTATATGGTAATGCTACATAACGTTATACGTTATATGGTAATGCAACATAACGTTATACGTTATATGGTAATGCTACATAACGTTATACGTTATATGGTAATGCTACATAACGTTATACGTTATATGGTAATGCTACATAACGTTATACCTTATATGGTAATGCTACATAACGTTATACGTTATATGGTAACAGTATATAACGTTATACGTTATATGGTAATGCTACATAACGTTATACGTTATGTGGTAATGCTACGTAACGTTATACGTTATATGGTAATGCTACATAACGTTATACGTTATATGGTAATGCTACATAACGTTATACGTTATATGGTAATGCTACATAACGTTATACGTTATAACGTAACAGTATATAACGTTATACGTTATATGGTAATGCTACATAACGTTATACGTTATAAGGTAATGCTACATAACGTTATACCATTTATGGTAATGCTACATAACGTTATACGTTATATGGTAACAGTATACAACGTTATACGTTATAAGGTAATAGTACATAACGTTACACGTTATATGGTAATGCTACATAACGTTATACGTTATATGGTAACAGTATACAACGTTATACGTTATAAGGTAATATTAAATAACGTTACACGTTATATGGTAATGCTACATAACGTTATACGTTATATGGTAATGCTACATAACGTTATACGTTATATGGTAATGCTACATAACGTTATACGTTATATGGTAATGCTACATACCGTTATACGTTATATGGTAATGCTACATAACGTTATACGTTATAAGGTAATGCTACATAACGTTATACATTATATGGTAATGCTACATAACGTTATACGTTATATGGTAATGCTACATTACGTTATACGTTATATGGTAATGCTACATAACGTTATACGTTATATGGCAATGCTACATAACGTTATACGTTACAAGGTAATGCTACATAACGTTATACGTAATATGGTAATGCTACATAACGTTATACGTTATAAGGTAACAGTATATAACGTTATACGTTACATGGTAATGCTACATAACGTTATACGTTATATGGTAATGCTACATAACGTTATACGTTATATGGTAATGCTACATAACGTTATACATTATATGGTAATGCTACATAACGTTATACGTTATATGGTAATGCTACATAACGTTATACGTTATATGGTAATGCTACATAACGTTATACGTAATATGGTAATGCTACATAACGTTATACGTTATATGGTAATGCTACGTAACGTTATACGTTATATGGTAATGCTACATAACGTTATACCTTATATGGTAATGCTACATAACGTTATACGTTATATGGTAACAGCATACAACGTTATACGTTATAAGGTAATAGTACATAACGTTACACGTTATATGGTAATGCTACATAACGTTATACGTTATATGGTAACAGTATATAACGTTATACGTTATATGGTAATGCTACATAACGTTATACGTTATATGGTAATGCTACATAACGTTATACGTTATATGGTAATGCTACATAACGTTATACGTTATATGGTAATGCTACATAACGTTATACATTATATGGTAATGCTACATAACGTTATACGTTATATGGTAACAGTATACAACGTTATACGTTATAAGGTAATAGTAAATAACGTTATACGTTATATGGTAATGCTACGTAACGTTATACGTTATATGGTAATGCTACATAACGTTATACCTTATATGGTAATGCTACATAACGTTATACGTTATATGGTAACAGCATACAACGTTATACGTTATAAGGTAATAGTACATAACGTTACACGTTATATGGTAATGCTACATAACGTTATACGTTATATGGTAACAGTATATAACGTTATACGTTATATGGTAATGCTACATAACGTTATACGTTATATGGTAATGCTACATAACGTTATACGTTATATGGTAATGCTACATAACGTTATACGTTATATGGTAATGCTACATAACGTTATACATTATATGGTAATGCTACATAACGTTATACGTTATATGGTAACAGTATACAACGTTATACGTTATAAGGTAATAGTAAATAACGTTACACGTTATATGGTAATGCTTCATAACGTTATACGTTATATGGTAATGCTACATAACGTTATACGTTATATGGTAATGCTACATAACGTTATACGTCATATGGTAATGCTACATAACGTTATACATTATATGGTAATGCTACATAACGTTATACGTTATATGGTAACAGTATACAACGTTATACGTTATAAGGTAATAATAAATAACGTTACACGTTATATGGTAATGCTACATAACGTTATACGTTATATGGTAATGCTACATAACGTTATACGTTATATGGTAATGCTACATAACGTTATACGTTATATTATAATGCTACATAACGTAATACGTTATATGGCAATGCTACATAACGTTATACGTTATATGGTAATGCTACATAACGTTATACGTTATAAGGTAATGCTACATAACGTTATACCTTATATGGTAATGCTACATAACGTTATACGTTATATGGTAATGCTACATAACGTTATACGTTATATGGTAATGCTACATAACGTTATACGTTATATGGTAATGCAACATAACGTTATACGTTATATGGTAATGCTACATAACGTTATACGTTATATGGTAATGCTACATAAAATTATACGTTATATGGTAATGCTACATAACGTTATACATTATATGGTAATGCTACATAACGTTATACGTTATATGGTAACAGTATATAACGTTATACGTTATATGGTAATGCTACATAACGTTACACGTTATGTGGTAATGCTACGTAACGTTATACGTTATATGGTAATGCTACATAACGTTATACGTTATATGGTAATGCTACATAACGTTATACGTTATATGGTAATGCTACATAACGTTATACGTTATAACGTAACAGTATATAACGTTATACGTTATATGGTAATGCTACATAACGTTATACGTTATAAGGAAATGCTACATAACGTTATACCATTTATGGTAATGCTACATAACGTTATACGTTATATGGTAACAGTATACAACGTTATACGTTATAAGGTAATAGTACATAACGTTACACGTTATATGGTGATGCTACATAACGTTATACGTTATATGGTAAGAGTATATAACGTTATACGTTATATGGTAATGCTACATAACGTTATACGTTATATGGTAATGCTACATAACGTTATACGTTATATGGTAATGCTACATGACGTTATACGTTATATGGTAATGCTACATAACGTTATACATTATATGGTAATGCTACATAACGTTATACGTTATATGGTAACAGTATACAACGTTATACGTTATAAGGTATATAATACGTTATACGTTACACGTTATATGGTAATGCTACATAACGTTATACGTTATATGGTAATGCTACATAACGTTATACGTTATATGGTAATGCTACATAACGTTATACGTTATATGGTAATGCTACATAACGTTATATATTATATGGTAATGCTACATAACGTTATACGTTATATGGTAACAGTAAACAACGTTATACGTTATATGGTAATGCTACATAACGTTATACGTTATATGGTAATGCTACATAACGTTATACGTTATATGGTAATGCTACATAACGTTATACGTTATATGGTAATGCTACATAACGTTATACGTAATATGGTAATGCTACATAACGTTATACGTTATAAGGTAACAGTATATAACGTTATACGTTATATGGTAATGCTACATAACGTTATACGTTATATGGTAATGCTACATAACGTTATACGTTATATGGTAATGCTACATAACGTTATACGTTATATGGAAATGCTACATAACGTTATACGTTATAACGTAACAGTATATATCGTTATACGTTATATGGTAATGCTACATAACGTTATACGTTATAAGGTAATGCTACATAACGTTATACATTATATGGTAATGCTACATAACGTTATACGTTATATGGTAACAGTATATAACGTTATACGTTATAAGGTAATGCTACATAACGTTATACATTATATGGTAATGCTACATAACGTTATACGTTATATGGTAACAGTATATAACGTTATACGTTATATGGTAATGCTACATAACGTTATACGTTATATGGTAATGCTACATAACGTTATACATTATATGGTAATGCTACATAACGTTATACGTTATATGGTAACAGTATACAACGTTATACGTTATAAGGAAATAGTAAATAACGTTACACGTTATATGATAATGCTACATAACGTTATACGTTATATGGTAATGCTACATAACGTTATACGTTATATGGTAATGCTACATAACGTAATACGTTATATGGTAATGCTACATACCGTTATACGTTATATGGTAATGCTACATAACGTTATACGTTATAAGGTAATGCTACATAACGTTATACATTATATGGTAATGCTACATAACGTTATACGTTATATGGTAATGCTACATTACGTTATACGTTATATGGTAATGCTACATAACGTTATACGTTATATGGCAATGCTACATAACGTTATACGTTACATGGTAATGCTACATAACGTTATACGTAATATGGTAATGCTACATAACGTTATACGTTATAAGGTAACAGTATATAACGTTATACGTTACATGGTAATGCTACATAACGTTATACGTTATATGGTAATGCTACATAACGTTATACGTTATATGGTAATGCTACATAACGTTATACGTTATATGGTAATGCTACATAACGTTATACGTTATAACGTAACAGTATATAACGTTATACGTTATATGGTAATGCTACGTAACGTTATACGTTATAAGGTAATGCTACATAACGTTATACGTAATATGGTAATGCTACATAACGTTATACGTTATAAGGTAACGGTATATAACGTTATACGTTACATGGTAATGCTACATAACGTTATACGTTATATGGTAATGCTACATAACGTTATACGTTATATGGTAATGCTACATAACGTTATACGTTATATGGCAACAGCATACAACGTTATACGTTATAAGGTAATAGTACATAACGTTATACGTTATATGGTAATGCTAGATAACGTTATACGTTATATGGTAATGCTACATAACGTTATACGTTATATGGTAATGCTAGATAACGTTATACGTTATATGGTAACGGTATATAACGTTATACGTTATATGGTAATGCTACATAACGTTATACGTTATATGGTAATGCTACATAACGTTATACGTTATATGGTAACAGTATATAACGTTATACGTTATATGGTAATGCTACATAACGTTATACGTTATATGGTAATGCTACATAACGTTATACATTATATGGTAATGCTACATAACGTTATACGTTATATGGTAATGCTACATAACGTTATACGTTATATGGTAATGCTACATAACGTTATACGTAATATGGTAATGCTACATAACGTTATACGTTATATGGTAATGCTACGTAACGTTATACGTTATATGGTAACAGTATATAACGTTATACGTTATATGGTAATGCTACATAACGTTATACGTTATATGGTAATGCTAGATAACGTTATACGTTATATGGTAATGCTACATAACGTTATACGTTATATGGTAATGCTAGATAACGTTATACGTTATATGGTAACAGTATATAACGTTATACGTTATATGGTAATGCTACATAACGTTATACTTTATATGGTAATGCTACATAACGTTATACGTTATATGGTAATGCTACATAACGTTATACGTTATATGGTAATGCTACATAACGTTATACGTTATATGGTAATGCTACATAACGTTATACGTAATATGGTAATGCTACATAACGTTATACGTTATATGGTAATGCTACGTAACGTTATACGTTATATGGTAATGCTACATAACGTTATACCTTATATGGTAATGCTACATAACGTTATACGTTATATGGTAACAGCATACAACGTTATACGTTATAAGGTAATAGTACATAACGTTACACGTTATATGGTAATGCTACATAACGTTATACGTTATATGGTAAGAGTATATAACGTTATACGTTATATGGTAATGCTACATAACGTTATACGTTATATGGTAATGCTACATAACGTTATACTTTATATGGTAATGCTACATAACGTTATACGTTATATGGTAATGCTACATAACGTTATACATTATATGGTAATGCTACATAACGTTATACGTTATATGGTAACAGTATACAACGTTATACGTTATAAGGTATATAATACGTTATACGTTACACGTTATATGGTAATGCTACATAACGTTATACGTTATATGGTAATGCTACATAACGTTATACGTTATATGGTAATGCTACACAACGTTATACGTTATATGGTAATGCTACATAACGTTATACATTATATGGTAATGCTACATAACGTTATACGTTATATGGTAACAGTATACAACGTTATACGTTATAAGGTAATATTAAATAACGTTACACGTTATATGGTAATGCTACATAACGTTATACGTTATATGGTAATGCTACATAACGTTATACGTTATATGGTAATGCTACATAACGTAATACGTTATATGGTAATGCTACATACCGTTATACGTTATATGGTAATGCTACATAACGTTATACGTTATAAGGTAATGCTACATAACGTTATACATTATATGGTAATGCTACATAACGTTATACGTTATATGGTAATGCTACATTACGTTATACGTTATATGGTAATGCTACATAACGTTATACGTTATATGGCAATGCTACATAACGTTATACGTTACATGGTAATGCTACATAACGTTATACGTAATATGGTAATGCTACATAACGTTATACGTTATAAGGTAACAGTATATAACGTTATACGTTACATGGTAATGCTACATAACGTTATACGTTATATGGTAATGCTACATAACGTTATACGTTATATGGTAATGCTACATAACGTTATACGTTATATGGTAATGCTACATAACGTTATACGTTATAACGTAACAGTATATAACGTTATACGTTATATGGTAATGCTACATAACGTTATACGTTATAAGGTAATGCTACATAACGTTATACGTAATATGGTAATGCTACATAACGTTATACGTTATAAGGTAACAGTATATAACGTTATACGATACATGGTAATGCTACATAACGTTATACGTTATATGGTAATGCTACATAACGTTATACGTTATATGGTAATGCTACATAACGTTATACATTATATGGTAATGCTACATAACGTTATACGTTATATGGTAATGCTACATAACGTTATACGTTATATGGTAATGCTACATAACGTTATACGTAATATGGTAATGCTACATAACGTTATACGTTATATGGTAATGCTACGTAACGTTATACGTTATATGGTAATGCTACATAACGTTATACCTTATATGGTAATGCTACATAACGTTATACGTTATATGGTAACAGCATACAACGTTATACGTTATAAGGTAATAGTACATAACGTTACACGTTATATGGTAATGCTACATAACGTTATACGTTATATGGTAACAGTATATAACGTTATACGTTATATGGTAATGCTACATAACGTTATACGTTATATGGTAATGCTACATAACGTTATACGTTATATGGTAATGCTACATAACGTTATACGTTATATGGTAATGCTACATAACGTTATACATTATATGGTAATGCTACATAACGTTATACGTTATATGGTAACAGGATACAACGTTATACGTTATAAGGTAATAGTAAATAACGTTACACGTTATACGGTAATGCTACATAACGTTATACGTTATATGGTAATGCTACATAACGTTATACGTTATATGGTAATGCTACATAACGTTATACGTCATATGGTAATGCTACATAACGTTATACATTATATGGTAATGCTACATAACGTTATACGTTATATGGTAACAGTATACAACGTTATACGTTATAAGGTAATAATAAACAACGTTACACGTTATATGGTAATGCTACATAACGTTATACGTTATATGGTAATGCTACATAACGTTATACGTTATATGATAATGCTACATAACGTAATACGTTATATGGCAATGCTACATAACGTTATACGTTATATGGTAATGCTACATAACGTTATACGTTATAAGGTAATGCTACATAACGTTATACCTTATATGGTAATGCTACATAACGTTATACGTTATATGGTAATGCTACATAACGTTATACGTTATATGGTAATGCTACATAACGTTATACGTTATATGGTAATGCAACATAACGTTATACGTTATATGGTAATGCTACATAACGTTATACGTTATATGGTAATGCTACATAACGTTATACGTTATATGGTAATGCTACATAACGTTATACCTTATATGGTAATGCTACATAACGTTATACGTTATATGGTAACAGTATATAACGTTATACGTTATATGGTAATGCTACATAACGTTATACGTTATGTGGTAATGCTACGTAACGTTATACGTTATATGGTAATGCTACATAACGTTATACGTTATATGGTAATGCTACATAACGTTATACGTTATATGGTAATGCTACATAACGTTATACGTTATATGGTAATGCTACATAACGTTATACATTATATGGTAATGCTACATAACGTTATACGTTATATGGTAACAGGATACAACGTTATACGTTATAAGGTAATAGTAAATAACGTTACACGTTATACGGTAATGCTACATAACGTTATACGTTATATGGTAATGCTACATAACGTTATACGTTATATGGTAATGCTACATAACGTTATACGTCATATGGTAATGCTACATAACGTTATACATTATATGGTAATGCTACATAACGTTATACGTTATATGGTAACAGTATACAACGTTATACGTTATAAGGTAATAATAAATAACGTTACACGTTATATGGTAATGCTACATAACGTTATACGTTATATGGTAATGCTACATAACGTTATACGTTATATGATAATGCTACATAACGTAATACGTTATATGGCAATGCTACATAACGTTATACGTTATATGGTAATGCTACATAACGTTATACGTTATAAGGTAATGCTACATAACGTTATACCTTATATGGTAATGCTACATAACGTTATACGTTATATGGTAATGCTACATAACGTTATACGTTATATGGTAATGCTACATAACGTTATACGTTATATGGTAATGCAACATAACGTTATACGTTATATGGTAATGCTACATAACGTTATACGTTATATGGTAATGCTACATAACGTTATACGTTATATGGTAATGCTACATAACGTTATACCTTATATGGTAATGCTACATAACGTTATACGTTATATGGTAACAGTATATAACGTTATACGTTATATGGTAATGCTACATAACGTTATACGTTATGTGGTAATGCTACGTAACGTTATACGTTATATGGTAATGCTACATAACGTTATACGTTATATGGTAATGCTACATAACGTTATACGTTATATGGTAATGCTACATAACGTTATACGTTATGTGGTAATGCTACGTAACGTTATACGTTATATGGTAATGCTACATAACGTTATACGTTATATGGTAATGCTACATAACGTTATACGTTATATGGTAGTGCTACATAACGTTATACGTTATATGGTAACAGTATACAACGTTATACGTTATAAGGTAATAGTACATAACGTTACACGTTATATGGTAATGCTACACTACGTTATACGTTATATGGTAAGAGTATATAACGTTATACGTTATATGGTAATGCTACATAACGTTATACGTTATATGGTAATGCTACATAACGTTATACGTTATATGGTAATGCTACATAACGTTATACGTTATATGGTAATGCTACATAACGTTATACGTTATATGGTAATGCTACATAACGTTATACGTTATATGGTAACAGTATACAACGTTATACGTTATAAGGTATATAATACGTTATACGTTACACGTCATATGGTAATGCTACATAACGGTATACGTTATATGGTAATGCTACATAACGTTTTACGTTATATGGTAATGCTACATAACGTTATACGTTATATGGTAATGCTACATAACGTTATACATTATATGGTAATGCTACATAACGTTATACGTTATATGGTAACAGTATACAACGTTATACGTTATAAGGTAATATTAAATAACGTTACACGTTATATGGTAATGCTACATAACGTTATACGTTATATGGTAATGCTACATGACGTTATACGTTATATGGTAATGCTACATAACGTAATACGTTATATGGTAATGCTACATACCGTTATACGTTATATGGTAATGCTACATAACGTTATACGTTATAAGGTAATGCTACATAACGTTATACATTATATGGTAATGCTACATAACGTTATACGTTATATGGTAATGCTACATTACGTTATACGTTATATGGTAATGCTACATAACGTTATACGTTATATGGCAATGCTACATAACGTTATACGTTACAAGGTAATGCTACATAACGTTATACGTAATATGGTAATGCTACATAACGTTATACGTTATAAGGTAACAGTATATAACGTTATACGTTACATGGTAATGCTACATAACGTTATACGTTATATGGTAATGCTACATAACGTTATACGTTATATGGTAATGCTACATAACGTTATACGTTATATGGTAATGCTACATAACGTAATACGTTATATGGTAATGCTACATACCGTTATACGTTATATGGTAATGCTACATAACGTTATACGTTATAAGGTAATGCTACATAACGTTATACATTATATGGTAATGCTACATAACGTTATACGTTATATGGTAATGCTACATTACGTTATACGTTATATGGTAATGCTACATAACGTTATACGTTATATGGCAATGCTACATAACGTTATACGTTACATGGTAATGCTACATAACGTTATACGTAATATGGTAATGCTACATAACGTTATACGTTATAAGGTAACAGTATATAACGTTATACGTTACATGGTAATGCTACATAACGTTATACGTTATATGGTAATGCTACATAACGTTATACGTTATATGGTAATGCTACATAACGTTATACCTTATATGGTAATGCTACATAACGTTATACGTTATATGGTAACAGTATATAACGTTATACGTTATATAGTAATGCTACATAACGTTATACGTTATGTGGTAATGCTACGTAACGTTATACGTTATATGGTAATGCTACATAACGTTATACGTTATATGGTAATGCTACATAACGTTATACGTTATATGGTAATGCTACATAACGTTATACGTTATAACGTAACAGTATATAACGTTATACGTTATATGGTAATGCTACATAACGTTATACGTTATAAGGTAATGCTACATAACGTTATACCATTTATGGTTATGCTACATAACGTTATACGTTATATGGTAACAGTATACAACGTTATACGTTATAAGGTAATAGTACATAACGTTACACGTTATATGGTAATGCTACACTACGTTATACGTTATATGGTAAGAGTATATAACGTTATACGTTATATGGTAATGCTATATAACGTTATACGTTATATGGTAATGCTACATAACGTTATACGTTATATGGTAATGCTACATAACGTTATACGTTATATGGTAATGCTACATAACGTTATACGTTATATGGTAACAGTATACAACGTTATACGTTATAAGGTATATAATACGTTATACGTTACACGTCATATGGTAATGCTACATAACGTTATACGTTATATGGTAATGCTACATAACGTTATACGTTATATGGTAATGCTACATAACGTTATACGTTATATGGTAATGCTACATAACGTTATACATTATATGGTAATGCTACATAACGTTATACGTTATATGGTAACAGTATACAACGTTATACGTTATAAGGTAATATTAAATAGCGTTACACGTTATATGGTAATGCTACATAACGTTATACGTTATATGGTAATGCTACATAACGTTATACGTTATATGGTAACAGTATATAACGTTATACGTTATATGGTAATGCTACATAACGTTATACGTTATATGGTAATGCTACATAACGTTATACGTTATATGGTAATGCTACGTAACGTTATACGTTATATGGTAATGCTACATAACGTTATACGTTATATGGTAATGCTACATAACGTTATACGTAATATGGTAATGCTACATAACGTTATACGTTATATGGTAATGCTACGTAACGTTATACGTTATATGGTAACAGTATATAACGTTATACGTTATATGGTAATGCTACATAACGTTATACGTTATATGGTAATGCTAGATAACGTTATACGTTATATGGTAATGCTACATAACGTTATACGTTATATGGTAATGCTAGATAACGTTATACGTTATATGGTAATGCTACATAACGTTATACGTTATATGGTAATGCTACATAACGTTATACGTTATATGGTAACAGTATACAACGTTATACGTTATAAGGTATATAATACGTTATACGTTACACGTCATATGGTAATGCTACATAACGTTATACGTTATATGGTAATGCTACATAACGTTATACGTTATATGGTAATGCTACATAACGTTATACGTTATATGGTAATGCTACATAACGTTATACATTATATGGTAATGCTACATAACGTTATACGTTATATGGTAACAGTATACAACGTTATACGTTATAAGGTAATATTAAATAGCGTTACACGTTACATGGTAATGCTACATAACGTTATACGTTATATGGTAATGCTAGATAACGTTATACGTTATATGGTAACAGTATATAACGTTATACGTTATATGGTAATGCTACATAACGTTATACGTTATATGGTAATGCTACATAACGTTATACGTTATATGGTAATGCTACGTAACGTTATACGTTATATGGTAATGCTACATAACGTTATACGTTATATGGTAATGCTACATAACGTTATACGTAATATGGTAATGCTACATAACGTTATACGTTATATGGTAATGCTACGTAACGTTATACGTTATATGGTAACAGTATATAACGTTATACGTTATATGGTAATGCTACATAACGTTATACGTTATATGGTAATGCTAGATAACGTTATACGTTATATGGTAATGCTACATAACGTTATACGTTATATGGTAATGCTAGATAACGTTATACGTTATATGGTAACAGTATATAACGTTATACGTTATATGGTAATGCTACATAACGTTATACGTTATATGGTAATGCTACATAACGTTATACATTATATGGTAATGCTACATAACGTTATACGTTATATGGTAATGCTACATAACGTTATACGTTATATGGTAATGCTACATAACGTTATACGTAATATGGTAATGCTACATAACGTTATACGTTATATTGTAATGCTACGTAACGTGATACGTTATATGGTAATGCTACATAACGTTATACCTTATATGGTAATGCTACATAACGTTATACGTTATATGGTAACAGCATACAACGTTATACGTTATAAGGTAATAGTACATAACGTTACACGTTATGTGGTAATGCTACATAACGTTATACGTTATATGGTAATGCTACATAACGTTATACATTATATGGTAATGCTACATAACGTTATACGTTATATGGTAACAGTATACAACGTTATACGTTATAAGGTAATATTAAATAACGTTACACGTTATATGGTAATGCTACATAACGTTATACGTTATATGGTAATGCTACATAACGTTATACGTTATATGGTAATGCTACATAACGTAATACGTTATATGGTAATGCTACATACCGTTATACGTTATATGGTAATGCTACATAACGTTATACGTTATAAGGTAATGCTACATAACGTTATACATTATATGGTAATGCTACATAACGTTATACGTTATATGGTAATGCTACATTACGTTATACGTTATATGGTAATGCTACATAACGTTATACGTTATATGGCAATGCTACATAACGTTATACGTTACATGGTAATGCTACATAACGTTATACGTAATATGGTAATGCTACATAACGTTATACGTTATAAGGTAACAGTATATAACGTTATACGTTACATGGTAATGCTACATAACGTTATACGTTATATGGTAATGCTACATAACGTTATACGTTATATGGTAATGCTACATAACGTTATACGTTATATGGTAATGCTACATAACGTTATACGTTATAACGTAACAGTATATAACGTTATACGTTATATGGTAATGCTACATAACGTTATACGTTATAAGGTAATGCTACATAACGTTATACGTAATATGGTAATGCTACATAACGTTATACGTTATAAGGTAACAGTATATAACGTTATACGTTACATGGTAATGCTACATAACGTTATACGTTATATGGTAATGCTACATAACGTTATACGTTATATGGTAATGCTACATAACGTTATACATTATATGGTAATGCTACATAACGTTATACGTTATATGGTAATGCTACATAACGTTATACGTTATATGGTAATGCTACATAACGTTATACGTAATATGGTAATGCTACATAACGTTATACGTTATATGGTAATGCTACGTAACGTTATACGTTATATGGTAATGCTACATAACGTTATACCTTATATGGTAATGCTACATAACGTTATACGTTATATGGTAACAGCATACAACGTTATACGTTATAAGGTAATAGTACATAACGTTACACGTTATATGGTAATGCTACATAACGTTATACGTTATATGGTAACAGTATATAACGTTATACGTTATATGGTAATGCTACATAACGTTATACGTTATATGGTAATGCTACATAACGTTATACGTTATATGGTAATGCTACATAACGTTATACGTTATATGGTAATGCTACATAACGTTATACATTATATGGTAATGCTACATAACGTTATACGTTATATGGTAACAGTATACAACGTTATACGTTATAAGGTAATAGTAAATAACGTTACACGTTATACGGTAATGCTACATAACCTTATACGTTATATGGTAATGCTACATAACGTTATACGTTATATGGTAATGCTACATAACGTTATACGTCATATGGTAATGCTACATAACGTTATACATTATATGGTAATGCTACATAACGTTATACGTTATATGGTAACAGTATACAACGTTATACGTTATAAGGTAATAATAAATAACGTTACACGTTATATGGTAATGCTACATAACGTTATACGTTATATGGTAATGCTACATAACGTTATACGTTATATGATAATGCTACATAACGTAATACGTTATATGGCAATGCTACATAACGTTATACGTTATATGGTAATGCTACATAACGTTATACGTTATAAGGTAATGCTACATAACGTTATACCTTATATGGTAATGCTACATAACGTTATACGTTATATGGTAATGCTACATAACGTTATACGTTATATGGTAATGCTACATAACGTTATACGTTATATGGTAATGCAACATAACGTTATACGTTATATGGTAATGCTACATAACGTTATACGTTATATGGTAATGCTACATAACGTTATACGTTATATGGTAATGCTACATAACGTTATACCTTATATGGTAATGCTACATAACGTTATACGTTATATGGTAACAGTATATAACGTTATACGTTATATGGTAATGCTACATAACGTTATACGTTATGTGGTAATGCTACGTAACGTTATACGTTATATGGTAATGCTACATAACGTTATACGTTATATGGTAATGCTACATAACGTTATACGTAATATGGTAATGCTACATAACGTTATACGTTATATGGTAATGCTAGATAACGTTATACGTTATATGGTAACAGTATATAACGTTATACGTTATATGGTAATGCTACATAACGTTATACGTTATATGGTAATGCTACATAACGTTATACATTATATGGTAATGCTACATAACGTTATACGTTATATGGTAATGCTACATAACGTTATACGTTATATGGTAATGCTACATAACGTTATACGTAATATGGTAATGCTACATAACGTTATACGTTATATGGTAATGCTACGTAACGTGATACGTTATATGGTAATGCTACATAACGTTATACCTTATATGGTAATGCTACATAACGTTATACGTTATATGGTAACAGCATACAACGTTATACGTTATAAGGTAATAGTACATAACGTTACACGTTATATGGTAATGCTACATAACGTTATACGTTATATGGTAAGAGTATATAACGTTATACGTTATATGGTAATGCTACATAACGTTATACGTTATATGGTAATGCTACATAACGTTATACTTTATATGGTAATGCTACATAACGTTATACGTTATATGGTAATGCTACATAACGTTATACATTATATGGTAATGCTACATAACGTTATACGTTATATGGTAACTGTATACAACGTTATACGTTATAAGGTATATAATACGTTATACGTTACACGTTATATGGTAATGCTACATAACGTTATACGTTATATGGTAATGCTACATAACGTTATACGATATATGGTAATGCTACATAACGTTATACGTTATATGGTAATGCTACATAACGTTATACATTATATGCTAATGCTACATAACGTTATACGTTATATGGTAACAGTATACAACGTTATACGTTATAAGGTAATATTAAATAACGTTACACGTTATATGGTAATGCTACATAACGTTATACGTTATATGGTAATGCTACATAACGTTATACGTTATATGGTAATGCTACATAACGTAATACGTTATATGGTAATGCTACATACCGTTATACGTTATATGGTAACAGTATACAACGTTATACGTTATAAGGTAATAATAAATAACGTTACACGTTATATGGTAATGCTACATAACGTTATACGTTATATGGTAATGCTACATAACGTTATACGTTATATGATAATGCTACATAACGTAATACGTTATATGGCAATGCTACATAACGTTATACGTTATATGGTAATGCTACATAACGTTATACGTTATAAGGTAATGCTACATAACGTTATACCTTATATGGTAATGCTACATAACGTTATACGTTATATGGTAATGCTACATAACGTTATACGTTATATGGTAATGCTACATAACGTTATACGTTATATGGTAATGCAACATAACGTTATACGTTATATGGTAACAGTATACAACGTTATACGTTATAAGGTAATAATAAATAACGTTACACGTTATATGGTAATGCTACATAACGTTATACGTTATATGGTAATGCTACATAACGTTATACGTTATATGATAATGCTACATAACGTAATACGTTATATGGCAATGCTACATAACGTTATACGTTATATGGTAATGCTACATAACGTTATACGTTATAAGGTAATGCTACATAACGTTATACCTTATATGGTAATGCTACATAACGTTATACGTTATATGGTAATGCTACATAACGTTATACGTTATATGGTAATGCTACATAACGTTATACGTTATATGGTAATGCAACATAACGTTATACGTTATATGGTAATGCTACATAACGTTATACGTTATATGGTAATGCTACATAACGTTATACGTTATATGGTAATGCTACATAACGTTATACCTTATATGGTAATGCTACATAACGTTATACGTTATATGGTAACAGTATATAACGTTATACGTTATATGGTAATGCTACATAACGTTATACGTTATGTGGTAATGCTACGTAACGTTATACGTTATATGGTAATGCTACATAACGTTATACGTTATATGGTAATGCTACATAACGTTATACGTTATATGGTAATGCTACATAACGTTATACGTTATAACGTAACAGTATATAACGTTATACGTTATATGGTAATGCTACATAACGTTATACGTTATATGGTAATGCTACATAACGTTATACCTTATATGGTAATGCTACATAACGTTATACGTTATATGGTAACAGTATATAACGTTATACGTTATATGGTAATGCTACATAACGTTATACGTTATGTGGTAATGCTACGTAACGTTATACGTTATATGGTAATGCTACATAACGTTATACGTTATATGGTAATGCTACATAACGTTATACGTTATATGGTAGTGCTACATAACGTTATACGTTATATGGTAACAGTATACAACGTTATACGTTATAAGGTAATAGTACATAACGTTACACGTTATATGGTAGTGCTACACTACGTTATACGTTATATGGTAAGAGTATATAACGTTATACGTTATATGGTAATGCTACATAACGTTATACGTTATATGGTAATGCTACATAACGTTATACGTTATATGGTAATGCTACATAACGTTATACGTTATATGGTAATGCTACATAACGTTATACGTTATATGGTAATGCTACATAACGTTATACGTTATATGGTAACAGTATACAACGTTATACGTTATAAGGTATATAATACGTTATACGTTACACGTCATATGGTAATGCTACATAACGGTATACGTTATATGGTAATGCTACATAACGTTTTACGTTATATGGTAATGCTACATAACGTTATACGTTATATGGTAATGCTACATAACGTTATACATTATATGGTAATGCTACATAACGTTATACGTTATATGGTAACAGTATACAACGTTATACGTTATAAGGTAATATTAAATAACGTTACACGTTATATGGTAATGCTACATAACGTTATACGTTATATGGTAATGCTACATGACGTTATACGTTATATGGTAATGCTACATAACGTAATACGTTATATGGTAATGCTACATACCGTTATACGTTATATGGTAATGCTACATAACGTTATACGTTATAAGGTAATGCTACATAACGTTATACATTATATGGTAATGCTACATAACGTTATACGTTATATGGTAATGCTACATTACGTTATACGTTATATGGTAATGCTACATAACGTTATACGTTATATGGCAATGCTACATAACGTTATACGTTACAAGGTAATGCTACATAACGTTATACGTAATATGGTAATGCTACATAACGTTATACGTTATAAGGTAACAGTATATAACGTTATACGTTACATGGTAATGCTACATAACGTTATACGTTATATGGTAATGCTACATAACGTTATACGTTATATGGTAATGCTACATAACGTTATACGTTATATGGTAATGCTACATAACGTAATACGTTATATGGTAATGCTACATACCGTTATACGTTATATGGTAATGCTACATAACGTTATACGTTATAAGGTAATGCTACATAACGTTATACATTATATGGTAATGCTACATAACGTTATACGTTATATGGTAATGCTACATTACGTTATACGTTATATGGTAATGCTACATAACGTTATACGTTATATGGCAATGCTACATAACGTTATACGTTACATGGTAATGCTACATAACGTTATACGTAATATGGTAATGCTACATAACGTTATACGTTATAAGGTAACAGTATATAACGTTATACGTTACATGGTAATGCTACATAACGTTATACGTTATATGGTAATGCTACATAACGTTATACGTTATATGGTAATGCTACATAACGTTATACCTTATATGGTAATGCTACATAACGTTATACGTTATATGGTAACAGTATATAACGTTATACGTTATATAGTAATGCTACATAACGTTATACGTTATGTGGTAATGCTACGTAACGTTATACGTTATATGGTAATGCTACATAACGTTATACGTTATATGGTAATGCTACATAACGTTATACGTTATATGGTAATGCTACATAACGTTATACGTTATAACGTAACAGTATATAACGTTATACGTTATATGGTAATGCTACATAACGTTATACGTTATAAGGTAATGCTACATAACGTTATACCATTTATGGTTATGCTACATAACGTTATACGTTATATGGTAACAGTATACAACGTTATACGTTATAAGGTAATAGTACATAACGTTACACGTTATATGGTAATGCTACACTACGTTATACGTTATATGGTAAGAGTATATAACGTTATACGTTATATGGTAATGCTATATAACGTTATACGTTATATGGTAATGCTACATAACGTTATACGTTATATGGTAATGCTACATAACGTTATACGTTATATGGTAATGCTACATAACGTTATACGTTATATGGTAACAGTATACAACGTTATACGTTATAAGGTATATAATACGTTATACGTTACACGTCATATGGTAATGCTACATAACGTTATACGTTATATGGTAATGCTACATAACGTTATACGTTATATGGTAATGCTACATAACGTTATACGTTATATGGTAATGCTACATAACGTTATACATTATATGGTAATGCTACATAACGTTATACGTTATATGGTAACAGTATACAACGTTATACGTTATAAGGTAATATTAAATAGCGTTACACGTTATATGGTAATGCTACATAACGTTATACGTTATATGGTAATGCTACATAACGTTATACGTTATATGGTAACAGTATATAACGTTATACGTTATATGGTAATGCTACATAACGTTATACGTTATATGGTAATGCTACATAACGTTATACGTTATATGGTAATGCTACGTAACGTTATACGTTATATGGTAATGCTACATAACGTTATACGTTATATGGTAATGCTACATAACGTTATACGTAATATGGTAATGCTACATAACGTTATACGTTATATGGTAATGCTACGTAACGTTATACGTTATATGGTAACAGTATATAACGTTATACGTTATATGGTAATGCTACATAACGTTATACGTTATATGGTAATGCTAGATAACGTTATACGTTATATGGTAATGCTACATAACGTTATACGTTATATGGTAATGCTAGATAACGTTATACGTTATATGGTAATGCTACATAACGTTATACGTTATATGGTAATGCTACATAACGTTATACGTTATATGGTAACAGTATACAACGTTATACGTTATAAGGTATATAATACGTTATACGTTACACGTCATATGGTAATGCTACATAACGTTATACGTTATATGGTAATGCTACATAACGTTATACGTTATATGGTAATGCTACATAACGTTATACGTTATATGGTAATGCTACATAACGTTATACATTATATGGTAATGCTACATAACGTTATACGTTATATGGTAACAGTATACAACGTTATACGTTATAAGGTAATATTAAATAGCGTTACACGTTACATGGTAATGCTACATAACGTTATACGTTATATGGTAATGCTAGATAACGTTATACGTTATATGGTAACAGTATATAACGTTATACGTTATATGGTAATGCTACATAACGTTATACGTTATATGGTAATGCTACATAACGTTATACGTTATATGGTAATGCTACGTAACGTTATACGTTATATGGTAATGCTACATAACGTTATACGTTATATGGTAATGCTACATAACGTTATACGTAATATGGTAATGCTACATAACGTTATACGTTATATGGTAATGCTACGTAACGTTATACGTTATATGGTAACAGTATATAACGTTATACGTTATATGGTAATGCTACATAACGTTATACGTTATATGGTAATGCTAGATAACGTTATACGTTATATGGTAATGCTACATAACGTTATACGTTATATGGTAATGCTAGATAACGTTATACGTTATATGGTAACAGTATATAACGTTATACGTTATATGGTAATGCTACATAACGTTATACGTTATATGGTAATGCTACATAACGTTATACATTATATGGTAATGCTACATAACGTTATACGTTATATGGTAATGCTACATAACGTTATACGTTATATGGTAATGCTACATAACGTTATACGTAATATGGTAATGCTACATAACGTTATACGTTATATTGTAATGCTACGTAACGTGATACGTTATATGGTAATGCTACATAACGTTATACCTTATATGGTAATGCTACATAACGTTATACGTTATATGGTAACAGCATACAACGTTATACGTTATAAGGTAATAGTACATAACGTTACACGTTATGTGGTAATGCTACATAACGTTATACGTTATATGGTAATGCTACATAACGTTATACATTATATGGTAATGCTACATAACGTTATACGTTATATGGTAACAGTATACAACGTTATACGTTATAAGGTAATATTAAATAACGTTACACGTTATATGGTAATGCTACATAACGTTATACGTTATATGGTAATGCTACATAACGTTATACGTTATATGGTAATGCTACATAACGTAATACGTTATATGGTAATGCTACATACCGTTATACGTTATATGGTAATGCTACATAACGTTATACGTTATAAGGTAATGCTACATAACGTTATACATTATATGGTAATGCTACATAACGTTATACGTTATATGGTAATGCTACATTACGTTATACGTTATATGGTAATGCTACATAACGTTATACGTTATATGGCAATGCTACATAACGTTATACGTTACATGGTAATGCTACATAACGTTATACGTAATATGGTAATGCTACATAACGTTATACGTTATAAGGTAACAGTATATAACGTTATACGTTACATGGTAATGCTACATAACGTTATACGTTATATGGTAATGCTACATAACGTTATACGTTATATGGTAATGCTACATAACGTTATACGTTATATGGTAATGCTACATAACGTTATACGTTATAACGTAACAGTATATAACGTTATACGTTATATGGTAATGCTACATAACGTTATACGTTATAAGGTAATGCTACATAACGTTATACGTAATATGGTAATGCTACATAACGTTATACGTTATAAGGTAACAGTATATAACGTTATACGTTACATGGTAATGCTACATAACGTTATACGTTATATGGTAATGCTACATAACGTTATACGTTATATGGTAATGCTACATAACGTTATACATTATATGGTAATGCTACATAACGTTATACGTTATATGGTAATGCTACATAACGTTATACGTTATATGGTAATGCTACATAACGTTATACGTAATATGGTAATGCTACATAACGTTATACGTTATATGGTAATGCTACGTAACGTTATACGTTATATGGTAATGCTACATAACGTTATACCTTATATGGTAATGCTACATAACGTTATACGTTATATGGTAACAGCATACAACGTTATACGTTATAAGGTAATAGTACATAACGTTACACGTTATATGGTAATGCTACATAACGTTATACGTTATATGGTAACAGTATATAACGTTATACGTTATATGGTAATGCTACATAACGTTATACGTTATATGGTAATGCTACATAACGTTATACGTTATATGGTAATGCTACATAACGTTATACGTTATATGGTAATGCTACATAACGTTATACATTATATGGTAATGCTACATAACGTTATACGTTATATGGTAACAGTATACAACGTTATACGTTATAAGGTAATAGTAAATAACGTTACACGTTATACGGTAATGCTACATAACCTTATACGTTATATGGTAATGCTACATAACGTTATACGTTATATGGTAATGCTACATAACGTTATACGTCATATGGTAATGCTACATAACGTTATACATTATATGGTAATGCTACATAACGTTATACGTTATATGGTAACAGTATACAACGTTATACGTTATAAGGTAATAATAAATAACGTTACACGTTATATGGTAATGCTACATAACGTTATACGTTATATGGTAATGCTACATAACGTTATACGTTATATGATAATGCTACATAACGTAATACGTTATATGGCAATGCTACATAACGTTATACGTTATATGGTAATGCTACATAACGTTATACGTTATAAGGTAATGCTACATAACGTTATACCTTATATGGTAATGCTACATAACGTTATACGTTATATGGTAATGCTACATAACGTTATACGTTATATGGTAATGCTACATAACGTTATACGTTATATGGTAATGCAACATAACGTTATACGTTATATGGTAATGCTACATAACGTTATACGTTATATGGTAATGCTACATAACGTTATACGTTATATGGTAATGCTACATAACGTTATACCTTATATGGTAATGCTACATAACGTTATACGTTATATGGTAACAGTATATAACGTTATACGTTATATGGTAATGCTACATAACGTTATACGTTATGTGGTAATGCTACGTAACGTTATACGTTATATGGTAATGCTACATAACGTTATACGTTATATGGTAATGCTACATAACGTTATACGTTATATGGTAATGCTACATAACGTTATACGTAATATGGTAATGCTACATAACGTTATACGTTATATGGTAATGCTACGTAACGTGATACGTTATATGGTAATGCTACATAACGTTATACCTTATATGGTAATGCTACATAACGTTATACGTTATATGGTAACAGCATACAACGTTATACGTTATAAGGTAATAGTACATAACGTTACACGTTATATGGTAATGCTACATAACGTTATACGTTATATGGTAAGAGTATATAACGTTATACGTTATATGGTAATGCTACATAACGTTATACGTTATATGGTAATGCTACATAACGTTATACTTTATATGGTAATGCTACATAACGTTATACGTTATATGGTAATGCTACATAACGTTATACATTATATGGTAATGCTACATAACGTTATACGTTATATGGTAACTGTATACAACGTTATACGTTATAAGGTATATAATACGTTATACGTTACACGTTATATGGTAATGCTACATAACGTTATACGTTATATGGTAATGCTACATAACGTTATACGATATATGGTAATGCTACATAACGTTATACGTTATATGGTAATGCTACATAACGTTATACATTATATGCTAATGCTACATAACGTTATACGTTATATGGTAACAGTATACAACGTTATACGTTATAAGGTAATATTAAATAACGTTACACGTTATATGGTAATGCTACATAACGTTATACGTTATATGGTAATGCTACATAACGTTATACGTTATATGGTAATGCTACATAACGTAATACGTTATATGGTAATGCTACATACCGTTATACGTTATATGGTAATGCTACATAACGTTATACGTTATAAGGTAATGCTACATAACGTTATACATTATATGGTAATGCTACATAACGTTATACGTTATATGGTAATGCTACATTACGTTATACGTTATATGGTAATGCTACATAACGTTATACGTTATATGGCAATGCTACATAACGTTATACGTTACATGGTAATGCTACATAACGTTATACGTAATATGGTAATGCTACATAACGTTATACGTTATAAGGTAACAGTATATAACGTTATACGTTACATGGTAATGCTACATAACGTTATACGTTATATGGTAATGCTACATAACGTTATACGTTATATGGTAATGCTACATAACGTTATACGTTATATGGTAATGCTACATAACGTTATACGTTATAACGTAACAGTATATAACGTTATACGTTATATGGTAATGCTACATAACGTTATACGTTATAAGGTAATGCTACATAACGTTATACGTAATATGGTAATGCTACATAACGTTATACGTTATAAGGTAACAGTATATAACGTTATACGTTACATGGTAATGCTACATAACGTTATACCTTATATGGTAATGCTACATAACGTTATACGTTATATGGTAATGCTACATAACGTTATACATTATATGGTAATGCTACATAACGTTATACGTTATATGGTAATGCTACATAACGTTATACGTTATATGGTAATGCTACATAACGTTATACGTAATATGGTAATGCTACATAACGTTATACGTTATATGGTAATGCTACGTAACGTTATACGTTATATGGTAATGCTACATAACGTTATACCTTATATGGTAATGCTACATAACGTTATACGTTATATGGTAACAGCATACAACGTTATACGTTATAAGGTAATAGTACATAACGTTACACGTTATATGGTAATGCTACATAACGTTATACGTTATATGGTAACAGTATATAACGTTATACGTTAAATGGTAATGCTACATAACGTTATACGTTATATGGTAATGCTACATAACGTTATACGTTATATGGTAATGCTACATAACGTTATACGTTATATGGTAATGCTACATAACGTTATACATTATATGGTAATGCTACATAACGTTATACGTTATATGGTAACAGTATACAACGTTATACGTTATAAGGTAATAGTAAATAACGTTACACGTTATACGGTAATGCTACATAACGTTATACGTTATATGGTAATGCTACATAACGTTATACGTTATATGGTAATGCTACATAACGTTATACGTCATATGGTAATGCTACATAACGTTATACATTATATGGTAATGCTACATAACGTTATACGTTATATGGTAACAGTATACAACGTTATACGTTATAAGGTAATAATAAATAACGTTACACGTTATATGGTAATGCTACATAACGTTATACGTTATATGGCAATGCTACATAACGTTATACGTTATATGGTAATGCTACATAACGTTATACGTTATAAGGTAATGCTACATAACGTTATACCTTATATGGTAATGCTACATAACGTTATACGTTATATGGTAATGCTACATAACGTTATACGTTATATGGTAATGCTACATAACGTTATACGTTATATGGTAATGCAACATAACGTTATACGTTATATGGTAATGCTACATAACGTTATACGTTATATGGTAATGCTACATAACGTTATACGTTATATGGTAATGCTACATAACGTTATACCTTATATGGTAATGCTACATAACGTTATACGTTATATGGTAACAGTATATAACGTTATACGTTATATGGTAATGCTACATAACGTTATACGTTATGTGGTAATGCTACGTAACGTTATACGTTATATGGTAATGCTACATAACGTTATACGTTATATGGTAATGCTACATAACGTTATACGTTATATGGTAATGCTACATAACGTTATACGTTATAACGTAACAGTATATAACGTTATACGTTATATGGTAATGCTACATAACGTTATACGTTATAAGGTAATGCTACATAACGTTATACCATTTATGGTAATGCTACATAACGTTATACGTTATATGGTAACAGTATACAACGTTATACGTTATAAGGTAATAGTACATAACGTTACACGTTATATGGTAATGCTACATAACGTTATACGTTATATGGTAAGAGTATATAACGTTATACGTTATATGGTAATGCTACATAACGTTATACGTTATATGGTAATGCTACATAACGTTATACGTTATATGGTAATGCTACATAACGTTATACGTTATATGGTAATGCTACATAACGTTATACATTATATGGTAATGCTACATAACGTTATACGTTATATGGTAACAGTATACAACGTTATACGTTATAAGGTATATAATACGTTATACGTTACACGTCATATGGTAATGCTACATAACGTTATACGTTATATGGTAATGCTACATAACGTTATACGTTATATGGTAATGCTACATAACGTTATACGTTATATGGTAATGCTACATAACGTTATACATTATATGGTAATGCTACAGAACGTTATACGTTATATGGTAACAGTATACAACGTTATACGTTATAAGGTAATATTAAATAACGTTACACGTTATATGGTAATGCTACATAACGTTATACGTTATATGGTAATGCTACATAACGTTATTCATTATATGGTAATGCTACATAACGTTATACGTTATATGGTAACAGTATACAACGTTATACGTTATAAGGTAATATTAAATAACGTTATACGTTATATGGTAATGCTACATAACGTAATACGTTATATGGTAATGCTACATACCGTTATACGTTATATGGTAATGCTACATAACGTTATACGTTATAAGGTAATGCTACATAACGTTATACATTATATGGTAATGCTACATAACGTTATACGTTATATGGTAATGCTACATTACGTTATACGTTATATGGTAATGCTACATAACGTTATACGTTATATGGCAATGCTACATAACGTTATACGTTACAAGGTAATGCTACATAACGTTATACGTAATATGGTAATGCTACATATCGTTATACGTTATAAGGTAACAGTATATAACGTTATACGTTACATGGTAATGCTACATAACGTTATACGTTATATGGTAATGCTACATAACGTTATACGTTATATGGTAATGCTACATAACGTTATACATTATATGGTAATGCTACATAACGTTATACGTTATATGGTAATGCTACATAACGTTATACGTTATATGGTAATGCTACATAACGTTATACGTTATATGGTAATGCTACATAACGTTATACGTTATATGGTAATGCTACATAACGTTATACATTATATGGTAATGCTACATAACGTTATACGTTATATGGTAACAGTATACAACGTTATACGTTATAAGGTAATAGTAAATAACGTTACACGTTATATGGTAATGCTACATAACGTTATACGTTATATGGTAATGCTACATAACGTTATACGTTATATGGTAATGCTCCATAACGTTATACGTCATATGGTAATGCTACATAACGTTATACATTATATGGTAATGCTACATAACGTTATACGTTATATGGTAACAGTATATAACGTTATACGTTATATGGTAATGCTACATAACGTTACACGTTATGTGGTAATGCTACGTAACGTTATACGTTATATGGTAATGCTACATAACGTTATACGTTATATGGTAATGCTACATAACGTTATACGTTATATGGTAATGCTACATAACGTTATACGTTATAACGTAACAGTATATAACGTTATACGTTATATGGTAATGCTACATAACGTTATACGTTATAAGGAAATGCTACATAACGTTATACCATTTATGGTAATGCTACATAACGTTATACGTTATATGGTAACAGTATACAACGTTATACGTTATAAGGTAATAGTACATAACGTTACACGTTATATGGTGATGCTACATAACGTTATACGTTATATGGTAAGAGTATATAACGTTATACGTTATATGGTAATGCTACATAACGTTATACGTTATATGGTAATGCTACATAACGTTATACGTTATATGGTAATGCTACATGACGTTATACGTTATATGGTAATGCTACATAACGTTATACATTATATGGTAATGCTACATAACGTTATACGTTATATGGTAACAGTATACAACGTTATACGTTATAAGGTATATAATACGTTATACGTTACACGTTATATGGTAATGCTACATAACGTTATACGTTATATGGTAATGCTACATAACGTTATACGTTATATGGTAATGCTACATAACGTTATAAGTTATATGGTAATGCTACATAACGTTATACATTATATGGTAATGCTACATAACGTTATACGTTATATGGTAACAGTATACAACGTTATACGTTATAAGGTAATATTAAATAACGTTACACGTTATATGGTAATGCTACATAACGTTATACGTTATATGGTAATGCTACATAACGTTATACGTTATATGGTAATGCTACATAACGTAATACGTTATATGGTAATGCTACATACCGTTATACGTTATATGGTAATGCTACATAACGTTATACGTTATAAGGTAATGCTACATAACGTTATACATTATATGGTAATGCTACATAACGTTATACGTTATATGGTAATGCTACATTACGTTATACGTTATATGGTAATGCTACATAACGTTATACGTTATATGGCAATGCTACATAACGTTATACGTTACATGGTAATGCTACATAACGTTATACGTAATATGGTAATGCTACATAACGTTATACGTTATAAGGTAACAGTATATAACGTTATACGTTACATGGTAATGCTACATAACGTTATACGTTATATGGTAATGCTACATAACGTTATACGTTATATGGTAATGCTACATAACGTTATACGTTATATGGTAATGCTACATAACGTTATACGTTATAACGTAACAGTATATAACGTTATACGTTATATGGTAATGCTACGTAACGTTATACGTTATAAGGTAATGCTACATAACGTTATACGTAATATGGTAATGCTACATAACGTTATACGTTATAAGGTAACAGTATATAACGTTATACGTTACATGGTAATGCTACATAACGTTATACGTTATATGGTAATGCTACATAACGTTATACGTTATATGGTAATGCTACATAACGTTATACGTTATATGGTAACAGCATACAACGTTATACGTTATAAGGTAATAGTACATAACGTTATACGTTATATGGTAATGCTAGATAACGTTATACGTTATATGGTAATGCTACATAACGTTATACGTTATATGGTAATGCTAGATAACGTTATACGTTATATGGTAACAGTATATAACGTTATACGTTATATGGTAATGCTACATAACGTTATACGTTTTATGGTAATGCTACATAACGTTATACGTTATATGGTAACAGTATATAACGTTATACGTTATATGGTAATGCTACATAACGTTATACGTTATATGGTAATGCTACATAACGTTATACATTATATGGTAATGCTACATAACGTTATACGTTATATGGTAATGCTACATAACGTTATACGTTATATGGTAATGCTACATAACGTTATACGTAATATGGTAATGCTACATAACGTTATACGTTATATGGTGATGCTACGTAACGTTATACGTTATATGGTAACAGTATATAACGTTATACGTTATATGGTAATGCTACATAACGTTATACGTTATATGGTAATGCTAGATAACGTTATACGTTATATGGTAATGCTACATAACGTTATACATTATATGGTAATGCTACATAACGTTATACGTTATATGGTAATGCTACATAACGTTATACGTTATATGGTAATGCTACGTAACGTTATACGTAATATGGTAATGCTACATAACGTTATACGTTATATGGTAATGCTACGTAACGTTATACGTTATATGGTAATGCTACATAACGTTATACCTTATATGGTAATGCTACATAACGTTATACGTTATATGGTAACAGCATACAACGTTATACGTTATAAGGTAATAGTACATAACGTTACACGTTATATGGTAATGCTACATAACGTTATACGTTATATGGTAACAATATATAACGTTATACGTTATATGGTAATGCTACATAACGTTATACGTTATATGGTAATGCTACATAACGTTATACGTTATATGGTAATGCTACATAACGTTATACGTTATATGGTAATGCTACATAACGTTATACATTATATGGTAATGCTACATAACGTTATACGTTATATGGTAACAGTATACAACGTTATACGTTATAAGGTAATAGTAAATAACGTTACACGTTATATGGTAATGCTACATAACGTTATACGTTATATGGTAATGCTGCATAACGTTATACGTTATATGGTAATGCTACATAACGTTATACGTCATATGGTAATGCTACATAACGTTATACATTATATGGTAATGCTACATAACGTTATACGTTATATGGTAACAGTATACAACGTTATACGTTATAAGGTAATAATAAATAACGTTACACGTTATATGGTAATGCTACATAACGTTATACGTTATATGGTAATGCTACATAACGTTATACGTTATATGATAATGCTACATAACGTAATACGTTATATGGCAATGCTACATAACGTTATACGTTATATGGTAATGCTACATAACGTTATACGTTATAAGGTAATGCTACATAACGTTATGCCTTATATGGTAATGCTACATAACGTTATACGTTATATGGTAATGCTACATAACGTTATACGTTATATGGTAATGCTACATAACGTTATACGTTATATGGTAATGCTACATAACGTTATACGCTATATGGTAATGCTACATAACGTTATACGTAATATGGTAATGCTACATAACGTTATACGTTATAAGGTAACAGTATATAACGTTATACGTTATATGGTAATGCTACATAACGTTATACGTTATATGGTAATGCTACATAACGTTATACGTTATATGGTAATGCTACATAACGTTATACGTTATATGGTAATGCTACATAACGTTATACGTTATAACGTAACAGTATATATCGTTATACGTTATATGGTAATGCTACATAACGTTATACGTTATAAGGTAATGCTACATAACGTTATACATTATATGGTAATGCTACATAACGTTATACGTTATATGGTAACAGTATATAACGTTATACGTTATAAGGTAATGCTACATAACGTTATACATTATATGGTAATGCTACATAACGTTATACGTTATATGGTAACAGTATATAACGTTATACGTTATATGGTAATGCTACATAACGTTATACGTTATATGGTAATGCTACATAACGTTATACGTTATATGGTAATGCTACATAACGTTATACGTTATATGGTAATGCTACATAACGTTATACGTAATATGGTAATGCTACATAACGTTATACGTTATATGGTAATGCTACGTAACGTTATACGTTATATGGTAATGCTACATAACGTTATACCTTATATGGTAATGCTACATAACGTTATACGTTATATGGTAACAGCATACAACGTTATACGTTATAAGGTAATAGTACATAACGTTACACGTTATATGGTAATGCTACATAACGTTATACGTTATATGGTAACAGTATATAACGCTATACGTTATATGGTAATGCTACATAACGTTATACGTTATATGGTAATGCTACATAACGTTATACGTTATATGTTAATGCTACATAACGTTATACGTTATATGGTAATACTACATAACGTTATACATTATATGGTAATGCTACATAACGTTATACGTTATATGGTAACAGTATACAACGTTATACGTTATAAGGTAATAGTAAATAACGTTACACGTTATATGGTAATGCTACATAACGTTATACGTTATATGGTAATGCTACATAACGTTATACGTTATATGGTAATGCTACATAACGTTATACGTCATATGGTAATGCTACATAACGTTATACATTATATGGTAATGCTACATAACGTTATACGTTATATGGTAACAGTATACAACGTTATACGTTATAAGGTAATAATAAATAACGTTACACGTTATATGGTAATGCTACATAACGTTATACGTTATATGGTAATGCTACATAACGTTATACGTTATATGATAATGCTACATAACGTAATACGTTATATGGCAATGCTACATAACGTTATACGTTATATGGTAATGCTACATAACGTTATACGTTATAAGGTAATGCTACATAACGTTATACCTTATATGGTAATGCTACATAACGTTATACGTTATATGGTAATGCTACATAACGTTATACGTTATATGGTAATGCTACATAACGTTATACGTTATATGGTAATGCTACATAACGTTATACGTAATATGGTAATGCTACATAACGTTATACGTTATAAGGTAACAGTATATAACGTTATACGTTATATGGTAATGCTACATAACGTTATACGTTATATGGTAATGCTACATAACGTTATACGTTGTATGGTAATGCTACATAACGTTATACGTTATATGGAAATGCTACATAACGTTATACGTTATAACGTAACAGTATATATCGCTATACGTTATATGGTAATGCTACATAACGTTATACGTTATAAGGTAATGCTACATAACGTTATACATTATATGGTAATGCTACATAACGTTATACGTTATATGGTAACAGTATATAACGTTATACGTTATAAGGTAATGCTACATAACGTTATACATTATATGGTAATGCTACATAACGTTATACGTTATATGGTAACAGTATATAACGTTATACGTTATATGGTAATGCTACATAACGTTATACGTTATATGGTAATGCTACATAACGTTATACATTATATGGTAATGCTACATAACGTTATACGTTATATGGTAACAGTATACAACGTTATACGTTATAAGGAAATAGTAAATAACGTTACACGTTATATGATAATGCTACATAACGGTATACGTTATATGGTAATGCTACATAACGTTATACCTTATATGGTAATGCTACATAACGTTATACGTTATATGGTAACAGCATACAACGTTATACGTTATAAGGTAATAGTACATAACGTTACACGTTATATGGTAATGCTACATAACGTTATACGTTATATGGTAATGCTACATAACGTTATACGTAATATGGTAATGCTACATAACGTTATACGTTATATGGTAATGCTACGTAACGTTATACGTTATATGGTAATGCTACATAACGTTATACCTTATATGGTAATGCTACATAACGTTATACGTTATATGGTAACAGCATACAACGTTATACGTTATAAGGTAATAGTACATAACGTTACACGTTATATGGTAATGCTACATAACGTTATACGTTATATGGTAACAGTATATAACGTTATACGTTATATGGTAATGCGACATAACGTTATACGTTATATGTTAATGCTACATAACGTTATACGTTATATGGTAATACTACATAACGTTATACATTATATGGTAATGCTACATAACGTTATACGTTATATGGTAACAGTATACAACGTTATACGTTATAAGGTAATAGTAAATAACGTTACACGTTATATGGTAATGCTACATAACGTTATACGTTATATGGTAATGCTACATAACGTTATACGTTATATGGTAATGCTACATAACGTTATACGTCATATGGTAATGCTACATAACGTTATACATTATATGGTAATGCTACATAACGTTATACGTTATATGGTAACAGTATACAACGTTATACGTTATAAGGTAATAATAAATAACGTTACACGTTATATGGTAATGCTACATAACGTTATACGTTATATGGTAATGCTACATAACGTTATACGTTATATGATAATGCTACATAACGTAATACGTTATATGGCAATGCTACATAACGTTATACGTTATATGGTAATGCTACATAACGTTATACGTTATAAGGTAATGCTACATAACGTTATACCTTATATGGTAATGCTACATAACGTTATACGTTATATGGTAATGCTACATAACGTTATACGTTATATGGTAATGCTACATAACGTTATACGTTATATGGTAATGCTACATAACGTTATACGTAATATGGTAATGCTACATAACGTTATACGTTATAAGGTAACAGTATATAACGTTATACGTTATATGGTAATGCTACATAACGTTATACGTTATATGGTAATGCTACATAACGTTATACGTTATATGGTAATGCTACATAACGTTATACGTTATATGGAAATGCTACATAACGTTATACGTTATAACGTAACAGTATATATCGTTATACGTTATATGGTAATGCTACATAACGTTATACGTTATAAGGTAATGCTACATAACGTTATACATTATATGGTAATGCTACATAACGTTATACGTTATATGGTAACATTATATAACGTTATACGTTATAAGGTAATGCTACATAACGTTATACATTATATGGTAATGCTACATAACGTTATACGTTATATGGTAACAGTATATAACGTTATACGTTATATGGTAATGCTACATAACGTTATACGTTATATGGTAATGCTACATAACGTTATACATTATATGGTAATGCTACATAACGTTATACGTTATATGGTAACAGTATACAACGTTATACGTTATAAGGAAATAGTAAATAACGTTACACGTTATATGATAATGCTACATAACGGTATACGTTATATGGTAATGCTACATAACGTTATACGTTATATGGTAATGCTACATAACGTTATACGTTATATGGTAATGCTACATAACGTTATACGTTATATGGTAATGCTAGATAACGTTATACGTTATATGGTAATGCTACATAACGTTATACGTTATATGGTAATGCTAGATAACGTTATACGTTATATGGTAACAGTATATAACGTTATCCGTTATATGGTAATGCTACATAACGTTATACGTTATATGGTAATGCTACATAACGTTATACGTTATATGGTAATGCTACATAACGTTATACGTTATATGGTAATGCTACATAACGTTATACACTATATGGTAATGCTACATAACGTTATACGTTATATGGTAACAGTATACAACGATATACGTTATAAGGAGATAGTAAATAACGTTACACGTTATATGGTAATGCTACATAACGTTATACGTTATATGGTAATGCTACATAACGTTATACGTAATATGGTAATGCTACATAACGTTATACGTTATAATGTAACAGTATATAACGTTATACGTTATATGGTAATGCTACATAACGTTATACGTTATATGGTAATGCTACATAACGTTATACGTTATATGGTAATGCTACATAACGTTATACGTGATATGGTAACAGTATATAACGTTATACGTTATAAGGTAATAGTAAATAACGTTACACGTTATGTGGTAATGCTACATAACGTTATACGTTATATGGTAATGCTACATAACGTTATACGTTATATGGTAGTGCTACATAACGTCATACATTATATGGTAATGCTACATAACGTTATACGTTATATGGTAACAGTATACAACGTTATACGTTATAAGGAAATAGTAAATAACGTTACACGTTATATGGTATTGCTACATAACGTTATACGTTATATGGTAATGCTACATAACGTTATACGTTATATGGTAATGCTACATAACGTTATACGTTATATGGTAATGCTACATAACGTTATACGTTATGTGGTAATGCTACATAACGTTATACGTTATAACGTAACAGTATATAACGTTATACGTTATATGGTAATGCTACATAACGTTATACATTATATGGTAATGCTACATAACGTTATACGTTATATGGTAATGCTACATAACGTTATACGTTATATGGTAATGCTACATAACGTTATACGTTATATGGTAATGCTACATAACGTTATACGTTATATGGTAATGCTACATAACGTTATACGTAATATGGTAATGCTACATAACGTTATACGTTATAATGTAACAGTATATAACGTTATACGTTATATGGTAATGCTACATAACGTTATACGTTATAATGTAACAGTATATAACGTTATACGTTATATGGTAATGCTACATAACGTTATACGTTATATGGTAATGCTACATAACGTTATACGTTATAACGTAACAGTATATAACGTTATACGTTATATGGTAATGCTACATAACGTTATACGTTATAAGGTAATGCTACATAACGTTATACGTTATATGGTAATGCTACATAACGTTATACGTTATATGGTAATGCTACATAACGTTATACGTTATATGGTAATGCTACATAACGTTATACGTTATAACGTAACAGTATATAACGTTATACGTTATATGGTAATGCTACATAACGTTATACGTTATAAGGTAATGCTACATAACGTTATACATTATATGGTAATGCTACATAACGTTATACGTTATATGGTAACAGTATATAACGTTATACGTTATATGGTAATGCTACATAACGTTATACGTTGTATGGTAATGCTACATAACGTTATACGTTATATGGTAACAGTATACAACGTTATACGTTATAAGGTAATAGTAAATAACGTTACACGTTATATGGTAATGCTACATAACGTTATACGTTATATGGTAATGCTACATAACGTTATACGTTATATGGTAATGCTAGATAACGTTATACGTTATATGGTAACAGTATATAACGTTATACGTTATATGGTAATGCAACATAACGTTATACGTTATATGGTAATGCTAGATAACGTTATACGTTATATGGTACTGCTACATAACGTTATACGTTATATGGTAATGCTAGATAACGTTATACGTTATATGGTAACAGTATATAACGTTATACGTTATATGGTAATGCTACATAACGTTACACGTTATATGGTAATGCTACATAACGTTATACATTATATGGTAATGCTACATAACGTTATACGTTATATGGTAATGCTACATAACGTTATACGTTATATGGTAATGCTACATAACGTTATACGTAATATGGTAATGCTACATAACGTTATACGTTATATGGTAATGCTACATAACGTTATACGTTATATGGTAATGCTACATAACGTTATACGTTATAACGTAACAGTATATAACGTTATACGTTATATGGTAATGCTACATAACGTTATACGTTATAAGGTAATGCTACATAACGTTATACATTATATGGTAATGCTACATAACGTTATACGTTATATGGTAACAGTATATAACGTTATACGTTATATGGTAATGCTACATAACGTTATACGTTGTATGGTAATGCTACATAACGTTATACGTTATATGGTAACAGTATACAACGTTATACGTTATAAGGTAATAGTAAATAACGTTACACGTTATATGGTAATGCTACATAACGTTATACGTTATATGGTAATGCTACATAACGTTATACGTTATATGGTAATGCTAGATAACGTTATACGTTATATGGTAACAGTATATAACGTTATACGTTATATGGAAATGCTACATAACGTTATACGTAATATGGTAATGCTACATAACGTTATACGTTATATGGTAATGCTACATAACGTTATACATTATATGGTAATGCTACATAACGTTATATGTTATATGGTAACAGTATACAACGTTATACGTTATAAGGTAATAGTAAATAACGTTACACGTTATGTGGTAATGCTACATAACGTTATACGTTATATGGTAATGCTACATAACGTTATACGTTATATGGTAATGCTACATAACGTTATACGTTATATGGTAATGCTACATAACGTTATACCTTATATGGTAATGCTACATAACGTTATACGTTATATGGTAACAGCATACAACGTTATACGTTATAAGGTAATAGTACATAACGTTACACGTTATATGGTAATGCTACATAACGTTATACGTTATATGGTAACAGTATATAACGTTATACATTATATGGTAATGCTACATAACGTTATACGTTATATGGTAATGCTACATAACGTTATACGTTATATGGTAATTCTACATAACGTTATACGTTATATGGTAATGCTACATAACGTTATACATTATATGGTAATGCTACATAACGTTATACGTTATATGGTAATAGTAAATAACGTTACACGTTATATGGTAATGCTACATAACGTTATACGTTATATGGTAATGCTACATAACGTTATACGTTATATGGTAATGCTACATAACGTAATACGTTATATGGTAATGCTACATAACGTTATACGTTATATGGTAATGCTACATAACGTTATACGTTATATGGTAATGCTAGATAACGTTATACGTTATATGGTAACAGTATATAACGTTATACGTTATATGGTAATGCTACATAACGTTATACGTTATATGGTAATGCTACATAACGTTATACGTTATATGGTAATGCTACATAACGTTATACGTTATATGGTAATGCTACATAACGTTATACACTATATGGTAATGCTACATAACGTTATACGTTATATGGTAACAGTATACAACGTTATACGTTATAAGGAGATAGTAAATAACGTTACACGTTATATGGTAATGCTACATAACGTTATACGTTATATGGTAATGCTACATAACGTTATACGTAATATGGTAATGCTACATAACGTTATACGTTATAATGTAACAGTATATAACGTTATACGTTATATGGTAATGCTACATAACGTTATACGTTATATGGTAATGCTACATAACGTTATACGTTATATGGTAATGCTACATAACGTTATACGTTATATGGTAACAGTATACAACGTTATACGTTATAAGGTAATAGTAAATAACGTTACACGTTATGTGGTAATGCTACATAACGTTATACGTTATATGGTAATGCTACATAACGTTATACGTTATATGGTAGTGCTACATAACGTCATACATTATATGGTAATGCTACATAACGTTATACGTTATATGGTAACAGTATACAACGTTATACGTTATAAGGAAATAGTAAATAACGTTACACGTTATATGGTATTGCTACATAACGTTATACGTTATATGGTAATGCTACATAACGTTATACGTTATATGGTAATGCTACATAACGTTATACGTTATATGGTAATGCTACATAACGTTATACGTTATGTGGTAATGCTACATAACGTTATACGTTATAACGTAACAGTATATAACGTTATACGTTATATGGTAATGCTACATAACGTTATACGTTATAAGGTAATGCTACATAACGTTATACATTATATGGTAATGCTACATAACGTTATACGTTATATGGTAATGCTACATAACGTTATACGTTATATGGTAATGCTACATAACGTTATACGTTATATGGTAATGCTACATAACGTTATACGTTATATGGTAATGCTACATAACGTTATACGTAATATGGTAATGCTACATAACGTTATACGTTATAATGTAACAGTATATAACGTTATACGTTATATGGTAATGCTACATAACGTTATACGTTATAATGTAACAGTATATAACGTTATACGTTATATGGTAATGCTACATAACGTTATACGTTATATGGTAATGCTACATAACGTTATACGTTATAACGTAACAGTATATAACGTTATACGTTATATGGTAATGCTACATAACGTTATACGTTATATGGTAATGCTACATAACGTTATACGTTATATGGTAATGCTACATAACGTTATACGTTATAACGTAACAGTATATAACGTTATACGTTATATGGTAATGCTACATAACGTTATACGTTATAAGGTAATGCTACATAACGTTATACATTATATGGTAATGCTACATAACGTTATACGTTATATGGTAACAGTATATAACGTTATACGTTATATGGTAATGCTACATAACGTTATACGTTGTATGGTAATGCTACATAACGTTATACGTTATATGGTAACAGTATACAACGTTATACGTTATAAGGTAATAGTAAATAACGTTACACGTTATATGGTAATGCTACATAACGTTATACGTTATATGGTAATGCTACATAACGTTATACGTTATATGGTAATGCTAGATAACGTTATACGTTATATGGTAACAGTATATAACGTTATACGTTATATGGTAATGCTACATAACGTTATACGTTATATGGTAATGCTAGATAACGTTATACGTTATATGGTACTGCTACATAACGTTATACGTTATATGGTAATGCTAGATAACGTTATACGTTATATGGTAACAGTATATAACGTTATACGTTATATGGTAATGCTACATAACGTTACACGTTATATGGTAATGCTACATAACGTTATACATTATATGGTAATGCTACATAACGTTATACGTTATATGGTAATGCTACATAACGTTATACGTTATATGGTAATGCTACATAACGTTATACGTAATATGGTAATGCTACATAACGTTATACGTTATATGGTAATGCTACATAACGTTATACGTTATATGGTAATGCTACATAACGTTATACGTTATAACGTAACAGTATATAACGTTATACGTTATATGGTAATGCTACATAACGTTATACGTTATAAGGTAATGCTACATAACGTTATACATTATATGGTAATGCTACATAACGTTATACGTTATATGGTAACAGTATATAACGTTATACGTTATATGGTAATGCTACATAACGTTATACGTTGTATGGTAATGCTACATAACGTTATACGTTATATGGTAACAGTATACAACGTTATACGTTATAAGGTAATAGTAAATAACGTTACACGTTATATGGTAATGCTACATAACGTTATACGTTATATGGTAATGCTACATAACGTTATACGTTATATGGTAATGCTAGATAACGTTATACGTTATATGGTAACAGTATATAACGTTATACGTTATATGGAAATGCTACATAACGTTATACGTAATATGGTAATGCTACATAACGTTATACGTTATATGGTAATGCTACATAACGTTATACGTTATATGGTAATGCTACATAACGTTATACGTTATATGGTAATGCTACATAACGTTATACATTATATGGTAATGCTACATAACGTTATATGTTATATGGTAACAGTATACAACGTTATACGTTATAAGGTAATAGTAAATAACGTTACACGTTATGTGGTAATGCTACATAACGTTATACGTTATATGGTAATGCTAAATAACGTTATACGTTATATGGTAATGCTACATAACGTTATACGTTATATGGTAATGCTACATAACGTTATACCTTATATGGTAATGCTACATAACGTTATACGTTATATGGTAATGCTACATAACGTTATACGTTATATGGTAAAGCTACATAACGTTATACGTTATATGGTAATGCTACATAACGTTATACATTATATGGTAATGCTACATAACGTTATACGTTATATGGTAATGCTACATAACGTAATACGTTATATGGTAATGCTACATAACGTTATACGTTATATGGTAATGCTACATAACGTTATACGTTATAAGGTAATGCTACATAACGTTATACGTTATATGGTAATGCTACATAACGTTATACGTTATATGGTAATGCTACATAACGTTATACGTTATATGGTAATGCTACATAACGTTATACGTTATATGGTAATGCTACATAACGTTATACGTTATATGGTAATGCTACATAACGTTATACGTAATATGGTAATGCTACATAACGTTATACGTTATAAGGTAACAGTATATAACGTTATACGTTATATGGTAATGCTACATAACGTTATACGTTATATGGTAATGCTACATAACGTTATACGTTATATGGTAATGCTACATAACGTTATACGTTATATGGTAATGCTACATAACGTTATACGTTATAACGTAACAGTATATATCGTTATACGTTATATGGTAATGCTACATAACGTCATACGTTATAAGGTAATGCTACATAACGTTATACATTATATGGTAATGCTACATAACGTTATACGTTATATGGTAACAGTATATAACGTTATACGTTATATGGTAATGCTACATAACGTTATACGTTGTATGGTAATGCTACATAACGTTATACGTTATATGGTAACAGTATACAACGTTATACGTTATAAGGTAATAGTAAATAACGTTACACGTTATATGGTAATGCTACATAACGTTATACGTTATATGGTAATGCTACATAACGTTATACCTTATATGGTAATGCTATATAACGTTATACGTTATATGGTAACAGCATACAACGTTATACGTTATAAGGTAATAGTACATAACGTTACACGTTATATGGTAATGCTACATAACGTTATACGTTATATGGTAACAGTATATAACGTTATACGTTATATGGTAATGCTACATAACGTTATACGTTATATGGTAATGCTACATAACGTTATACGTTATATGGTAATGCTACATAACGTTATACGTTATATGGTAATGCTACATAACGTTATACATTATATGGTAATGCTACATAACGTTATACGTTATATGGTAACAGTATACAACGTTATACGTTATAAGGTAATAGTAAATAACGTTACACGTTATATGGTAATGCTACATAACGTTATACGTTATATGGTAATGCTACATAACGTGATACGTTATATGGTAAAGCTACATAACGTTATACGTTATATGGTAATGCTACATAACGTTATACATTATATGGTAATGCTACATAACGTTATACGTTATATGGTAACAGTATACAACGTTATACGTTATAAGGTAATATTAAATAACGTTACACGTTATATGGTAATGCTACATAACGTTATACGTTATATGGTAATGCTACATAACGTTATACGTTATATGGAAATGCTACATAACGTAATACGTTATATGGTAATGCTACATAACGTTATACGTTATATGATAATGCTACATAACGTTATACGTTATAAGGTAATGCTACATAACGTTATACGTTATATGGTAATGCTACATAACGTTATACGTTATATGGTAATGCTACATAACGTTATACGTTATAAGGTAATGCTACATAACGTTATACCTTATATGGTAATGCTACATAACGTTATACCTTATATGGTAATGCTACATAACGTTATACGTTATATGGTAATGCTACATAACGTTATACGTTATATGGTAATGCTACATAACGTTATACGTTATATGGTAATGCTACATAACGTTATACGTAATATGGTAATGCAACATAACGTTATACGTTATAAGGTAACAGTATATAACGTTATACGTTATATGGTAATGCTACATAACGTTATACGTTATATGGTAATGCTACATAACGTTATACGTTATATGGTAATGCTACATAACGTTATACGTTATATGGTAATGCTACATAACGTTATACGTTATAACGTAACAGTATATATCGTTATACGTTATATGGTAATGCTACATAACGTTATACGTTATAAGGTAATGCTACATAACGTTATACATTATATGGTAATGCTACATAACGTTATACGTTATATGGTAACAGTATATAACGTTATACGTTATAAGGTAATGCTACATAACGTTATACATTATATGGTAATGCTACATAACGTTATACGTTATATGGTAACAGTATATAACGTTATACGTTATATGGTAATGCTACATAACGTTATACGTTATATGGTAATGCTACATAACGTTATACATTATATGGTAATGCTACATAACGTTATACGTTATATGGTAACAGTATACAACGTTATACGTTATAAGGAAATAGTAAATAACGTTACACGTTATATGGTAATGCTACATAACGGTATACGTTATATGGTAATGCTACATAACGTTATACGTTATATGGTAATGCTACATAACGTTATACGTTATATGGTAATGCTACATAACGTTATACGTTATATGGTAATGCTAGATAACGTTATACGTTATATGGTAATGCTACATAACGTTATACGTTATATGGTAATGCTAGATAACGTTATACGTTATATGGTAACAGTATATAACGTTATACGTTATATGGTAATGCTACATAACGTTATACGTTATATGGTAATGCTACATAACGTTATACGTTATATGGTAATGCTACATAACGTTATACGTTATATGGTAATGCTACATAACGTTATACACTATATGGTAATGCTACATGACGTTATACGTTATATGGTAACAGTATACAACGTTATACGTTATAAGGAGATAGTAAATAACGTTACACGTTATATGGTAATGCTACATAACGTTATACGTTATATGGTAATGCTACATAACGTTATACGTAATATGGTAATGCTACATAACGTTATACGTTATAATGTAACAGTATATAACGTTATACGTTATATGGTAATGCTACATAACGTTATACGTTATATGGTAATGCTACATAACGTTATACGTTATATGGTAATGCTACATAACGTTATACGTTATATGGTAACAGTATACAACGTTATACGTTATAAGGTAATAGTAAATAACGTTACACGTTATGTGGTAATGCTACATAACGTTATACGTTATATGGTAATGCTACATAACGTTATACGTTATATGGTAGTGCTACATAACGTCATACATTATATGGTAATGCTACATAACGTTATACGTTATATGGTAACAGTATACAACGTTATACGTTATAAGGAAATAGTAAATAACGTTACACGTTATATGGTATTGCTACATAACGTTATACGTTATATGGTAGTGCTACATAACGTTATACGTTATATGGTAATGCTACATAACGTTATACGTTATATGGTAATGCTACATAACGTTATACGTTATGTGGTAATGCTACATAACGTTATACGTTATAACGTAACAGTATATAACGTTATACGTTATATGGTAATGCTACATAACGTTATACGTTATAAGGTAATGCTACATAACGTTATACATTATATGGTAATGCTACATAACGTTATACGTTATATGGTAATGCTACATAACGTTATACGTTATATGGTAATGCTACATAACGTTATACGTTATATGGTAATGCTACATAACGTTATACGTTATATGGTAATGCTACATAACGTTATACGTAATATGGTAATGCTACATAACGTTATACGTTATAATGTAACAGTATATAACGTTATACGTTATATGGTAATGCTACATAACGTTATACGTTATAATGTAACAGTATATATCGTTATACGTTATATGGTAATGCTACATAACGTTATACGTTATATGGTAATGCTACATAACGTTATACGTTATAACGTAACAGTATATAACGTTATACGTTATATGGTAATGCTACATAACGTTATACGTTATAAGGTAATGCTACATAACGTTATACGTTATATGGTAATGCTACATAACGTTATACGTTATATGGTAATGCTACATAACGTTATACGTTATATGGTAATGCTACATAACGTTATACGTTATAACGTAACAGTATATAACGTTATACGTTATATGGTAATGCTACATAACGTTATACACTATATGGTAATGCTACATAACGTTATACGTTATATGGTAACAGTATACAACGTTATACGTTATAAGGAGATAGTAAATAACGTTACACGTTATATGGTAATGCTACATAACGTTATACGTTATATGGTAATGCTACATAACGTTATACGTAATATGGTAATGCTACATAACGTTATACGTTATAATGTAACAGTATATAACGTTATACGTTATATGGTAATGCTACATAACGTTATACGTTATATGGTAATGCTACATAACGTTATACGTTATATGGTAACAGTATACAACGTTATACGTTATAAGGTAATAGTAAATAACGTTACACGTTATGTGGTAATGCTACATAACGTTATACGTTATATGGTAATGCTACATAACGTTATACGTTATATGGTAGTGCTACATAACGTCATACATTATATGGTAATGCTACATAACGTTATACGTTATATGGTAACAGTATACAACGTTATACGTTATAAGGAAATAGTAAATAACGTTACACGTTATATGGTATTGCTACATAACGTTATACGTTATATGGTAATGCTACATAACGTTATACGTTATATGGTAATGCTACATAACGTTATACGTTATATGGTAATGCTACATAACGTTATACGTTATATGGTAATGCTACATAACGTTATACGTTATATGGTAATGCTACATAACGTTATACGTTATATGGTAATGCTACATAACGTTATACGTAATATGGTAATGCTACATAACGTTATACGTTATAATGTAACAGTATATAACGTTATACGTTATATGGTAATGCTACATAACGTTATACGTTATAATGTAACAGTATATAACGTTATACGTTATATGGTAATGCTACATAACGTTATACGTTATATGGTAATGCTACATAACGTTATACGTTATAACGTAACAGTATATAACGTTATACGTTATATGGTAATGCTACATAACGTTATACGTTATAAGGTAATGCTACATAACGTTATACGTTATATGGTAATGCTACATAACGTTATACGTTATGTGGTAATGCTACATAACGTTATACGTTATAACGTAACAGTATATAACGTTATACGTTATATGGTAATGCTACATAACGTTATACGTTATAAGGTAATGCTACATAACGTTATACATTATATGGTAATGCTACATAACGTTATACGTTATATGGTAACAGTATATAACGTTATACGTTATATGGTAATGCTACATAACGTTATACGTTGTATGGTAATGCTACATAACGTTATACGTTATATGGTAACAGTATACAACGTTATACGTTATAAGGTAATAGTAAATAACGTTACACGTTATATGGTAATGCTACATAACGTTATACGTTATATGGTAATGCTACATAACGTTATACGTTATATGGTAATGCTAGATAACGTTATACGTTATATGGTAACAGTATATAACGTTATACGTTATATGGTAATGCTACATAACGTTATACGTTATATGGTAATGCTAGATAACGTTATACGTTATATGGTACTGCTACATAACGTTATACGTTATATGGTAATGCTAGATAACGTTATACGTTATATGGTAACAGTATATAACGTTATACGTTATATGGTAATGCTACATAACGTTACACGTTATATGGAAATGCTACATAACGTTATACATTATATGGTAATGCTACATAACGTTATACGTTATATGGTAATGCTACATAACGTTATACGTTATATGGTAATGCTACATAACGTTATACGTAATATGGTAATGCTACATAACGTTATACGTTATATGGTAATGCTACATAACGTTATACGTTATATGGTAATGCTACATAACGTTATACGTTATAACGTAACAGTATATAACGTTATACGTTATATGGTAATGCTACATAACGTTATACGTTATAAGGTAATGCTACATAACGTTATACATTATATGGTAAGGCTACATAACGTTATACGTTATATGGTAACAGTATATAACGTTATACGTTATATGGTAATGCTACATAACGTTATACGTTGTATGGTAATGCTACATAACGTTATACGTTATATGGTAACAGTATACAACGTTATACGTTATAAGGTAATAGTAAATAACGTTACACGTTATATGGTAATGCTACATAACGTTATACGTTATATGGTAATGCTACATAACGTTATACGTTATATGGTAATGCTAGATAACGTTATACGTTATATGGTAACAGTATATAACGTTATACGTTATATGGAAATGCTACATAACGTTATACGTAATATGGTAATGCTACATAACGTTATACGTTATATGGTAATGCTACATAACGTTATACGTTATATGGTAATGCTACATAACGTTATACGTTATATGGTAATGCTACATAACGTTATACATTATATGGTAATGCTACATAACGTTATATGTTATATGGTAACAGTATACAACGTTATACGTTATAAGGTAATAGTAAATAACGTTACACGTTATGTGGTAATGCTACATAACGTTATACGTTATATGGTAATGCTACATAACGTTATACGTTATATGGTAATGCTACATAACGTTATACGTTATATGGTAATGCTACATAACGTTATACCTTATATGGTAATGCTACATAACGTTATACGTTATATGGTAACAGCATACAACGTTATACGTTATAAGGTAATAGTACATAACGTTACACGTTATATGGTAATGCTACATAACGTTATACGTTATATGGTAACAGTATATAACGTTATACGTTATATGGTAATGCTACATAACGTTATACGTTATATGGTAATGCTACATAACGTTATACGTTATATGGTAATGCTACATAACGTTATACGTTATATGGTAATGCTACATAACGTTATACATTATATGGTAATGCTACATAACGTTATACGTTATATGGTAACAGTATACAACGTTATACGTTATAAGGTAATAGTAAATAACGTTACACGTTATATGGTAATGCTACATAACGTTATACGTTATATGGTAATGCTACATAACGTTATACGTTATATGGTAAAGCTACATAACGTTATACGTTATATGGTAATGCTACATAACGTTATACATTATATGGTAATGCTACATAACGTTATACGTTATATGGTAACAGTATACAACGTTATACGTTATAAGGTAATATTAAATAACGTTACACGTTATATGGTAATGCTACATAACGTTATACGTTATATGGTAATGCTACATAACGTTATACGTTATATGGTAATGCTACATAACGTAATACGTTATATGGTAATGCTACATAACGTTATACGTTATATGGTAATGCTACATAACGTTATACGTTATAAGGTAATGCTACATAACGTTATACGTTATATGGTAATGCTACATAACGTTATACGTTATATGGTAATGCTACATAACGTTATACGTTATATGGTAATGCTACATAACGTTATACGTTATATGGTAATGCTACATAACGTTATACGTTATATGGTAATGCTACATAACGTTATACGTAATATGGTAATGCTACATAACGTTATACGTTATAAGGTAACAGTATATAACGTTATACGTTATATGGTAATGCTACATAACGTTATACGTTATATGGTAATGCTACATAACGTTATACGTTATATGGTAACAGTATATAACGTTATACGTTATATGGTAATGCTACATAACGTTATACGTTGTATGGTAATGCTACATAACGTTATACGTTATATGGTAACAGTATACAACGTTATACGTTATAAGGTAATAGTAAATAACGTTACACGTTATATGGTAATGCTACATAACGTTATACGTTATATGGTAATGCTACATAACGTTATACCTTATATGGTAATGCTACATAACGTTATACGTTATATGGTAACAGCATACAACGTTATACGTTATAAGGTAATAGTACATAACGTTACACGTTATATGGTAATGCTACATAACGTTATACGTTATATGGTAACAGTATATAACGTTATACGTTATATGGTAATGCTACATAACGTTATACGTTATATGGTAATGCTACATAACGTTATACGTTATATGGTAATGCTACATAACGTTATACGTTATATGGTAATGCTACATAACGTTATACATTATATGGTAATGCTACATAACGTTATACGTTATATGGTAACAGTATACAACGTTATACGTTATAAGGTAATAGTAAATAACGTTACACGTTATATGGTAATGCTACATAACGTTATACGTTATATGGTAATGCTACATAACGTGATACGTTATATGGTAAAGCTACATAACGTTATACGTTATATGGTAATGCTACATAACGTTATACATTATATGGTAATGCTACATAACGTTATACGTTATATGGTAACAGTATACAACGTTATACGTTATAAGGTAATATTAAATAACGTTACACGTTATATGGTAATGCTACATAACGTTATACGTTATATGGTAATGCTACATAACGTTATACGTTATATGGTAACAGTATACAACGTTATACGTTATAAGGTAATAGTAAATAACGTTACACGTTATATGGTAATGCTACATAACGTTATACGTTATATGGTAATGCTACATAATGTTATACCTTATATGGTAATGCTAGATAACGTTATACGTTATATGGTAACAGTATATAACGTTATACGTTATATGGAAATGCTACATAACGTTATACGTAATATGGTAATGCTACATAACGTTATACGTTATATGGTAATGCTACATAACGTTATACGTTATATGGTAATGCTACATAACGTTATACGTTATATGGTAATGCTACATAACGTTATACATTATATGGTAATGCTACATAACGTTATATGTTATATGGTAACAGTATACAACGTTATACGTTATAAGGTAATAGTAAATAACGTTACACGTTATGTGGTAATGCTACATAACGTTATACGTTATATGGTAATGCTACATAACGTTATACGTTATATGGTAATGCTACATAACGTTATACGTTATATGGTAATGCTACATAACGTTATACCTTATATGGTAATGCTACATAACGTTATACGTTATATGGTAACAGCATACAACGTTATACGTTATAAGGTAATAGTACATAACGTTACACGTTATATGGTAATGCTACATAACGTTATACGTTATATGGTAACAGTATATAACGTTATACGTTATATGGTAATGCTACATAACGTTATACGTTATATGGTAATGCTACATAACGTTATACGTTATATGGTAATGCTACATAACGTTATACGTTATATGGTAATGCTACATAACGTTATACATTATATGGTAATGCTACATAACGTTATACGTTATATGGTAACAGTATACAACGTTATACGTTATAAGGTAATAGTAAATAACGTTACACGTTATATGGTAATGCTACATAACGTTATACGTTATATGGTAATGCTACATAACGTTATACGTTATATGGTAAAGCTACATAACGTTATACGTTATATGGTAATGCTACATAACGTTATACATTATATGGTAATGCTACATAACGTTATACGTTATATGGTAACAGTATACAACGTTATACGTTATAAGGTAATATTAAATAACGTTACACGTTATATGGTAATGCTACATAACGTTATACGTTATATGGTAATGCTACATAACGTTATACGTTATATGGTAATGCTACATAACGTAATACGTTATATGGTAATGCTACATAACGTTATACGTTATATGGTAATGCTACATAACGTTATACGTTATAAGGTAATGCTACATAACGTTATACGTTATATGGTAATGCTACATAACGTTATACGTTATATGGTAATGCTACATAACGTTATACGTTATATGGTAATGCTACATAACGTTATACGTTATATGGTAATGCTACATAACGTTATACGTTATATGGTAATGCTACATAACGTTATACGTAATATGGTAATGCTACATAACGTTATACGTTATAAGGTAACAGTATATAACGTTATACGTTATATGGTAATGCTACATAACGTTATACGTTATATGGTAATGCTACATAACGTTATACGTTATATGGTAATGCTACATAACGTTATACGTTATATGGTAATGCTACATAACGTTATACGTTATAACGTAACAGTATATATCGTTATACGTTATATGGTAATGCTACATAACGTTATACGTTATAAGGTAATGCTACATAACGTTATACATTATATGGTAATGCTACATAACGTTATACGTTATATGGTAACAGTATATAACGTTATACGTTATATGGTAATGCTACATAACGTTATACGTTGTATGGTAATGCTACATAACGTTATACGTTATATGGTAACAGTATACAACGTTATACGTTATAAGGTAATAGTAAATAACGTTACACGTTATATGGTAATGCTACATAACGTTATACGTTATATGGTAATGCTACATAACGTTATACCTTATATGGTAATGCTACATAACGTTATACGTTATATGGTAACAGCATACAACGTTATACGTTATAAGGTAATAGTACATAACGTTACACGTTATATGGTAATGCTACATAACGTTATACGTTATATGGTAACAGTATATAACGTTATACGTTATATGGTAATGCTACATAACGTTATACGTTATATGGTAATGCTACATAACGTTATACGTTATATGGTAATGCTACATAACGTTATACGTTATATGGTAATGCTACATAACGTTATACATTATATGGTAATGCTACATAACGTTATACGTTATATGGTAACAGTATACAACGTTATACGTTATAAGGTAATAGTAAATAACGTTACACGTTATATGGTAATGCTACATAACGTTATACGTTATATGGTAATGCTACATAACGTTATACGTTATATGGTAATGCTACATAACGTAATACGTTATATGGTAATGCTACATAACGTTATACGTTATATGGTAATGCTACATAACGTTATACGTTATAACGTAACAGTATATATCGTTATACGTTATATGGTAATGCTACATAACGTTATACGTTATAAGGTAATGCTACATAACGTTATACATTATATGGTAATGCTACATAACGTTATACGTTATATGGTAACAGTATATAACGTTATACGTTATAAGGTAATGCTACATAACGTTATACATTATATGGTAATGCTACATAACGTTATACGTTATATGGTAACAGTATATAACGTTATACGTTATATGGTAATGCTACATAACGTTATACGTTATATGGTAATGCTACATAACGTTATACATTATATGGTAATGCTACATAACGTTATACGTTATATGGTAATGCTACATAACGTTATACGTTATATGGTAATGCTACATAACGTTATACGTTATATGGTAATGCTAGATAACGTTATACGTTATATGGTAATGCTACATAACGTTATACGTTATATGGTAATGCTAGATAACGTTATACGTTATATGGTAACAGTATATAACGTTATACGTTATATGGTAATGCTACATAACGTTATACGTTATATGGTAATGCTACATAACGTTATACGTTATATGGTAATGCTACATAACGTTATACGTTATATGGTAATGCTACATAACGTTATACACTATATGGTAATGCTACATGACGTTATACGTTATATGGTAACAGTATACAACGTTATACGTTATCAGGAGATAGTAAATAACGTTACACGTTATATGGTAATGCTACATAACGTTATACGTTATATGGTAATGCTACATAACGTTATACGTAATATGGTAATGCTACATAACGTTATACGTTATAATGTAACAGTATATAACGTTATACGTTATATGGTAATGCTACATAACGTTATACGTTATATGGTAATGCTACATAACGTTATACGTTATATGGTAATGCTACATAACGTTATACGTTATATGGTAACAGTATACAACGTTATACGTTATAAGGTAATAGTAAATAACGTTACACGTTATGTGGTAATGCTACATAACGTTATACGTTATATGGTAATGCTACATAACGTTATACGTTATATGGTAGTGCTACATAACGTCATACATTATATGGTAATGCTACATAACGTTATACGTTATATGGTAACAGTATACAACGTTATACGTTATAAGGAAATAGTAAATAACGTTACACGTTATATGGTATTGCTACATAACGTTATACGTTATATGGTAGTGCTACATAACGTTATACGTTATATGGTAATGCTACATAACGTTATACGTTATATGGTAATGCTACATAACGTTATACGTTATAACGTAACAGTATATAACGTTATACGTTATATGGTAATGCTACATAACGTTATACGTTATATGGTAATGCTACATAACGTTATACGTTATATGGTAATGCTACATAACGTTATACGTTATATGGTAATGCTACATAACGTTATACGTAATATGGTAATGCTACATAACGTTATACGTTATAATGTAACAGTATATAACGTTATACGTTATATGGTAATGCTACATAACGTTATACGTTATAATGTAACAGTATATAACGTTATACGTTATATGGTAATGCTACATAACGTTATACGTTATATGGTAATGCTACATAACGTTATACGTTATAACGTAACAGTATATAACGTTATACGTTATATGGTAATGCTACATAACGTTATACGTTATAAGGTAATGCTACATAACGTTATACGTTATATGGTAATGCTACATAACGTTATACGTTGTATGGTAATGCTACATAACGTTATACGTTATATGGTAACAGTATACAACGTTATACGTTATAAGGTAATAGTAAATAACGTTACACGTTATATGGTAATGCTACATAACGTTATACGTTATATGGTAATGCTACATAACGTTATACGTTATATGGTAATGCTAGATAACGTTATACGTTATATGGTAACAGTATATAACGTTATGCGTTATATGGTAATGCTACATAACGTTATACGTTATATGGTAATGCTAGATAACGATATACGTTATATGGTACTGCTACATAACGTTATACGTTATATGGTAATGCTAGATAACGTTATACGTTATATGGTAACAGTATATAACGTTATACGTTATATGGTAATGCTACATAACGTTACACGTTATATGGTAATGCTACATAACGTTATACATTATATGGTAATGCTACATAACGTTATACGTTATATGGTAATGCTACATAACGTTATACGTTATATGGTAATGCTACATAACGTTATACGTAATATGGTAATGCTACACAACGTTATACGTTATATGGTAATGCTACATAACGTTATACGTTATATGGTAATGCTACATAACGTTATACGTTATAACGTAACAGTATATAACGTTATACGTTATATGGTAATGCTACATAACGTTATACGTTATAAGGTAATGCTACATAACGTTATACATTATATGGTAAAGCTACATAACGTTATACGTTATATGGTAACAGTATATAACGTTATACGTTATATGGTAATGCTACATAACGTTATACGTTGTATGGTAATGCTACATAACGTTATACGTTATATGGTAACAGTATACAACGTTATACGTTATAAGGTAATAGTAAATAACGTTACACGTTATATGGTAATGCTACATAACGTTATACGTTATATGGTAATGCTACATAACGTTATACGTTATATGGTAATGCTAGATAACGTTATACGTTATATGGTAACAGTATATAACGTTATACGTTATATGGTAATGCTACATAACGTTATACGTAATATGGTAATGCTACATAACGTTATACGTTATATGGTAATGCTACATAACGTTATACGTTATATGGTAATGCTACATAACGTTATACGTTATATGGTAATGCTACATAACGTTATACCTTATATGGTAATGCTACATAACGTTATATGTTATATGGTAACAGTATACAACGTTATACGTTATAAGGTAATAGTAAATAACGTTACACGTTATGTGGTAATGCTACATAACGTTATACGTTATATGGTAATGCTACATAACGTTATACGTTATATGGTATTGCTACATAACGTTATACGTTATATGGTAATGCTACATAACGTTATACCTTATATGGTAATGCTACATAACGTTATACGTTATATGGTAACAGCATACAACGTTATACGTTATAAGGTAATAGTACATAACGTTACACGTTATATGGTAATGCTACATAACGTTATACGTTATATGGTAACAGTATATAACGTTATACGTTATATGGTAATGCTACATAACGTTATACGTTATATGGTAATGCTACATAACGTTATACGTTATATGGTAATGCTACATAACGTTATACGTTATATGGTAATGCTACATAACGTTATACATTATATGGTAATGCTACATAACGTTATACGTTATATGGTAACAGTATACAACGTTATACGTTATAAGGTAATAGTAAATAACGTTACACGTTATATGGTAATGCTACATAACGTTATACGTTATATGGTAATGCTACATAACGTTATACGTTATATGGTAAAGCTACATAACGTTATACGTTATATGGTAATGCTACATAACGTTATACATTATATGGTAATGCTACATAACGTTATACGTTATATGGTAACAGTATACAACGTTATACGTTATAAGGTAATATTAAATAACGTTACACGTTATATGGTAATGCTACATAACGTTATACGTTATATGGTAATGCTACATAACGATATACGTTATATGGTAATGCTACATAACGTAATACGTTATATGGTAATGCTACATAACGTTATACGTTATATGGTAATGCTACATAACGTTATACGTTATAAGGTAATGCTACATAACGTTATACGTTATATGGTAATGCTACATAACGTTATACGTTATATGGTAATGCTACATAACGTTATACGTTATATGGTAATGCTACATAACGTTATACGTAATATGGTAATGCTACATAACGTTATACGTTATATGGTAATGCTACATAACGTTATACGTAATATGGTAATGCTACATAACGTTACACGTTATAAGGTAACAGTATATAACGCTATACGTTATATGGTAATGCTACATAACGTTATACGTTATATGGTAATGCTACATAACGTTATACGTTATATGGTAATGCTACATGACGTTATACGTTATATGGTAATGCTACATAACGTTATACGTTATAACGTAACAGTATATATCGTTATACGTTATAAGGTAATAGTACATAACGTTACACGTTATATGGTAATGCTACATTACGATATACGTTACATGGTAATGCTACATAACGTTATACATTATATGGTAATGCTACATAACGTTATACGTTATATGTTAACAGTATATAACGTTATACGTTATATGGTAATGCTACATAACGTTATACGTTATATGGTAATGCTACATAACGTTGTACCTTATATGGTAATGCTACATAACGTTATACGTTATATGGTAACAGCATACAACGTTATACGTTATAAGGTAATAGTACATAACGTTACACGTTATATGGTAATGCTACATAACGTTATACGTTATATGGTAACAGTATATAACGTTATACGTTATATGGTAATGCTACATAACGTTATACGTTATATGGTAATGCTACATAACGTTATACGTTATATGGTAATGCTACATAACGTTATACGTTATATGGTAATGCTACATAACGTTATACATTATATGGTAATGCTACATAACGTTATACGTTATATGGTAACAGTATACAACGTTATACGTTATAAGGTAATAGTAAATAACGTTACACGTTATATGGTAATGCTACATAACGTTATACGTTATATGGTAATGCTACATAACGTTATACGTTATATGGTAAAGCTACATAACGTTATACGTTATATGGTAATGCTACATAACGTTATACATTATATGGTGATGCTACATAACGTTATACGTTATATGGTAACAGTATACAACGTTATACGTTATAAGGTAATATTAAATAACGTTACACGTTATATGGTAATGCTACATAACGTTATACGTTATATGGTAATGCTACATAACGATATACGTTATATGGTAATGCTACATAACGTAATACGTTATATGGTAATGCTACATAACGTTATACGTTATATGGTAATGCTACATAACGTTATACGTTATAAGGTAATGCTACATAACGTTATACGTTATATGGTAATGCTACATAACGTTATACGTTATATGGTAATGCTACATAACGTTATACGTTATATGGTAATGCTACATAACGTTATACGTTATATGGTAATGCTACATAACGTTATACGTTATATGGTAATGCTACATAACGTTATACGTAATATGGTAATGCTACATAACGTTACACGTTATAAGGTAACAGTATATAACGTTATACGTTATATGGTAATGCTACATAACGTTATACGTTATATGGTAATGCTACATAACGTTATACGTTATATGGTAATGCTACATAACGTTATACGTTATAACGTAACAGTATATATCGTTATACGTTATATGGTAATGCTACATAACGTTATACGTTATAAGGTAATGCTACATAACGTTATACATTATATGGTAATGCTACATAACGTTATACGTTATATGGTAACAGTATATAACGTTATACGTTATATGGTAATGCTACATAACGTTATACGTTGTATGGTAATGCTACATAACGTTATACGTTATATGGTAACAGTATACAACGTTATACGTTATAAGGTAATAGTAAATAACGTTACACGTTATATGGTAATGCTACATAACGTTATACGTTATATGGTAATGCTACATAACGTTATACCTTATATGGTAATGCTACATAACGTTATACGTTATATGGTAACAGCATACAACGTTATACGTTATAAGGTAATAGTACATAACGTTACACGTTATATGGTAATGCTACATAACGTTATACGTTATATGGTAACAGTATATAACGTTATACGTTATATGGTAATGCTACATAACGTTATACGTTATATGGTAATGCTACATAACGTTATACGTTATCTGGTAATGCTACATAACGTTATACGTTATATGGTAATGCTACATAACGTTATACATTATATGGTAATGCTACATGACGTTATACGTTATATGGTAACAGTATACAACGTTATACGTTATAAGGTAATAGTAAATAACGTTACACGTTATATGGTAATGCTACATAACGTTATACGTTATATGGTAATGCTACATAACGTTATACGTTATATGGTAAAGCTACATAACGTTATACGTTATATGGTAATGCTACATAACGTTATACATTATATGGTAATGCTACATAACGTTATACGTTATATGGTAACAGTATACAACGTTATACGTTATAAGGTAATATTAAATAACGTTACACGTTATATGGTAATGCTACATAACGTTATACGTTATATGGTAATGCTACATAACGTTATACGTTATATGGTAATGCTACATAACGTAATACGTTATATGGTAATGCTACATAACGTTATACGTTATATGGTAATGCTACATAACGTTATACGTTATAAGGTAATGCTACATAACGTTATACGTTATATGGTAATGCTACATAACGTTATACGTTATATGGTAATGCTACATAACGTTATACGTTATATGGTAATGCTACATAACGTTATACGTTATATGGTAATGCTACATAACGTTATACGTTATATGGTAATGCTACATAACGTTATACGTAATATGGTAATGCGACATAACGTTATACGTTATAAGGTAACAGTATATAACGTTATACGTTATATGGTAATGCTACATAACGTTATACGTTATATGGTAATGCTACATAACGTTATACGTTATATGGTAATGCTACATAACGTTATACGTTATATGGTAATGCTACATAACGTTATACGTTATAACGTAACAGTATATATCGTTATACGTTATATGGTACTGCTACATAACGTTATACGTTATAAGGTAATGCTACATAACGTTATACATTATATGGTAATGCTACATAACGTTATACGTTATATGGTAACAGTATATAACGTTATACGTTATATGGTAATGCTACATAACGTTATACGTTGTATGGTAATGCTACATAACGTTATACGTTATATGGTAACAGTATACAACGTTATACGTTATAAGGTAATAGTAAATAACGTTACACGTTATATGGTAATGCTACATAACGTTATACGTTATATGGTAATGCTACATAACGTTATACGTTATATGGTATTGCTAGATAACGTTATACGTTATATGGTAACAGTATATAACGTTATACGTTATATGGTAATGCTACATAACGTTATACGTTATATGGTAATGCTACGTAACGTTATACGTTATATGGTAATGCTACATAACGTTATACGTTATATGGTAATGCTACATAACGTTATACATTATATGGTAATGCTACATAACGTTATACGTTATATGGTAACAGTATACAACGTTATACGTTATAAGGAAATAGTAAATAACGTTACACGTTATATGGTAAAGCTACATAACGGTATACGTTATATGGTAATGCTACATAACGTTATACGTTATATGGTAATGCTGCATAACGTTATACGTTATATGGTAATGCTACATAACGTTATACGTTATATGGTAATGCTAGATAACGTTATACGTTATATGGTAATGCTACATAACGTTATACGTTATATGGTAATGCTAGATAACGTTATACGTTATATGGTAACAGTATATAACGTTATACGTTATATGGTAATGCTACATAACGTTATACGTTATATGGTAATGCTAGATAACGTTATACGTTATATGGTAATGCTACATAACGTTATACGTTATATGGTAATGCTAGATAACGTTATACGTTATATGGTAACAATATACAACGTTATACGTTATAAGGAAATAGTAAATAACGTTACACGTTATATGGTAATGCTACATAACGTTATACGTTATATGGTAATGCTACATAACGTTATACGTTATATGGTAATGCTACATAACGTTATACACTATATGGTAATGCTACATAACGTTATACGTTATATGGTAACAGTATACAACGTTATACGTTATAAGGAGATAGTAAATAACGTTACACGTTATATGGTAATGCTACATAACGTTATACGTTATATGGTAATGCTACATAACGTTATACGTAATATGGTAATGCTACATAACGTTATACGTTATAATGTAACAGTATATAACGTTATACGTTATATGGTAATGCTACATAACGTTATACGTTATATGGTAATGCTACATAACGTTATACGTTATATGGTAACAATATACAACGTTATACGTTATAAGGAAATAGTAAATAACGTTACACGTTATATGGTATTGCTACATAACGTTATACGTTATATGGTAATGCTACATAACGTTATACGTTATATGGTAATGCTACATAACGTAATACGTTATATGGTAATGCTACATAACGTTATACGTTATGTGGTAATGCTACATAACGTAATACGTTATATGGTAATGCTACATAACGTTATACCTTATATGGTAATGCTACATAACCTTATACGTTATATGGTAACAGTATACAACGTTATACGTTATAAGGTAATAGTACATAACGTTACACGTTATATGGTAATGGTACATAACGTTATACGTTATATGTTAACAGTATATAACGTTATACGTTATATGGTAATGCTACATAACGTTATACGTTATATGGTAATGCTACATAACGTTATACGTTATATGGTAATGCTACATAACGTTATACGTTATATGGTAATGCTACATAACGTTATACATTATATGGTAATGCTACATAACGTTATACGTTATATGGTAACAGTATACAACGTTATACGTTATAAGGTAATATTAAATAACGTTACACGTTATATGGTAATGCTACATAACGTTATACGTTATATGGTAATGCTACATAACGTTATACGTTATATGGTAATGCTACATAACTTAATACGTTATATGGTAATGCTACATAACGTTATACGTTATATGGTAATGCTACATAACGATATACGTTATAAGGTAATGCTACATAACGTTATACATTAAATGGTAATGCTACATAACGTTATACGTTATATGGTAATGCTACATAACGTCATACGTTATATGGTAATGCTACACAACGTTATACGTTATATGGTAATGCTACATAACGTTATACGTTATATGGTAATGCTACATAACGTTATACGTTATAAGGTAATGCTACATAACGTTATACATTATATGGTAATGCTACATAACGTTATACGTTATATGGTAACAGTATATAACGTTATACGTTATTTGGTAATGCTACATAACGTTATACGTTGTATGGTAATGCTACATAACGTTATACGTTATATGGTAACAGTATACAACGTTATACGTTATAAGGTAATAGTAAATAACGTTACACGTTATATGGTAATGCTACATAACGTTATACGTTATATGGTAATGCTACATAACGTTATACGTTATATGGTAATGCTACATAACGTTATACATTATATGGTAATGCTACATAACGTTATACGTTATATGGTAACAGTATACAACGTTATACGTTATAAGGAAATAGTAAATAACCTTACACGTTATATGGTAATGCTACATAACGTTATACGTTATATGGTAATGCTACATAACGTTATACGTTATATGGTAATGCTACATAACGTTATACGTTATATGGTAATGCAACATAACGTTATACGTTATATGGTAATGCTACATAACGTTATAGGTTATATGGTAACAGTATATAACGTTATACGTTATATGGTAATGCTACATAACGTTATACATTATATGGTAATGCTACATAACGTTATATGTTATATGGTAACAGTATACAACGTTATACGTTATAAGGTAATAGTAAATAACGTTACACGTTATGTGGTAATGCTACATAACGTTATACGTTATATGGTAATGCTACATAACGTTATACGTTATATGGTAATGCTACATAACGTTATACGTTATATGGTAATGCTACATAACGTTATACCTTATATGGTAATGCTACATAACCTTATACGTTATATGGTAACAGTATACAACGTTATACGTTATAAGGTAATAGTACATAACGTTACACGTTATATGGTAATGCTACATAACGTTATACGTTATATGGTAACAGTATATAACGTTATACGTTATATGGTAATGCTACATAACGTTATACGTTATATGGTAATGCTACATAACGTTATACGTTATATGGTAATGCTACATAACGTTATACGTTATATGGTAATGCTACATAACGTTATACGTTATATGGTAATGCTACATAACGTTATACGTTATATGGTAATGCTACATAACGTTATACATTATATGGTAATGCTACATAACGTTATACGTTATATGGTAACAGTATACAACGTTATACGTTATAAGGTAATATTAAATAACGTTACACGTTACATGGTAATGCTACATAACGTTATACGTTATATGGTAATGCTACATAACGTTATACGTTATATGGTAATGCTACATAACGTAATACGTTATATGGTAATGCTACATAACGTTATACGTTATATGGTAATGCTACAAAACGATATACGTTATAAGGTAATGGTACATAACGTTATACATTATATGGTAATGCTACATAACGTTATACGTTATATGGTAATGCTACATAACGTTATACGTAATATGGTAATGCTACATAACGTTATACGTTATAATGTAACAGTATATAACGTTATACGTTATATGGTAATGCTACATAACGTTATACGTTATATGGTAACAGTATACAACGTTATACGTTATAAGGAGATAGTAAATAACGATACACGTTATATGGTAATGCTACATAACGTTATACGTTATATGGTAATGCTACATAACGTTATACGTAATATGGTAATGCTACATAACGTTATACGTTATAATGTAACAGTATATAACGTTATACGTTATATGGTAATGCTACATAACGTTATACGTTATATGGTAATGCTACATAACGTTATACGTTATATGGTAACAGTATACAACGTTATACGTTATAAGGAAATAGTAAATAACGTTACACGTTATATGGTATTGCTACATAACGTTATACGTTATATGGTAATGCTACATAACGTTATACGTTATATGGTAATGCTACATAACGTAATACGTTATATGGTAATGCTACATAACGTTATACGTTATGTGGTAATGCTACATAACGTAATACGTTATCTGGTACTGCTACATAACGTTATACCTTATATGGTAATGCTACATAACCTTATACGTTATATGGTAACAGTATACAACGTTATACGTTATAAGGTAATAGTACATAACGTTACACGTTATATGGTAATGGTACATAACGTTATACGTTATATGGTAACAGTATATAACGTTATACGTTATATGGTAATGCTACATAACGTTATACGTTATATGGTAATGCTACATAACGTTATACGTTATATGGTAATGCTACATAACGTTATACGTTATATGGTAATGCTACATAACGTTATACATTATATGGTAATGCTACATAACGTTATACGTTATATGGTAACACTATACAACGTTATACGTTATAAGGTAATATTAAATAACGTTACACGTTATATGGTAATGCTACATAACGTTATACGTTATATGGTAATGCTACATAACGTTATACGTTATATGGTAATGCTACATAACGTAATACGTTATATGGTAATGCTACATAACGTTATACGTTATATGGTAATGCTACATAACGATATACGTTATAAGGTAATGCTACATAACGTTATACATTATATGGTAATGCTACATAACGTTATACGTTATATGGTAATGCTACATAACGTCATACGTTATATGGTAATGCTACATAACGTTATACGTTATATGGTAATGCTACATAACGTTATACGTTATATGGTAATGCTACATAACGTTATACGTTATAAGGTAATGCTACATAACGATATACATTATATGGTAATGCTACATAACGTTATACGTTATAAGGTAATGCTACATAACGTTATACATTATATGGTAATGCTACATAACGTTATACGTTATATGGTAACAGTATACAACGTTATACGTTATAGGGTAATAGTAAATAACGTTACACGTTATATGGTAATGCTACATAACGTTATACGTTATATGGTAATGCTACATAACGTTATACGTTATATGGCATTGCTACATAACGGTATACGTTATATGGTAATGCTACATAACGTTATACGTTATATGGTAATGCTACATAACGTTATACGTTATATGGTAATGCTACATAACGTTATACATTATATGGTAATGCTACATAACGTTATACGTTATATGGTAACAGTATACAACGTTATACGTTATAAGGAAATAGTAAATAACCTTACACGTTATATGGTAATGCTTCATAACGTTATACGTTATATGGTAATGCTACATAACGTTATACGTTATATGGTAATGCTACATAACATTATACGTTATATGGTAATGCTACATAACGTTATACGTTATATGGTAATGCTACATAACGTTATACGTTATATGGTAATGCTACATAACGTTATACGTTATAACGTAACAGTATATAACGTTATACGTTATATGGTAATGCTAGATAACGTTATACGTTATAAGGTAATGCTACATAACGTTATACATTATATGGTAATGCTACATAACGTTATACGTTATATGGTAATGCTACATAACGTTATACGTTATATGGTAATGCAACATAACGTTATACGTTATATGGTAATGCTACATAACGTTATAGGTTATATGGTAACAGTATATAACGTTATACGTTATATGGTAATGCTACATAACGTTATACATAATATGGTAATGCTACATAACGTTATATGTTATATGGTAACAGTATACAACGTTATACGTTATAAGGTAATAGTAAATAACGTTACACGTTATGTGGTAATGCTACATAACGTTATACGTTATATGGTAATGCTACATAACGTTATACGTTATATGGTAATGCTACATAACGTTATACGTTATATGATAATGCTACATAACGTTATACCTTATATGGTAATGCTACATAACCTTATACGTTATATGGTAACAGTATACAACGTTATACGTTATAAGGTAATAGTACATAACGTTACACGTTATATGGTAATGCTACATAACGTTATACGTTATATGGTAACAGTATGTAACGTTGTACGTTATATGGTAATGCTACATAACGTTATACGTTATATGGTAATGCTACATAACGTTATACGCTATATGGTAATGCTACATAACGTTATACGTTATATGGTAATGCTACATAACGTTATACATTATATGGTAATGCTACATAACGTTATACGTTATATGGTAACAGTATACAACGTTATACGTTATAAGGTAATATTAAATAACGTTACACGTTATATGGTAATGCTACATAACGTTATACGTTTTATGGTAATGCTACATAACGTTACACGTTATATGGTAATGCTACATAACGTTATACATTATATGGTAATGCTACATAACGTTATACGTTATATGGTAAAGCTACATAACGTCATACGTTATATGGTAATGCTACATAACGTTATACGTTATATGGTAATGCTACATAACGTTATACGTTATATGGTAATGCTACATAACGTTATACGTTATATGGTAATGCTACATAACGTTATACATTATATGGTAATGCTACATAACGTTATACGTTATATGGTAACAGTATACAACGTTATACGTTGTAAGGAAATAGTAAATAACGTTACACGTTATATGGTAATGCTACATACCGGTACACGTTATATGGTAATGCTACATAACGTTATACGTTATATGGTAATGCTACATAACGTTATACGTTATATGGTAATGCTACATAACGTTATACGTTATATGGTAACAGTATACAACGTTATACGTTGTAAGGAAATAGTAAATAACGTTACACGTTATATGGTAATGCTACATAACGGTATACGTTATATGGTAATGCTACATAACGTTATACGTTATATGGTAATGCTACATAACGTTATACATTGTATGGTAATGCTACATAACGTTATACGTTATATGGTAACAGTATACAACGTTATACGTTATAAGGAAATAGTAAATAACGTTACACGTTATATGGTAATGCTACATAACGGTATACGTTATATGGTAATGCTACATAATGTTATACGTTATATGGTAATGCTACATAACGTTATACGTTATATGGTAATGCTACATAACGTTGTACATTATATGGTAATGCTACATAACGTTATATGTTATATGGTAACAGTATACAACGTTATACGTTATAAGGTAATAGTAAATAACGTTACACGTTATGTGGTAATGCTACATAACGTTATACGTTATATGGTAATGCTACATAACGTTATACGTTATATGGTAATGCTACATAACGTTATACGTTATATGGTAATGCTACATAACGTTATACATTATATGGTAATGCTACATAACGTTATACGTTATAAGGTAATGCTACATAACGTTATACATTATATGGTAATGCTACATAACGTTATACGTTATATGGTAATGCTACATAACGTTATACGTAATATGGTAATGCTACATAACGTTATACGTTATAATGTAACAGTATATAACGTTATACGTTATATGGTAATGCTACATAACGTTATACGTTATAATGTAACAGTATATAACGGTGTACGTTATATGGTAATGCTACATAACGTTATACGTTATATGGTAATGCTACATAACGTTATACGTTATAACGTAACAGTATATAACGTTATACGTTATATGGTAATGCGACATAACGTTATACGTTATATGGTAATGCTACATAACGTTATACGTTATAACGTAACAGTATATAACGTTATACGTTATATGGTAATGCTACATAACGTTATACGTTATATGGTAATGCTACATAACGTTATACGTTATATGGTAATGCTACATAACGTTATACATTATATGGTAATGCTACATAACGTTATACGTTATAAGGTAATGCTACATAACGTTATACATTATATGGTAATGCTACATAACGTTATACGTTATATGGTAATGCTACATAACGTTATACGTAATATGGTAATGCTACATAACGTTATACGTTATAATGTAACAGTATATAACGTTATACGTTATATGGTAATGCTACATAACGTTATACGTTATAATGTAACAGTATATAACGTTATACGTTATATGGTAATGCTACATAACGTTATACGTTATATGGTAATGCTACATAACGTTATACGTTATAACGTAACAGTATATAACGTTATACGTTATATGGTAATGCTACATAACGTTATACGTTATATGGTAATGCTACATAACGTTATACGTTATATGGTAATGCAACATAACGTTATACGTTATATGGTAATGCTACATAACGTTATAGGTTATATGGTAACAGTATATAACGTTATACGTTATATGGTAATGCTACATAACGCTATACGTTATATGGTAACAGTATACAACGTTATACGTTATAAGGTAATAGTAAATAACGTTACACGTTATATGGTAACGCTACATAACGTTATACGTTATATGGTAATGCTACATAACGTTATACGTTATATGGTAATGCTACATAACGTTATACATTATATGGTAATGCTACATAACGTTATACGTTATATGGTAACAGTATATAACGTTATACGTTATATGGTAATGCTACATAACGTTATACGTTATATGGTAATGCTACATAACGTTATACGTTATATGGTAATGCTACATAACGTTATACGTTATATGGTAATGCTACATAACGTTATACATTATATGGTAATGCTACATAACGTTATAAGTTATATGGTAACAGTATACAACGTTATACGTTATAAGGTAATATTAAATAACGTTACACGTTATATGGTAATGCTACATAACGTTATACGTTATATGGTAATGCTACATAACGTTATACGTTATATGGTAATGCTACATAACGTAATACGTTATATGGTAATGCTACATAACGTTATACGTTATATGGTAATGCTACATAACGATATACGTTATAAGGTAATGCTACATAACGTTATACATTATATGGTAATGCTACATAACGTTATACGTTATATGGTAATGCTACATAACGTTATACGTTATATGGTAATGCTACATAACGTTATACGTTATATGGTAATGCTACATAACGTTATACGTTATATGGTAATGCTACATAACGTTATACGTAATATGGTAATGCTACATAACGTTATACGTTATAAGGTAATATTAAATAACGTTACACGTTATATGGAAATGCTACATAACGTTATACGTTATATGGTAATGCTACATAACGTTATACGTTATATGGTAATGCTACATAACGTAATACGTTATATGGTAATGCTACATAACGTTATACGTTATATGGTAATGCTACATAACGATATACGTTATAAGGTAATGCTACATAACGTTATACATTATATGGTAATGCTACATAACGTTATACGTTATATGGTAATGCTACATAACGTTATACGTTATATGGTAATGCTACATAACGTTATACGTTATATGGTAATGCTAAATAACGTTATACGTTATATGGTAATGCTACATAACGTTATACGTAATATGGTAATGCTACATAACGTTATACGTTATAATGTAACAGTATATAACGTTATACGTTATATGGTAATGCTACATAACGTTATACGTTATAATGTAACAGTATATAACGTTATACGTTATATGGTAATGCTACATAACGATATACGTTATAAGGTAATGCTACATAACGTTATACATTATATGGTAATGCTACATAACGTTATACGTTATATGGTAATGCTACATAACGTTATACGTTATATGGTAATGCTACATAACGTTATACGTTATATGGTAATGCTACATAACGTTATACGTTATATGGTAATGCGACATAACGTTATACGTAATATGGTAATGCTACATAACGTTATACGTTATAATGTAACAGTATATAACGTTATACGTTAGATGGTAATGCTACATAACGTTATACGTTATAATGTAACAGTATATAACGTTATACGTTATATGGTAATGCTACATAACGTTATACGTTATATGGTAATGCTACATAACGTTATACGTTATATGGTAATGCAACATAACGTTATACGTTATATGGTAATGCTACATAACGTTATAGGTTATATGGTAACAGTATATAACGTTATACGTTATATGGTAATGCTACATAACGCTATACGTTATATGGTAATGCTACATAACGTTATACGTTATATGGTAATGCTACATAACGTTATACGTAATATGGTAATGCTACATAACGTTATACGTTATAATGTAACAGTATATAACGTTATACGTTATATGGTAATGCTACATAACGTTATACGTTATATGGTAATGCTACATAACGTTATACGTTATAACGTAACAGTATATAACGTTATACGTTATATGGTAATGCTACATAACGTTATACGTTATAAGGTAATGCTACATAATGTTATACATTATATGGTAATGCTACGTAACGTTATACGTTATATGGTAATGCTACATAACGTTATACGTTATATGGTAATGCAACATAACGTTATACGTTATATGGTAATGCTACATAACGTTATAGGTTATATGGTAACAGTATATAACGTTATACGTTATATGGTAATGCTACATAACGTTATACGTTATATGGTAACAGTATACAACGTTATACGTTATAAGGTAATAGTAAATAACGTTACACGTTATATGGTAACGCTACATAACGTTATACGTTATATGGTAATGCTACATAACGTTATACGTTGTATGGTAACAGTATATAACGTTATACGTTATATGGTAATGCTACATAACGTTATACGTTATATGGTAATGCTACATAACGTTATACGTTATATGGTAATGCTACATAACGTTATACGTTATATGGTAATGCTACATAACGTTATACATTATATGGTAATGCTACATAACGTTATACGTTATATGGTAACAGTATACAACGTTATGCGTTATAAGGTAATATTAAATAACGTTACACGTTATATGGTAATGCTACATAACGTTATACGTTATATGGTAATGCTACATAACGTTATACGTTATATGGTAATGCTACATAACGTAATACGTTATATGGAAATGCTACATAACGTTATACGTTATATGGTAATGCTACATAACGATATACGTTATAAGGTAATGCTACATAACGTTATACATTATATGGTAATGCTACATAACGTTATACGTTATATGGTAATGCTACATAACGTCATACGTTATATGGTAATGCTACATAACGTTATACGTTATATGGTAATGCCACATAACGTTGTACGTTATATGGTAATGCTACATAACGTTATACGTTATAAGGTAATGTTACATAACGTTATACATTATATGGTAATGCTACATAACGTTATACGTTATTTGGGTAACAGTATATAACGTTATACGTTATTTGGTAATGCTACATAACGTTATACGTTGTATGGTAATGCTACATAACGTTATACGTTATATGGTAACAGTATACAACGTTATACGTTATCAGGTAATAGTAAATAACGTTACACGTTATACGGTAACGCTACATAACGTTATACGTTATATGGTAATGCTACATAACGTTATACGTTATATGGTAATGCTACATAACGTTATACATTATATGGTAATGCTACATAACGTTATACGTTATATGGTAACAGTATATAACGTTATACGTTATATGGTAATGCTACATAACGTTATACGTTATATGGTAATGCTACATAACGTTATACGTTATATGGCATTGCTAGATAACGTTATACGTTATATGGTAACAGTATATAACGTTATACGTTATCTGGTAATGCTACATAACGATATACGTTATATGGTAATGCTACATAACGTTATACGTTATGTGGTAATGCTACATAACGTTATACGTTATATGGTAATGCTACATAACGTTATACATTATATGGTAATGCTACATAACGTTATACGTTATATGGTAACAGTATACAACGTTATACGTTGTAAGGAAATAGTAAATATCGTTACACGTTATATGGTAATGCTATATAACGGTATACGTTATATGGTAATGCTACATAACGTTATACGTTATATGGTAATGCTACATAACGTTATACGTTATATGGTAATGCTACACAACGTTATACGTTATAAGGTAATAGTAAATAACGTTACACGTTATATGGTAATGCGACATAACGTTATACGTTATATGGTAATGCTACATAACGTTATACGTTATATGGTAATGCTACATAACGTTATACGTTATATGGCATTGCTACATAACGTAATACGTTATATGGTAATGCTACATAACGTTATACGTTATATGGTAATGCTACATAACGTTATACGTTGTATGGTAACAGTATATAACGTTATACGTTATATGGTAATGCTACATAACGTTATACGTTATATGGTAATGCTACATAACGTTATGCGTTATATGGTAATGCTACATAACGTTATACGTTATATGGTAATGCTACATAACGTTATACATTATATGGTAATGCTACATAACGTTATAGGTTATATGGTAACAGTATACAACGTTATGCGTTATAAGGTAATATTAAATAACGTTACACGTTTTATGGTAATGCTACATAACGTTATACGTTATATGGTAATGCTACATAACGTTATACGTTATATGGTAATGCTACATAACGTAATACGTTATATGGTAATGCTACATAACGTTATACGTTATATGGTAATGCTACATAACGATATACGTTATAAGGTAATGCTACATAACGTTATACATTATATGGTAATGCTACATAACGTTATACGTTATATGGTAATGCTACATAACGTCATACGTTATATGGTAATGCTACATAACGTTATACGTTATATGGTAATGCCACATAACGTTGTACGTTATATGGTAATGCTACATAACGTTATACGTTATAACGTAATGTTACATAACGTTATACATTATATGGTAATGCTACATAACGTTATACGTTATTTGGGTAACAGTATATAACGTTATACGTTATTTGGTAATGCTACATAACGTTATACGTTGTATGGTAATGCTACATAACGTTATACGTTATATGGTAACAGTATACAACGTTATACGTTATCAGGTAATAGTAAATAACGTTACACGTTATATGGTAACGCTACATAACGTTATACGTTATATGGTAATGCTACATAACGTAATACGTTATATGGTAATGCTACATAACGTTATACGTTATATGGTAATGCTACATAACGATATACGTTATAAGGTAATGCTACATAACGTTATACATTATATGGTAATGCTACATAACGTTATACGTTATATGGTAATGCTACATAACGTCATACGTTATATGGTAATGCTACATAACGTTATACTTTATATGGTAACAGTATACAACGTTATACGTTATAAGGTAATAGTAAATAACGTTACACGTTATATGGTAATGCGACATAACGTTATACGTTATATGGTAATGCTACATAACGTTATACGTTATATGGTAATGCTACATAACGTTATACGTTATATGGCATTGCTACATAACGTAATACGTTATATGGTAATGCTACATAACGTTATACGTTATATGGTAATGCTACACAACGTTATACGTTATAAGGTAATAGTAAATAACGTTACACGTTTTATGGTAATGCGACATAACGTTATACCTTATATGGTAATGCTACATAACGTTATACGTTATATGGTAACAGTATACAACGTTATACGTTATAAGGTAATAGTACATAACGTTACACGTTATATGGTAACGCTACATAACGTTATACGTTATATGGTAACAGTATATAACGTTATACGTTATATGGTAATGCTACATAACGTTATACGTTATATGGTAATGCTACATAACGTTATACGTTATATGGTAATGCTACATAACGTTATACGTTATATGGTAATGCTACATAACGTTATACGTAATATGGTAATGCTACATAACGTTATACGTTATAAGGTAACAGTATATAACGTTATACGTTATATGGTATTGCTACATAACGTTATACGTTATATGGTAATGCTACATAACGTTATACGTTATATGGTAATGCTACATAACGTTATACGTTATATGGTAATGCTACATAACGTTATACGTTATATGGTAACAGTATATAACGTTATACGTTATATGGTAATGCTACATAACGTTATACGTTATATGGTAATGCTACATAACGTTATACCTTATATGGTAATGCTACATAACGTTATACGTTATATGGTAACAGTATACAACGTTATACGTTATAAGGTAATAGTACATAACGTTACACGTTATATGTTAACGCTACATAACGTTATACGTTATATGGTAACAGTATATAACGTTATACGTTATATGGTAATGCTACATAACGTTATACGTTATATGGTAATGCTACATAACGTTATACGTTATATGGTAATGCTACATAACGTTATACGTTATATGGTAATGCTACATAACGTTATACGTAATATGGTAATGCTACATAACGTTATACGTTATAAGGTAACAGTATATAACGTTATACGTTATATGGTAATGCTACATAACGTTATACGTTATATGGTAATGCTACATAACGTTATACGTTATATGGTAATGCTACATAACGTTATACGTTATATGGTAATGCTACATAACGTTATACATTATATGGTAATGCTACATAACGTTATACGTTATATGGTAACAGTATACAACGTTATACGTTGTAAGGAAATAGTAAATAACGTTACACGTTATATGGTAATGCTATATAACGGTATACGTTATATGGTAATGCTACATAACGTTATACGTTATATGGTAATGCTACATAACGTTATACGTTATATGGTAATGCTACATAACGTTATACATTATATGGTAATGCTACATAACGTTCTATGTTATATGGTAACAGTATACAACGTTATACGTTATAAGGTAATAGTAAATAACGTTACACGTTATATGGTAATGCTACATAACGTTATACGTTATATGGTAATGCTACATAACGTAATACGTTATATGGTAATGCTACATAACGTTATACGTTATATGGTAATGCTACACAACGTTATACGTTATAAGGTAATAGTAAATAACGTTACACGTTATATGGTAATGCGACATAACGTTATACGTTATATGGTAATGCTACATAACGTTATACGTTAAATGGTAATGCTACATAACGTTATACATTATATGTTAATGCTACATAACGTTATACGTTATATGGTAACAGTATACAACGTTATACGTTATAAGGTAATAGTAAATAACGTTACACGTTATATGGTAATGCTACATAACGTTATACGTTATATGGGAATGCTACATAACGTTATACGTTATATGGTAACAGTATATAACGTTATACGTTATATGGTAATGCTACATAACGTTATACGTTATATGGTAATGCTACATAACGTTATACCCTATATGGTAGTGCTACATAACGTTATACGTTATATGGTAATGCTACATAACGTTATACGTTATATGGGAATGCTACATAACGTTATACGTTATATGGTAACAGTATATAACGTTATACGTTATATGGTAATGCTACATAACGTTATACGTTATATGGTAATGCTACATAACGTTATACCCTATATGGTAATGCTACATAACGTTATACGTTATATGGTAACAGTATACAACGTTATACGTTATAAGGTAATAGTACATAACGTTACACGTTATATGGTAACGCTACATAACGTTATACGTTATATGGTAACAGTATATAACGTTATACGTTATATGGTAATGCTACATAACGTTATGCGTTATATGGTAATGCTACATAACGTTATACGTTATATGGTAATGCTACATAACGTTATACGTTATATGGTAATGCTACATAACGTTATACGTAATATGGTAATGCTACATAACGTTATACGTTATAAGGTAACAGTATATAACGTTATACGTTATATGGTAATGCTACATAACGTTATACGTTATATGGTAATGCTACATAACGTTATACGTTATATGGTAATGCTACATAACGTTATACGTTATATGGTAATGCTACATAACGTTATACGATATATGGTAATGCTACATAACGTTATACGTTATAACGTAACAGTATATAACGTTATACGTTATATGGTAATGCTACATAACGTTATACGTTATAAGGTAATGCTACATAACGTTATACATTATATGGTAATGCTACATAACGTTATACGTTATATGGTAACAGTATATAACGTTATACGTTATTTGGTAATGCTACATAACGTTATACGTTGTATGGTAATGCTACATAACGTTATACGTTATATGGTAACAGTATACAACGTTATACGTTATAAGGTAATAGTAAGTAACGTTACACGTTACATGGTAATGCTACATAACGTTATACGTTATATGGTAATGCTACATAACGTTATACGTTATATGGCATTGCTAGATAACGTTATACGTTATATGGTAACAGTATATAACGTTATACGTTATATGGTAATGCTACATAACGTTATACGTTATATGGTAATGCTACATAACGTTATACGTTATGTGGTAATGCTACATAACGTTATACGTTATATGGTAATGCTACATAACGTTATACATTATATGGTAATGCTACATAACGTTATACGTTATATGGTAACAGTATACAACGTTATACGTTATAAGGAAATAGTAAATAACGTTACACGTTATATGGTAATGCTACATAACGGTATACGTTATATGGTAATGCTACATAACGTTATACGTTATATGGTAATGCTACATAACGTTATACGTTATATGGTAATGCTACATAACGTTATACGTTATATGGTAATGCTAGATAACGTTATACGTTATATGGTAATGCTACATAACGTTATACGTTATATGGTAATGCTAGATAACGTTATACGTTATATGGTAACAGTATATAACGTTATACGTTATATGGTAATGCTACATAACGTTATACGTTATATGGTAATGCTACATAACGTTATACGTTATATGGTAATGCTACATAACGTTATACGTTATATGGTAATGCTACATAACGTTATACACTATATGGTAATGCTACATAACGTTATACGTTATATGGTAACAGTATACAACGTTATACGTTATAAGGAGATAGTAAATAACGTTACACGTTATATGGTAATGCTACATAACGTTATACGTTATATGGTAATGCTACATAACGTTATACGTAATATGGTAATGCTACATAACGTTATACGTTATGATGTAACAGTATATAACGTTATACGTTAAATGGTAATGCTACATAACGTTATACGTTATATGGTAATGCTACATAACGTTATACGTTATATGGTAACAGTATACAACGTTATACGTTATAAGGTAATAGTAAATAACGTTACACGTTATATGGTAATGCTACATAACGTTATACTTTATATGGTAATGCTACATAACGTTATACGTTATATGGTAATGCTACATAACGTTATACATTATATGGTAATGCTACATAACGTTATACGTTATATGGTAACAGTATACAACGTTATACGTTATAAGGAAATAGTAAATAACGTTACACGTTATATGGTATTGCTACATAACGTTATACGTTATATGGTAATGCTACATAACGTTATACGTTATATGGTAATGCTACATAACGTTATACGTTATATGGTAATGCTACATAACGTTATACGTTATGTGGTAATGCTACATAACGTTATACGTTATAACGTAACAGTATATAGCGTTATACGTAATATGGTAATGCTACATAACGTTATACGTTATAAGGTAATGCTACATAACGTTATACATTATATGGTAATGCTACATAACGTTATACGTTATATGGTAATGCTACATAACGTTATACGTTATATGGTAATGCTACATAACGTTATACGTTATATGGTAATGCTACATAACGTTATACGTTATATGGTAATGCTACATAACGTTATACGTAATATGGTAATGCTACATAACGTTATACGTTATAATGTAACAGTATGTAACGTTATACGTTATATGGTAATGCTACATAACGTTATACGTTATATGGTAATGCTACATAACGTTATACGTTATAACGTAACAGTATATAACGTTATACGTTATATGGTAATGCTACATGACGTTATACGTTATAAGGTAATGCTACATAACGTTATACATTATATGGTAATGCTACATAACGTTTACGTTATATGGTAATGCTACATAACGTTATACGTTATATGGTAATGCAACATAACGTTATACGTTATATGGTAATGCTACATAACGTTATAGGTTATATGGTAATGCTACATAACGTTATACGTTATATGGTAATGCTACATAACGTTATACGTAATATGGTAATGCTACATAACGTTATACGTTATAATGTAACAGTATATAACGTTATACGTTATATGGTAATGCTACATAACGTTATACGTAATATGGTAATGCTACATAACGTTATACGTTATAATGTAACAGTATATAACGTTATACGTTATATGGTAATGCTACATAACGTTATACGTTATAACGTAACAGTATATAACGTTATACGTTATATGGTAATGCTACATGACGTTATACGTTATAAGGTAATGCTACATAACGTTATACATTATATGGTAATGCTACATAACGTTATACGTTATATGGTAATGCTACATAACGTTATACGTTATATGGTAATGCAACATAACGTTATACGTTATATGGTAATGCTACATAACGTTATAGGTTATATGGTAACAGTATATAACGTTATACGTTATATGGTAATGCTACATAACGTTATACGTTATAGGGTAACAGTATACAACGTTATACGTTATAAGGTAATAGTAAATAACGTTACACGTTATATGGTAATGCTACATAACGTCATACGTTATATGGTAACAGTATATAACGCTATACCTTATATGGTAATGCTACATAACGTTATACGTTATATGGTAATGCTACATAAAGTTATACGTTATAAGGTAATAGTAAATGACGTTACACGTTATATGGTAACGCTACATAACGTTATACGTTATATGGTAATGCTACATAACGTTATTCGTTATAAGGTAATGCTACATAACGTTATACGTTATATGGTAACAGTATATAACGTTATACGTTATATGGTAATGCTACATAACGTTATACGTTATATGGTAATGCTAGATAACGTTATACGTTATATGGTAATGCTACATAACGTTATACGTTATATGGTAATGCTACATAACGTTATACGTTATATGGTAATGCTACATAACGTTATACGTTATATGGTAATGCTACATAACGTTACACATTACATGGTAATGCTACATAACGTTATACGTTATAGGGTACCAGTATACAACGTTATACGTTATAAGGTAATAGTAAATAACGTTACACGTTATATGGTAATGCTACATAACGTCATACGTTATAGGGTACCAGTATACAACGTTATACGTTATAAGGTAATAGTAAATAACGTTACACGTTATATGGTAATGCTACATAACGTTATACGTTATATGGGAATGCTACATAACGTTATACGTTATATGGTAACAGTATATAACGTTATACGTTATATGGTAATGCTACATAACGTTATACGTTATATGGTAATGCTACATAACGTTATACCCTATATGGTAGTGCTACATAACGTTATACGTTATATGGTAATGCTACATAACGTTATACGTTATATGGGAATGCTACATAACGTTATACGTTATATGGTAACAGTATATAACGTTATACGTTATATGGTAATGCTACATAACGTTATACGTTATATGGTAATGCTACATAACGTTATACCCTATATGGTAATGCTACATAACGTTATACGTTATATGGTAACAGTATACAACGTTATACGTTATAAGGTAATAGTACATAACGTTACACGTTATATGGTAACGCTACATAACGTTATACGTTATATGGTAACAGTATATAACGTTATACGTTATATGGTAATGCTACATAACGTTATGCGTTATATGGTAATGCTACATAACGTTATACGTTATATGGTAATGCTACATAACGTTATACGTTATATGGTAATGCTACATAACGTTATACGTAATATGGTAATGCTACATAACGTTATACGTTATAAGGTAACAGTATATAACGTTATACGTTATATGGTAATGCTACATAACGTTATACGTTATATGGTAATGCTACATAACGTTATACGTTATATGGTAATGCTACATAACGTTATACGTTATATGGTAATGCTACATAACGTTATACGATATATGGTAATGCTACATAACGTTATACGTTATAACGTAACAGTATATAACGTTATACGTTATATGGTAATGCTACATAACGTTATACGTTATAAGGTAATGCTACATAACGTTATACATTATATGGTAATGCTACATAACGTTATACGTTATATGGTAACAGTATATAACGTTATACGTTATTTGGTAATGCTACATAACGTTATACGTTGTATGGTAATGCTACATAACGTTATACGTTATATGGTAACAGTATACAACGTTATACGTTATAAGGTAATAGTAAGTAACGTTACACGTTACATGGTAATGCTACATAACGTTATACGTTATATGGTAATGCTACATAACGTTATACGTTATATGGCATTGCTAGATAACGTTATACGTTATATGGTAACAGTATATAACGTTATACGTTATATGGTAATGCTACATAACGTTATACGTTATATGGTAATGCTACATAACGTTATACGTTATGTGGTAATGCTACATAACGTTATACGTTATATGGTAATGCTACATAACGTTATACATTATATGGTAATGCTACATAACGTTATACGTTATATGGTAACAGTATACAACGTTATACGTTATAAGGAAATAGTAAATAACGTTACACGTTATATGGTAATGCTACATAACGGTATACGTTATATGGTAATGCTACATAACGTTATACGTTATATGGTAATGCTACATAACGTTATACGTTATATGGTAATGCTACATAACGTTATACGTTATATGGTAATGCTAGATAACGTTATACGTTATATGGTAATGCTACATAACGTTATACGTTATATGGTGATGCTAGATAACGTTATACGTTATATGGTAACAGTATATAACGTTATACGTTATATGGTAATGCTACATAACGTTATACGTTATATGGTAATGCTACATAACGTTATACGTTATATGGTAATGCTACATAACGTTATACGTTATATGGTAATGCTACATAACGTTATACACTATATGGTAATGCTACATAACGTTATACGTTATATGGTAACAGTATACAACGTTATACGTTATAAGGAGATAGTAAATAACGTTACACGTTATATGGTAATGCTACATAACGTTATACGTTATATGGTAATGCTACATAACGTTATACGTAATATGGTAATGCTACATAACGTTATACGTTATGATGTAACAGTATATAACGTTATACGTTAAATGGTAATGCTACATAACGTTATACGTTATATGGTAATGCTACATAACGTTATACGTTATATGGTAACAGTATACAACGTTATACGTTATAAGGTAATAGTAAATAACGTTACACGTTATATGGTAATGCTACATAACGTTATACTTTATATGGTAATGCTACATAACGTTATACGTTATATGGTAATGCTACATAACGTTATACATTATATGGTAATGCTACATAACGTTATACGTTATATGGTAACAGTATACAACGTTATACGTTATAAGGAAATAGTAAATAACGTTACACGTTATATGGTATTGCTACATAACGTTATACGTTATATGGTAATGCTACATAACGTTATACGTTATATGGTAATGCTACATAACGTTATACGTTATATGGTAATGCTACATAACGTTATACGTTATGTGGTAATGCTACATAACGTTATACGTTATAACGTAACAGTATATAGCGTTATACGTAATATGGTAATGCTACATAACGTTATACGTTATAAGGTAATGCTACATAACGTTATACATTATATGGTAATGCTACATAACGTTATACGTTATATGGTAATGCCACATAACGTTATACGTTATATGGTAATGCTACATAACGTTATACGTTATATGGTAATGCTACATAACGTTATACGTTATATGGTAATGCTACATAACGTTATACGTAATATGGTAATGCTACATAACGTTATACGTTATAATGTAACAGTATGTAACGTTATACGTTATATGGTAATGCTACATAACGTTATACGTTATATGGTAATGCTACATAACGTTATACGTTATAACGTAACAGTATATAACGTTATACGTTATATGGTAATGCTACATGACGTTATACGTTATAAGGTAATGCTACATAACGTTATACATTATATGGTAATGCTACATAACGTTTACGTTATATGGTAATGCTACATAACGTTATACGTTATATGGTAATGCAACATAACGTTATACGTTATATGGTAATGCTACATAACGTTATAGGTTATATGGTAATGCTACATAACGTTATACGTTATATGGTAATGCTACATAACGTTATACGTAATATGGTAATGCTACATAACGTTATACGTTATAATGTAACAGTATATAACGTTATACGTTATATGGTAATGCTACATAACGTTATACGTAATATGGTAATGCTACATAACGTTATACGTTATAATGTAACAGTATATAACGTTATACGTTATATGGTAATGCTACATAACGTTATACGTTATAACGTAACAGTATATAACGTTATACGTTATATGGTAATGCTACATGACGTTATACGTTATAAGGTAATGCTACATAACGTTATACATTATATGGTAATGCTACATAACGTTATACGTTATATGGTAATGCTACATAACGTTATACGTTATATGGTAATGCAACATAACGTTATACGTTATATGGTAATGCTACATAACGTTATAGGTTATATGGTAACAGTATATAACGTTATACGTTATATGGTAATGCTACATAACGTTATACGTTATAGGGTAACAGTATACAACGTTATACGTTATAAGGTAATAGTAAATAACGTTACACGTTATATGGTAATGCTACATAACGTCATACGTTATATGGTAACAGTATATAACGCTATACCTTATATGGTAATGCTACATAACGTTATACGTTATATGGTAATGCTACATAAAGTTATACGTTATAAGGTAATAGTAAATGACGTTACACGTTATATGGTAACGCTACATAACGTTATACGTTATATGGTAATGCTACATAACGTTATTCGTTATAAGGTAATGCTACATAACGTTATACGTTATATGGTAACAGTATATAACGTTATACGTTATATGGTAATGCTACATAACGTTATACGTTATATGGTAATGCTAGATAACGTTATACGTTATATGGTAATGCTACATAACGTTATACGTTATATGGTAATGCTACATAACGTTATACGTTATATGGTAATGCTACATAACGTTATACGTTATATGGTAATGCTACATAACGTTACACATTACATGGTAATGCTACATAACGTTATACGTTATAGGGTACCAGTATACAACGTTATACGTTATAAGGTAATAGTAAATAACGTTACACGTTATATGGTAATGCTACATAACGTCATACGTTATAGGGTACCAGTATACAACGTTATACGTTATAAGGTAATAGTAAATAACGTTACACGTTATATGGTAATGCTACATAACGTTATACGTTATATGGTAATGCTACATAAAGTCATACGTTATATGGTAATGCTACATAACGTTATACATTATATGGTAATGCTACATAACGTTATACGTTATAGGGTAACAGTATACAACGTTATACGTTATAAGGTAATAGTAAATAACGTTACACGTTATATGGTAATGCTACATAACGTTATACGTTATATGGTAATGCTACATAACGTTATACGTTATATGGTAATGCTACATAACGTTATACGTTATATGGTAATGCTGCATAACGTTATACATTATATGGTAATGCTACATGACGTTATACGTTATATGGTAACAGTATACAACGTTATACGTTATAAGGTAATATTAAATAACGTTACACGTTATATGGTAATGCTACATAACGTTATACGTTATATGGTAATGCCTCATAACGTTATACGTTATATGGTAATGCTACATAACGTTATACGTTATATAGTAATGCTACATAACGTTATACGTTATATGGTAATGCTACATAACGTTATACGTTATATGGTAGTGCTACATAACGTTATACGTTATATGGTAATGCTACATAACGTTATACGTTATATGGTAATGCTACATGACGTTATACGTTATAAGGTAATGCTACATAACGTTATACATTATATGGTAATGCTACATAACGTTATACGTTATATGGTAATGCTACATAACGTTATACGTTATATGGTAATGCAACATAACGTTATACGTTATATGGTAATGCTACATAACGTTATAGGTTATATGGTAACAGTATATAACGTTATGCGTTATATGGTAATGCTACATAACGTTATACGTTATATGGTAATGCTACATAACGTTATACGTTATATGGTAACAGTATACAACGTTATACGTTATAAGGTAATAGTAAATAACGTTACACGTTATATGGTAACGCTACATAACGTTATACGTTATATGGTAATGCTACATAACGTTATTCGTTATAAGGTAATGCTACATAACGTTATACGTTATATGGTAACAGTATATAACGTTATACGTTATATGGTAATGCTACATAACGTTATACGTTATATGGTAATGCTAGATAACGTTATACGTTATATGGTAATGCTACATAACGTAATACGTTATATGGTAATGCTACATAACGTTATACGTTATATGGTAATGCTACATAACGTTATACGTTATATGGTAATGCTAGATAACGTTATACGTTATATGGTAACAGTATATAACGTTATACGTTATATGGTAATGCTACATAACGTTATACGTTATATGGTAATGCTACATAACGTTATACGTTATATGGTAATGCTACATAACGTTATACGTTATATGGTAATGCTACATAACGTTATACGTTATATGGTAATGCTACATAACGTTACACGTTCTATGGTAATGCTACATAAAGCTATACGTTATATGGTAATGCTACATAACGTTATACGTTATATGGTAATGCTACATAACGTTATACATTATATGGTAATGCTACATAACGCTATACGTTATAGGGTAACAGTATACAACGTTATACGTTATAAGGTAATAGTAAATAACGTTACACGTTATATGGTAATGCTACATAACGTTATACGTTATATGGTAATGCTACATAACGTTATACGTTATATGGTAATGCTACATAACGTTATACGTTATATGGTAATGGTACATAACGTTATACGTTATATGGTAATGGTACATAACGTTATACGTAATATGGTAATGCTACATAACGTTATACGTTATAAGGTAACAGTATATAACGTTATACGTTATATGGTAATGCTACATAACGTTATACGTTATATGGTAATGCTACATAACGTTATACGTTATATGGTAATGCTACATAACGTTATACGTTATATGGTAATGCTAGGTAACGTTATACGTTATATGGTAATGCTACATAACGTTATACGTTATATGGTAATGCTAGATAACGTTATACGTTATATGGTAACAGTATATAACGTTATACGTTATATGGTAATGCTACATAACGTTATACGTTATATGGTAATGCTACATAACGCTATACGTTATATGGTAATGCTACATAACGTTATACGTTATATGGTAATGCTACATAACGTTATACACTATATGGTAATGCTACATAACGTTATACGTTATATGGTAACAGTATACAACGTTATACGTTATAAGGAGATAGTAAATAACGTTACACGTTATATGGTAATGCTACATAACGTTATACGTTATATGGTAATGCTACATAACGTTATACGTAATATGGTAATGCTACATAACGTTATACGTTATATGGTAATGCTACATAACGCTATACGTTATATGGTAATGCTACATAACGTTATACGTTATATGGTAATGCTACATGACGTTATACGTTATAAGGTAATGCTACATAACGTTATACATTATATGGTAATGCTACATAACGTTATACGTTATATGGTAATGCTACATAACGTTATACGTTATATGGTAATGCAACATAACGTTATACGTTATATGGTAATGCTACATAACGTTATAGGTTATATGGTAACAGTATATAACGTTATACGTTATATGGTAATGCTACATAACGTTATACGTTATAGGGTAACAGTATACAACGTTATACGTTATAAGGTAATAGTAAATAACGTTACACGTTATATGGTAATGCTACATAACGTCATACGTTATATGGTAACAGTATATAACGCTATACCTTATATGGTAATGCTACATAACGTTATACGTTATATGGTAATGCTACATAAAGTTATACGTTATATGGTAATGCTACATAACGTTATACGTTATATGGTAATGCTACATAACGTTATACGTTATATGGTAACAGTATACAACGTTATACGTTATAAGGTAATAGTAAATGACGTTACACGTTATATGGTAACGCTACATAACGTTATACGTTATATGGTAATGCTACATAACGTTATTCGTTATAAGGTAATGCTACATAACGTTGTACGTTATATGGTAACAGTATATAACGTTATACGTTATATGGTAATGCTACATAACGTTATACGTTATATGGTAATGCTAGATAACGTTATACGTTATATGGTAATGCTACATAACGTTATACGTTATATGGTAATGCTACATAACGTTATACGTTATATGGTAATGCTACATAACGTTATACGTTATATGGTAATGCTACATAACGTTACACATTACATGGTAATGCTACATAACGTTATACGTTATAGGGTACCAGTATACAACGTTATACGTTATAAGGTAATAGTAAATAACGTTACACGTTATATGGTAATGCTACATAACGTCATACGTTATAGGGTACCAGTATACAACGTTATACGTTATAAGGTAATAGTAAATAACGTTACACGTTATATGGTAATGCTACATAACGTTATACGTTATATGGTAATGCTACATAAAGTCATACGTTATATGGTAATGCTACATAACGTTATACATTATATGGTAATGCTACATAACGTTATACGTTATAGGGTAACAGTATACAACGTTATACGTTATAAGGTAATAGTAAATAACGTTACACGTTATATGGTAATGCTACATAACGTTATACGTTATATGGTAATGCTACATAACGTTATACGTTATATGGTAATGCTACATAACGTTATACGTTATATGGTAATGCTGCATAACGTTATACATTATATGGTAATGCTACATGACGTTATACGTTATATGGTAACAGTATACAACGTAATACGTTATAAGGTAATATTAAATAACGTTACACGTTATATGGTAATGCTACATAACGTTATACGTTATATGGTAATGCCTCATAACGTTATACGTTATATGGTAATGCTACATAACGTTATACGTTATATAGTAATGCTACATAACGTTATACGTTATATGGTAATGCTACATAACGTTATACGTTATATGGTAGTGCTACATAACGTTATACGTTATATGGTAATGCTACATAACGTTATACGTTATATGGTAATGCTACATGACGTTATACGTTATAAGGTAATGCTACATAACGTTATACATTATATGGTAATGCTACATAACGTTATACGTTATATGGTAATGCTACATAACGTTATACGTTATATGGTAATGCAACATAACGTTATACGTTATATGGTAATGCTACATAACGTTATAGGTTATATGGTAACAGTATATAACGTTATGCGTTATATGGTAATGCTACATAACGTTATACGTTATATGGTAATGCTACATAACGTTATACGTTATATGGTAACAGTATACAACGTTATACGTTATAAGGTAATAGTAAATAACGTTACACGTTATATGGTAACGCTACATAACGTTATACGTTATATGGTAATGCTACATAACGTTATTCGTTATAAGGTAATGCTACATAACGTTATACGTTATATGGTAACAGTATATAACGTTATACGTTATATGGTAATGCTACATAACGTTATACGTTATATGGTAATGCTAGATAACGTTATACGTTATATGGTAATGCTACATAACGTTATACGTTATATGGTAATGCTACATAACGTTATACGTTATATGGTAATGCTACATAACGTTATACGTTATATGGTAATGCAACATAACGTTATACGTTATATGGTAATGCTACATAACGTTATAGGTTATATGGTAACAGTATATAACGTTATACGTTATATGGTAATGCTACATAACGTTATACGTTATAGGGTAACAGTATACAACGTTATACGTTATAAGGTAATAGTAAATAACGTTACACGTTATATGGTAATGCTACATAACGTCATACGTTATATGGTAACAGTATATAACGCTATACCTTATATGGTAATGCTACATAACGTTATACGTTATATGGTAATGCTACATAAAGTTATACGTTATATGGTAATGCTACATAACGTTATACGTTATATGGTAATGCTACATAACGTTATACGTTATATGGTAACAGTATACAACGTTATACGTTATAAGGTAATAGTAAATGACGTTACACGTTATATGGTAACGCTACATAACGTTATACGTTATATGGTAATGCTACATAACGTTATTCGTTATAAGGTAATGCTACATAACGTTGTACGTTATATGGTAACAGTATATAACGTTATACGTTATATGGTAATGCTACATAACGTTATACGTTATATGGTAATGCTAGATAACGTTATACGTTATATGGTAATGCTACATAACGTTATACGTTATATGGTAATGCTACATAACGTTATACGTTATATGGTAATGCTACATAACGTTATACGTTATATGGTAATGCTACATAACGTTACACATTACATGGTAATGCTACATAACGTTATACGTTATAGGGTACCAGTATACAACGTTATACGTTATAAGGTAATAGTAAATAACGTTACACGTTATATGGTAATGCTACATAACGTCATACGTTATAGGGTACCAGTATACAACGTTATACGTTATAAGGTAATAGTAAATAACGTTACACGTTATATGGTAATGCTACATAACGTTATACGTTATATGGTAATGCTACATAAAGTCATACGTTATATGGTAATGCTACATAACGTTATACATTATATGGTAATGCTACATAACGTTATACGTTATAGGGTAACAGTATACAACGTTATACGTTATAAGGTAATAGTAAATAACGTTACACGTTATATGGTAATGCTACATAACGTTATACGTTATATGGTAATGCTACATAACGTTATACGTTATATGGTAATGCTACATAACGTTATACGTTATATGGTAATGCTGCATAACGTTATACATTATATGGTAATGCTACATGACGTTATACGTTATATGGTAACAGTATACAACGTAATACGTTATAAGGTAATATTAAATAACGTTACACGTTATATGGTAATGCTACATAACGTTATACGTTATATGGTAATGCCTCATAACGTTATACGTTATATGGTAATGCTACATAACGTTATACGTTATATAGTAATGCTACATAACGTTATACGTTATATGGTAATGCTACATAACGTTATACGTTATATGGTAGTGCTACATAACGTTATACGTTATATGGTAATGCTACATAACGTTATACGTTATATGGTAATGCTACATGACGTTATACGTTATAAGGTAATGCTACATAACGTTATACATTATATGGTAATGCTACATAACGTTATACGTTATATGGTAATGCTACATAACGTTATACGTTATATGGTAATGCAACATAACGTTATACGTTATATGGTAATGCTACATAACGTTATAGGTTATATGGTAACAGTATATAACGTTATGCGTTATATGGTAATGCTACATAACGTTATACGTTATATGGTAATGCTACATAACGTTATACGTTATATGGTAACAGTATACAACGTTATACGTTATAAGGTAATAGTAAATAACGTTACACGTTATATGGTAACGCTACATAACGTTATACGTTATATGGTAATGCTACATAACGTTATTCGTTATAAGGTAATGCTACATAACGTTATACGTTATATGGTAACAGTATATAACGTTATACGTTATATGGTAATGCTACATAACGTTATACGTTATATGGTAATGCTAGATAACGTTATACGTTATATGGTAATGCTACATAACGTTATACGTTATATGGTAATGCTACATAACGTTATACGTTATATGGTAATGCTACATAACGTTATACGTTATATGGTAATGCTACATAACGTTATACATTATATGGTAATGCTACATAACGTTATACGTTATAGGGTAACAGTATACAACGTTATACGTTATAAGGTAATAGTAAATAACGTTACACGTTATATGGTAATGCTACATAACGTCATACGTTATATGGTAACAGTATATAACGTTATACGTTATATGGTAATGCTACATAACGTTACACGTTCTATGGTAATGCTACATAAAGCTATACGTTATATGGTAATGCTACATAACGTTATACGTTATATGGTAATGCTACATAACGTTATACATTATATGGTAATGCTACATAACGCTATACGTTATAGGGTAACAGTATACAACGTTATACGTTATAAGGTAATAGTAAATAACGTTACACGTTATATGGTAATGCTACATAACGTTATACGTTATATGGTAATGCTACATAACGTTATACGTTATATGGTAATGCTACATAACGTTATACGTTATATGGTAATGGTACATAACGTTATACGTTATATGGTAATGGTACATAACGTTATACGTAATATGGTAATGCTACATAACGTTATACGTTATAAGGTAACAGTATATAACGTTATACGTTATATGGTAATGCTACATAACGTTATACGTTATATGGTAATGCTACATAACGTTATACGTTATATGGTAATGCTACATAACGTTATACGTTATATGGTAATGCTAGGTAACGTTATACGTTATATGGTAATGCTACATAACGTTATACGTTATATGGTAATGCTAGATAACGTTATACGTTATATGGTAACAGTATATAACGTTATACGTTATATGGTAATGCTACATAACGTTATACGTTATATGGTAATGCTACATAACGCTATACGTTATATGGTAATGCTACATAACGTTATACGTTATATGGTAATGCTACATAACGTTATACACTATATGGTAATGCTACATAACGTTATACGTTATATGGTAACACTATACAACGTTATACGTTATAAGGAGATAGTAAATAACGTTACACGTTATATGGTAATGCTACATAACGTTATACGTTATATGGTAATGCTACATAACGTTATACGTAATATGGTAATGCTACATAACGTTATACGTTATATGGTAATGCTACATAACGTTATACGTTATATGGTAATGCTACATAACGTTATACGTTATATGGTAATGCTAGGTAACGTTATACGTTATATGGTAATGCTACATAACGTTATACGTTATATGGTAATGCTAGATAACGTTATACGTTATATGGTAACAGTATATAACGTTATACGTTATATGGTAATGCTACATAACGTTATACGTTATATGGTAATGCTACATAACGCTATACGTTATATGGTAATGCTACATAACGTTATACGTTATATGGTAATGCTACATAACGTTATACACTATATGGTAATGCTACATAACGTTATACGTTATATGGTAACAGTATACAACGTTATACGTTATAAGGAGATAGTAAATAACGTTACACGTTATATGGTAATGCTACATAACGTTATACGTTATATGGTAATGCTACATAACGTTATACGTAATATGGTAATGCTACATAACGTTATACGTTATATGGTAATGCTACATAACGCTATACGTTATATGGTAATGCTACATAACGTTATACGTTATATGGTAATGCTACATGACGTTATACGTTATAAGGTAATGCTACATAACGTTATACATTATATGGTAATGCTACATAACGTTATACGTTATATGGTAATGCTACATAACGTTATACGTTATATGGTAATGCAACATAACGTTATACGTTATATGGTAATGCTACATAACGTTATAGGTTATATGGTAACAGTATATAACGTTATACGTTATATGGTAATGCTACATAACGTTATACGTTATAGGGTAACAGTATACAACGTTATACGTTATAAGGTAATAGTAAATAACGTTACACGTTATATGGTAATGCTACATAACGTCATACGTTATATGGTAACAGTATATAACGCTATACCTTATATGGTAATGCTACATAACGTTATACGTTATATGGTAATGCTACATAAAGTTATACGTTATATGGTAATGCTACATAACGTTATACGTTATATGGTAATGCTACATAACGTTATACGTTATATGGTAACAGTATACAACGTTATACGTTATAAGGTAATAGTAAATGACGTTACACGTTATATGGTAACGCTACATAACGTTATACGTTATATGGTAATGCTACATAACGTTATTCGTTATAAGGTAATGCTACATAACGTTGTACGTTATATGGTAACAGTATATAACGTTATACGTTATATGGTAATGCTACATAACGTTATACGTTATATGGTAATGCTAGATAACGTTATACGTTATATGGTAATGCTACATAACGTTATACGTTATATGGTAATGCTACATAACGTTATACGTTATATGGTAATGCTACATAACGTTATACGTTATATGGTAATGCTACATAACGTTACACATTACATGGTAATGCTACATAACGTTATACGTTATAGGGTACCAGTATACAACGTTATACGTTATAAGGTAATAGTAAATAACGTTACACGTTATATGGTAATGCTACATAACGTCATACGTTATAGGGTACCAGTATACAACGTTATACGTTATAAGGTAATAGTAAATAACGTTACACGTTATATGGTAATGCTACATAACGTTATACGTTATATGGTAATGCTACATAAAGTCATACGTTATATGGTAATGCTACATAACGTTATACATTATATGGTAATGCTACATAACGTTATACGTTATAGGGTAACAGTATACAACGTTATACGTTATAAGGTAATAGTAAATAACGTTACACGTTATATGGTAATGCTACATAACGTTATACGTTATATGGTAATGCTACATAACGTTATACGTTATATGGTAATGCTACATAACGTTATACGTTATATGGTAATGCTGCATAACGTTATACATTATATGGTAATGCTACATGACGTTATACGTTATATGGTAACAGTATACAACGTAATACGTTATAAGGTAATATTAAATAACGTTACACGTTATATGGTAATGCTACATAACGTTATACGTTATATGGTAATGCCTCATAACGTTATACGTTATATGGTAATGCTACATAACGTTATACGTTATATAGTAATGCTACATAACGTTATACGTTATATGGTAATGCTACATAACGTTATACGTTATATGGTAGTGCTACATAACGTTATACGTTATATGGTAATGCTACATAACGTTATACGTTATATGGTAATGCTACATGACGTTATACGTTATAAGGTAATGCTACATAACGTTATACATTATATGGTAATGCTACATAACGTTATACGTTATATGGTAATGCTACATAACGTTATACGTTATATGGTAATGCAACATAACGTTATACGTTATATGGTAATGCTACATAACGTTATAGGTTATATGGTAACAGTATATAACGTTATGCGATATATGGTAATGCTACATAACGTTATACGTTATATGGTAATGCTACATAACGTTATACGTTATATGGTAACAGTATACAACGTTATACGTTATAAGGTAATAGTAAATAACGTTACACGTTATATGGTAACGCTACATAACGTTATACGTTATATGGTAATGCTACATAACGTTATTCGTTATAAGGTAATGCTACATAACGTTATACGTTATATGGTAACAGTATATAACGTTATACGTTATATGGTAATGCTACATAACGTTATACGTTATATGGTAATGCTAGATAACGTTATACGTTATATGGTAATGCTACATAACGTTATACGTTATATGGTAATGCTACATAACGTTATACGTTATATGGTAATGCTACATAACGTTATACGTTATATGGTAATGCTACATAACGTTATACATTATATGGTAATGCTACATAACGTTATACGTTATAGGGTAACAGTATACAACGTTATACGTTATAAGGTAATAGTAAATAACGTTACACGTTATATGGTAATGCTACATAACGTCATACGTTATATGGTAACAGTATATAACGTTATACGTTATATGGTAATGCTACATAACGTTACACGTTCTATGGTAATGCTACATAAAGCTATACGTTATATGGTAATGCTACATAACGTTATACGTTATATGGTAATGCTACATAACGTTATACATTATATGGTAATGCTACATAACGTTATACGTTATATGGTAATGCTACATGACGTTATACGTTATAAGGTAATGCTACATAACGTTATACATTATATGGTAATGCTACATAACGTTATACGTTATATGGTAATGCTACATAACGTTATACGTTATATGGTAATGCCTCATAACGTTATACGTTATATGGTAATGCTACATAACGTTATACGTTATATAGTAATGCTACATAACGTTATACGTTATATGGTAATGCTACATAACGTTATACGTTATATGGTAGTGCTACATAACGTTATACGTTATATGGTAATGCTACATAACGTTATACGTTATATGGTAATGCTACATAACGTTATACGTTATATGGTAATGCTAGGTAACGTTATACGTTATATGGTAATGCTACATAACGTTATACGTTATATGGTAATGCTAGATAACGTTATACGTTATATGGTAACAGTATATAACGTTATACGTTATATGGTAATGCTACATAACGTTATACGTTATATGGTAATGCTACATAACGCTATACGTTATATGGTAATGCTACATAACGTTATACGTTATATGGTAATGCTACATAACGTTATACACTATATGGTAATGCTACATAACGTTATACGTTATATGGTAACAGTATACAACGTTATACGTTATAAGGAGATAGTAAATAACGTTACACGTTATATGGTAATGCTACATAACGTTATACGTTATATGGTAATGCTACATAACGTTATACGTAATATGGTAATGCTACATAACGTTATACGTTATATGGTAATGCTACATAACGCTATACGTTATATGGTAATGCTACATAACGTTATACGTTATATGGTAATGCTACATGACGTTATACGTTATAAGGTAATGCTACATAACGTTATACATTATATGGTAATGCTACATAACGTTATACGTTATATGGTAATGCTACATAACGTTATACGTTATATGGTAATGCAACATAACGTTATACGTTATATGGTAATGCTACATAACGTTATAGGTTATATGGTAACAGTATATAACGTTATACGTTATATGGTAATGCTACATAACGTTATACGTTATAGGGTAACAGTATACAACGTTATACGTTATAAGGTAATAGTAAATAACGTTACACGTTATATGGTAATGCTACATAACGTCATACGTTATATGGTAACAGTATATAACGCTATACCTTATATGGTAATGCTACATAACGTTATACGTTATATGGTAATGCTACATAAAGTTATACGTTATATGGTAATGCTACATAACGTTATACGTTATATGGTAATGCTACATAACGTTATACGTTATATGGTAACAGTATACAACGTTATACGTTATAAGGTAATAGTAAATGACGTTACACGTTATATGGTAACGCTACATAACGTTATACGTTATATGGTAATGCTACATAACGTTATTCGTTATAAGGTAATGCTACATAACGTTGTACGTTATATGGTAACAGTATATAACGTTATACGTTATATGGTAATGCTACATAACGTTATACGTTATATGGTAATGCTAGATAACGTTATACGTTATATGGTAATGCTACATAACGTTATACGTTATATGGTAATGCTACATAACGTTATACGTTATATGGTAATGCTACATAACGTTATACGTTATATGGTAATGCTACATAACGTTACACATTACATGGTAATGCTACATAACGTTATACGTTATAGGGTACCAGTATACAACGTTATACGTTATAAGGTAATAGTAAATAACGTTACACGTTATATGGTAATGCTACATAACGTCATACGTTATAGGGTACCAGTATACAACGTTATACGTTATAAGGTAACAGTAAATAACGTTACACGTTATATGGTAATGCTACATAACGTTATACGTTATATGGTAATGCTACATAAAGTCATACGTTATATGGTAATGCTACATAACGTTATACATTATATGGTAATGCTACATAACGTTATACGTTATAGGGTAACAGTATACAACGTTATACGTTATAAGGTAATAGTAAATAACGTTACACGTTATATGGTAATGCTACATAACGTTATACGTTATATGGTAATGCTACATAACGTTATACGTTATATGGTAATGCTACATAACGTTATACGTTATATGGTAATGCTGCATAACGTTATACATTATATGGTAATGCTACATGACGTTGTACGTTATATGGTAACAGTATACAACGTAATACGTTATAAGGTAATATTAAATAACGTTACACGTTATATGGTAATGCTACATAACGTTATACGTTATATGGTAATGCCTCATAACGTTATACGTTATATGGTAATGCTACATAACGTTATACGTTATATAGTAATGCTACATAACGTTATACGTTATATGGTAATGCTACATAACGTTATACGTTATATGGTAGTGCTACATAACGTTATACGTTATATGGTAATGCTACATAACGTTATACGTTATATGGTAATGCTACATGACGTTATACGTTATAAGGTAATGCTACATAACGTTATACATTATATGGTAATGCTACATAACGTTATACGTTATATGGTAATGCTACATAACGTTATACGTTATATGGTAATGCAACATAACGTTATACGTTATATGGTAATGCTACATAACGTTATAGGTTATATGGTAACAGTATATAACGTTATGCGTTATATGGTAATGCTACATAACGTTATACGTTATATGGTAATGCTACATAACGTTATACGTTATATGGTAACAGTATACAACGTTATACGTTATAAGGTAATAGTAAATAACGTTACACGTTATATGGTAACGCTACATAACGTTATACGTTATATGGTAATGCTACATAACGTTATTCGTTATAAGGTAATGCTACATAACGTTATACGTTATATGGTAACAGTATATAACGTTATACGTTATATGGTAATGCTACATAACGTTATACGTTATATGGTAATGCTAGATAACGTTATACGTTATATGGTAATGCTACATAACGTTATACGTTATATGGTAATGCTACATAACGTTATACGTTATATGGTAATGCTACATAACGTTATACGTTATATGGTAATGCTACATAACGTTATACATTATATGGTAATGCTACATAACGTTATACGTTATAGGGTAACAGTATACAACGTTATACGTTATAAGGTAATAGTAAATAACGTTACACGTTATATGGTAATGCTACATAACGTCATACGTTATATGGTAACAGTATATAACGTTATACGTTATATGGTAATGCTACATAACGTTACACGTTCTATGGTAATGCTACATAAAGTTATACGTTATATGGTAATGCTACATAACGTTATACGTTATATGGTAATGCTACATAACGTTATACATTATATGGTAATGCTACATAACGCTATACGTTATAGGGTAACAGTATACAACGTTATACGTTATAAGGTAATAGTAAATAACGTTACACGTTATATGGTAATGCTACATAACGTTATACGTTATATGGTAATGCTACATAACGTTATACGTTATATGGTAATGCTACATAACGTTATACGTTATATGGTAATGGTACATAACGTTATACGTTATATGGTAATGGTACATAACGTTATACGTAATATGGTAATGCTACATAACGTTATACGTTATAAGGTAACAGTATATAACGTTATACGTTATATGGTAATGCTACATAACGTTATACGTTATATGGTAATGCTACATAACGTTATACGTTATATGGTAATGCTACATAACGTTATACGTTATATGGTAATGCTAGGTAACGTTATACGTTATATGGTAATGCTACATAACGTTATACGTTATATGGTAATGCTAGATAACGTTATACGTTATATGGTAACAGTATATAACGTTATACGTTATATGGTAATGCTACATAACGTTATACGTTATATGGTAATGCTACATAACGCTATACGTTATATGGTAATGCTACATAACGTTATACGTTATATGGTAATGCTACATAACGTTATACACTATATGGTAATGCTACATAACGTTATACGTTATATGGTAACAGTATACAACGTTATACGTTATAAGGAGATAGTAAATAACGTTACACGTTATATGGTAATGCTACATAACGCTATTCGTTATATGGTAATGCTACATAACGTTATACGTTATAAGGTAATGCTACATAACGTTATACATTATATGGTAATGCTACATAACGTTATACGTTATATGGTAATGCTACATAACGTTATACGTTACATGGTAATGCTACATAACGTTATACGTAATATGGTAATGCTACATAACGTTATACGTTATAATGTAACAGTATATAACGTTAAACGTTATATGGTAATGCTACATAACGTTATACGTTATATGGTAATGCTACATAAAGTTATACGTTATATGGTAATGCTACATAACGTTATACGTTATATGGTAATGCTACATAACGTTATACATTATATGGTAATGCTACATAACGTTATACGTTATAGGGTAACAGTATACAACGTTATACGTTATAAGGTAATAGTAAATAACGTTACACGTTATATGGTAATGCTACATAACGTTATACGTTATATGGCAATGCTACATAACGTTATACGTTATATGGTAATGCTACATAACGTTATACGTTATATGGTAATGCTACATAACGTTATACGTAATATGGTAATGCTACATAACGTTATACGTTATAATGTAACAGTATATAACGTTATACGTTATATGGTAATGCTACATAACGTTATACGTTATATGGTAATGCTACATAACGTTATACGTTATATGGTAACAGTATACAACGTTATACGTTATAAGGTAATAGTAAATAACGTTGCACGGTATATGGTAATAGTAAATAACGTTACACGTTATATGGTAATGCTACATAACGTTATACGTTATATGGTAACAGTATACAACGTTATACGTTATAAGGTAATAGTAAATAACGTTGCACGTTATATGGTAATAGTAAATAACGTTACACGTTATATGGTAATGCTACATAACGTTATACGTAATATGGTAATGCTACATAACGTTATACGTTATAATGTAACAGTATATAACGTTATACGTTATATGGTAATGCTACATAACGTTATACGTTATATCGTAATGCTACATAACGTTATACGTTATATGGTAACAGTATACAACGTTATACGTTATAAGGTAATAGTAAATAACGTTGCACGTTATATGGTAATAGTAAATAACGTTACACGTTATATGGTAATGCTACATATCGTTATACGTAATATGGTAATGCTACATAACGTTATACGTTATAATGTAACAGTATATAACGTTATACATTATATGGTAATGCTACATAACGTTATACGTTATATGGTAACAGTATACAACGTTATACGTTATAAGGAAATAGTAAATAACGTTACACGTTATATGGTATTGCTACATAACGTTATACGTTATATGGTAATGCTACATAACGTTATACGTTATATGATAATGCTACATAACGTTATACGTTATATGGTAATGCTACATAACGTTATACGTTATGTGGTAATGCTACATAACGTTATACGTTATAACGTAACAGTATATAACGTTATACGTTATATGGCAATGCTACATAACGTTATACGTTATAAGGTAATGCTACATAACGTTATACATTATATGGTAATGCTACATAACGTTATACGTTATATGGTAATGCTACATAACGTTATACGTTATATGGTAATGCTACATAACGTTATACGTAATATGGTAATGCTACGTAACGTTATACGTTATAATGTAACAGTATATAACGTTAAACGTTATATGGTAATGCTACATAACGTTATACGTTATATGGTAATGCTACATAACGTTATACGTTATATGGTAATGCTACATAACGTTATACGTTATATGGTAATGCTACATAACGTTATACATTATATGGTAATGCTACATAACGTTATACGTTATAGGGTAACAGTATACAACGTTATACGTTATAAGGTAATAGTAAATAACGTTACACGTTATATGGTAATGCTACATAACGTTATATGTTATATGGTAACAGTATATAACGTTATACGTTATATGGTAATGCTACATAACGTTATACGTTATATGGTAATGCTACATAACGTTATACGTTATATGGCAATGCTACATAACGTTATACGTTATATGGTAATGCTACATAACGTTATACGTAATATGGTAATGCTACGTAACGTTATACGTTATAATGTAACAGTATATAACGTTAAACGTTATATGGTAATGCTACATAACGTTATACGTTATATGGTAATGCTACATAACGTTATACGTTATATGGTAATGATACATAACGTTATACGTTATATGGTAATGCTACATAACGTTATACATTATATGGTAATGCTACATAACGTTATACGTTATAGGGTAACAGTATACAACGTTATACGTTATAAGGTAATAGTAAATAACGTTACACGTTATATGGTAATGCTACATAACGTTATATGTTATATGGTAACAGTATATAACGTTATACGTTATATGGTAATGCTACATAACGTTATACGTTATATGGTAATGCTACATAACGTTATACGTTATATGGTAATGCTACATAACGTTATACGTTATATGGTAGTGCTACATAACGTTATACATTATATGGTAATGCTACATAACGTTATACATTATATGGTGATGCTACATGACGTTATACGTTATATGGTAACAGTATACAACGTTATACGTTATAAGGTAATATTAAATAACGTTACACGTTATATGGTAATGCTACATAACGTTATACGTTATATGGTAATGCTACATAACGTTATACGTTATAAGGTAATGCTACATAACGTTATACATTATATGTTAATGCTACATAACGTTATACGTTATATGGTAATGCTACATAACGTTATACGTTATATGGTAATGCTACATAACGTTATACGTTATATGGTAATGCTACATAACGTTATACGTTATATGGTAATGCTACATAACGTTATACGTAATATGGTAATGCTACATAACGTTATACGTTATAAGGTAACAGTATATAACGTTATACGTTATATGGTAATGCTACATAACGTTATACGTTATATGGTAATGCTACATAACGTTATACGTTATATGGTAATGCTACATAACGTTATAGGTTATATGGTAATGCTAGATAACGTTATACGTTATGTGGTAATGCTACATAACGTTATACGTTATATGGTAATGCTAGATAACGTTATACGTTATATGGTAACAGTATATAACGTTATACGTTATATGGTAATGCTACATAACGTTATACGTTATATGGTAATGCTACATAACGTTATACGTTATATGGTAATGCTACATAACGTTATACGTTATATGGTAATGCTACATAACGTTATACACTATATGGTAATGCTACATAACGTTATACGTTATATGGTAACAGTATACAACGTTATACGTTATAAGGAGATAGTAAATAACGTTACACGTTATATGGTAATGCTACATAACGTTATACGTTATATGGTAATACTACATAACGTTATACGTAATATGGTAATGCTACATAACGTTATACGTTATAATGTAATAGTATATAACGTTATACGTTATATGGTAATGCTACATAACGTTATACGTTATATGGTAATGCTACATAACGTTATACGTTATATGGTAACAGTATACAACGTCATACGTTATAAGGTAATAGTAAATAACTTTACACGTTATATGGTAATAGTAAATAACGTTACACGTTATATGGTAATGCTACATAACGTTATACGTTATATGGTAACAGTATACAACGTTATACGTTATAAGGTAATAGTAAATAACGTTGCACGTTATATGGTAATAGTAAATAACGTTACACGTTATATGGTAATGCTACATAACGTTATACGTAATATGGTAATGCTACATAACGTTATACGTTATAACGTAACAGTATATAACGTTATACGTTATATGGTAATGCTACATGACGTTATACGTTATAAGGTAATGCTACATAACGTTATACATTATATGGTAATGCTACATAACGTTATACGTTATATGGTAATGCTACATAACGTTATACGTTATATGGTAATGCAACATAACGTTATACGTTATATGGTAATGCTACATAACGTTATAGGTTATATGGTAACAGTATATAACGTCATACGTTATATGGTAATGCTACATAACGTTATACGTTATAGGGTAACAGTATACAACGTTATACGTTATAAGGTAATAGTAAATAACGTTACACGTTATATGGTAATGCTACATAACGTCATACGTTATATGGTAACAGTATATAACGCTATACCTTATATGGTAATGCTACATAACGTTATACGTTATATGGTAATGCTACATAAAGTTATACGTTATATGGTAATGCTACATAACGTTATACGTTATATGGTAATGCTACATAACGTTATACGTTATATGGTAACAGTATACAACGTTATACGTTATAAGGTAATAGTAAATGACGTTACACGTTATATGGTAACGCTACATAACGTTATACGTTATATGGTAATGCTACATAACGTTATTCGTTATAAGGTAATGCTACATAACGTTATACGTTATATGGTAACAGTATATAACGTTATACGTTATATGGTAATGCTACATAACGTTATACGTTATATGGTAATGCTAGATAACGTTATACGTTATATGGTAATGCTACATAACGTTATACGTTATATGGTAATGCTACATAACGTTATACGTTATATGGTAATGCTACATAACGTTATACGTTATATGGTAATGCTACATAACGTTACACATTACATGGTAATGCTACATAACGTTATACGTTATAGGGTACCAGTATACAACGTTATACGTTATAAGGTAATAGTAAATAACGTTACACGTTATATGGTAATGCTACATAACGTCATACGTTATAGGGTACCAGTATACAACGTTATACGTTATAAGGTAATAGTAAATAACGTTACACGTTATATGGTAATGCTACATAACGTTATACGTTATATGGTAATGCTACATAAAGTCATACGTTATATGGTAATGCTACATAACGTTATACATTATATGGTAATGCTACATAACGTTATACGTTATAGGGTAACAGTATACAACGTTATACGTTATAAGGTAATAGTAAATAACGTTACACGTTATATGGTAATGCTACATAACGTTATACGTTATATGGTAATGCTACATAACGTTATACGTTATATGGTAATGCTACATAACGTTATACGTTATATGGTAATGCTGCATAACGTTATACATTATATGGTAATGCTACATGACGTTATACGTTATATGGTAACAGTATACAACGTTATACGTTATAAGGTAATATTAAATAACGTTACACGTTATATGGTAATGCTACATAACGTTATACGTTATATGGTAATGCCTCATAACGTTATACGTTATATGGTAATGCTACATAACGTTATACGTTATATAGTAATGCTACATAACGTTATACGTTATATGGTAATGCTACATAACGTTATACGTTATATGGTAATGCTACATAACGTTATACGTTATATGGTAATGCTACATAACGTTATACGTTATATGGTAATGCTACATGACGTTATACGTTATAAGGTAATGCTACATAACGTTATACATTATATGGTAATGCTACATAACGTTATACGTTATATGGTAATGCTACATAACGTTATACGTTATATGGTAATGCAACATAACGTTATACGTTATATGGTAATGCTACATAACGTTATAGGTTATATGGTAACAGTATATAACGTTATACGTTATATGGTAATGCTACATAACGTTATACGTTATATGGTAATGCTACATAACGTTATACGTTATATGGTAATGCTACATGACGTTATACGTTATAAGGTAATGCTACATAACGTTATACATTATATGGTAATGCTACATAACGTTATACGTTATATGGTAATGCTACATAACGTTATACGTTATATGGTAATGCAACATAACGTTATACGTTATATGGTAATGCTACATAACGTTATAGGTTATGTGGTAACAGTATATAACGTTATACGTTATATGGTAATGCTACATAACGTTATACGTTATATGGTAATGCTACATAACGTTATACGTTATATGGTAATGCTACATAACGTTATACGTTATATGGTAATGCTACATAACGTTATACGTTATATGGTAATGCAACATAACGTTATACGTTATATGGTAATGCTACATAACGTTATACGTTATATGGTAACAGTATACAACGTTATACGTTATAAGGTAATAGTAAATAACGTTACACGTTATATGGTAACGCTACATAACGTTATACGTTATATGGTAATGCTACATAACGTTATTCGTTATAAGGTAATGCTACATAACGTTATACGTTATATGGTAACAGTATATAACGTTATACGTTATGTGGTAATGCTACATAACGTTATACGTTATATGGTAATGCTAGATAACGTTATACGTTATATGGTAATGCTACATAACGTTATACGTTATATGGTAATGCTACATAACGTTATACGTTATATGGTAATGCTACATAACGTTATACGTTATATGGTAATGCTACATAACGTTATACATTATATGGTAATGCTACATAACGTTATACGTTATAGGGTAACAGTATACAACGTTATACGTTATAAGGTAATAGTAAATAACGTTACACGTTATATGGTAATGCTACATAACGTCATACGTTATATGGTAACAGTATATAACGTTATACGTTATATGGTAATGCTACATAACGTTACACGTTCTATGGTAATGCTACATAAAGTTATACGTTATAATGTAACAGTATATAACGTTATACGTTATATGGTAATGCTACATAACGTTATACGTTATATCGTAATGCTACATAACGTTATACGTTATATGGTAACAGTATACAACGTTATACGTTATAAGGTAATAGTAAATAACGTAGCACGTTATATGGTAATAGTAAATAACGTTACACGTTATTTGGTAATGCTACATAACGTTATACGTAATATGGTAATGCTACATAACGTTATACGTTATAATGTAACAGTATATAACGTTATACATTATATGGTAATGCTACATAACGTTATACGTTATATGGTAACAGTATACAACGTTATACGTTATAAGGAAATAGTAAATAACGTTACACGTTATATGGTATTGCTACATAACGTTATACGTTATATGGTAATGCTACATAACGTTATACGTTATATGGTAATGCTACATAACGTTATACGTTATATGGTAATGCTACATAACGTTATACGTAATATGGTAATGCTACATAACGTTATACGTTATAATGTAACAGTATATAACGTTATACATTATATGGTAATGCTACATAACGTTATACGTTATATGGTAACAGTATACAACGTTATACGTTATAAGGAAATAGTAAATAACGTTACACGTTATATGGTATTGCTACATAACGTTATACGTTATATGGTAATGCTACATAACGTTATACGTTATATGATAATGCTACATAACGTTATACGTTATATGGTAATGCTACATAACGTTATACGTTATGTGGTAATGCTACATAACGTTATACGTTATAACGTAACAGTATATAACGTTATACGTTATATGGTAATGCTACATAACGTTATACGTTATAAGGTAATGCTACATAACGTTATACATTATATGGTAATGCTACATAACGTTATACGTTATATGCTAATGCTACATAACGTTATACGTTATATGGTAATGCTACATAACGTTATACGTAATATGGTAATGCTACGTAACGTTATACGTTATAATGTAACAGTATATAACGTTAAACGTTATATGGTAATGCTACATAACGTTATACGTTATATGGTAATGCTACATAACGTTATACGTTATATGGTAATGCTACATAACGTTATACGTTATATGGTAATGCTACATAACGTTATACATTATATGGTAATGCTACATAACGTTATACGTTATAGGGTAACAGTATACAACGTTATACGTTATAAGGTAATAGTAAATAACGTTACACGTTATATGGTAATGCTACATAACGTTATACGTTATATGGTAACAGTATATAACGTTATACGTTATATGGTAATGCTACATAACGTTATGCGTTATATGGTAATGCTACATAACGTTATACGTTATATGGTAATGCTACATAACGTTATACGTTATATGGTAGTGCTACATAACGTTATACATTATATGGTAATGCTACATAACGTTATACATTATATGGTGATGCTACATGACGTTATACGTTATATGGTAACAGTATACAACGTTATACGTTATAAGGTAATATTAAATAACGTTACACGTTATATGGTAATGCTACATAACGTTATACGTTATATGGTAATGCTACATAACGTTATACGTTATAAGGTAATGCTACATAACGTTATACATTATATGTTAATGCTACATAACGTTATACGTTATATGGTAATGCTACATAACGTTATACGTTATATGGTAATGCTACATAACGTTATACGTTATATGGTAATGCTACATAACGTTATACGTTATATGGTAATGCTACATAACGTTATACGTAATATGGTAATGCTACATAACGTTATACGTTATAAGGTAACAGTATATAACGTTATACGTTATATGGTAATGCTACATAACGTTATACGTTATATGGTAATGCTACATAACGTTATACGTTATATGGTAATGCTACATAACGTTATAGGTTATATGGTAATGCTAGATAACGTTATACGTTATGTGGTAATGCTACATAACGTTATACGTTATATGGTAATGCTAGATAACGTTATACGTTATATGGTAACAGTATATAACGTTATACGTTATATGGTAATGCTACATAACGTTATACGTTATATGGTAATGCTACATAACGTTATACGTTATATGGTAATGCTACATAACGTTATACGTTATATGGTAATGCTACATAACGTTATACACTATATGGTAATGCTACATAACGTTATACGTTATATGGTAACAGTATACAACGTTATACGTTATAAGAAGATAGTAAATAACGTTACACGTTATATGGTAATGCTGCATAACGTTATACGTTATATGGTAATACTACATAACGTTATACGTAATATGGTAATGCTACATAACGTTATACGTTATAATGTAATAGTATATAACGTTATACGTTATATGGTAATGCTACATAACGTTATACGTTATATGGTAATGCTACATAACGTTATACGTTATATGGTAACAGTATACAACGTCATACGTTATAAGGTAATAGTAAATAACTTTGCACGTTATATGGTAATAGTAAATAACGTTACACGTTATATGGTAATGCTACATAACGTTATACGTTATATGGTAACAGTATACAACGTTATACGTTATAAGGTAATAGTAAATAACGTTGCACGTTATATGGTAATAGTAAATAACGTTACACGTTATATGGTAATGCTACATAACGTTATACGTAATATGGTAATGCTACATAACGTTATACGTTATAGTGTAACAGTATATAACGTTATACGTTATATGGTAATGCTACATAACGTTATACGTTATATGGTAATGCTACATAACGTTATACGTTATGTGGTAATGCTACATAACGTTATACGTTATATGGTAACAGTATACAACGTTATACGTTATAAGGTAATAGTAAATAACGTTGCACGTTATATGGTAATAGTAAATAACGTTACACGTTATATGGTAATGCTACATAACGTTATACGTAATATGGTAATGCTACATAACGTTATACGTTATAATGTAACAGTATATAACGTTATACATTATATGGTAATGCTACATAACGTTATACGTTATATGGTAACAGTATACAACGTTATACGTTATAAGGGAATAGTAAATAACGTTACACGTTATATGGTATTGCTACATAACGTTATACGTTATATGGTAATGCTACATAACGTTATACGTTATATGATAATGCTACATAACGTTATACGTTATATGGTAATGCTACATAACGTTATACATTATATGGTAATGCTACATAACGTTATACGTTATATGGTAACAGTATACAACGTTATACGTTATAAGGTAATGCTACATAACGTTATACATTATATGGTAATGCTACATAACGTTATACGTTATATGGTAATGCTACATAACGTTATACGTTATATGGTAATGCTACATAAAGTTATACGTAATATGGTAATGCTACATAACGTTATACGTTATAATGTAACAGTCTATAACGTTAAACGATATATGGTAATGCTACATAACGTTATACGTTATATGGTAATGCTACATAACGTTATACGTTATATGATAATGCTACATAACGTTATACGTTATATGGTAATGCTACATAACGTTATACGTTATAACGTAACAGTATATAACGTTATACGTTATAAGGTAATGCTACATAACGTTATACATTATATGGTAATGCTACATAACGTTATACGTTAAATGCTAATGCTACATAACGTTATACGTTATATGGTAATGCTACATAACGTTATACGTAATATGGTAATGCTACGTAACGTTATACGTTATAATGTAACAGTATATAACGTTAAACGTTATATGGTAATGCTACATAACGTTATACGTTATATGGTAATGCTACATAACGTTATACGTTATATGGTAATGCTACATAACGTTATACGTTATATGGTAATGCTACATAACGTTATACATTATATGGTAATGCTACATAACGTTATACGTTATATGGTAACAGTATACAACGTTATACGTTATAAGGTAATAGTAAATAACGTTACACGTTATATGGTAATAGTAAATAACGTTACACGTTATATGGTAATGCTACATAACGTTATACGTAATATGGTAATGCTACATAACGTTATACGTTATAATGTAACAGTATATAACGTTATACGTTATATGGTAATGCTACATAACGTTATACGTTATATCGTAATGCTACATAACGTTATACGTTATATGGTAACAGTATACAACGTTATACGTTATAAGGTAATAGTAAATAACGTTGCACGTTATATGGTAATAGTAAATAACGTTACACGTTATATGGTAATGCTACATAACGTTATACGTAATATGGTAATGCTACATAACGTTATACGTTATAATGTAACAGTATATAACGTTATACATTATATGGTAATGCTACATAACGTTATACGTTATATGGTAACAGTATACAACGTTATACGTTATAAGGAAATAGTAAATAACGTTACACGTTATATGGTATTGCTACATAACGTTATACGTTATATGGTAATGCTACATAACGTTATACGTTATATGGTAATGCTACATAACGTTATACGTTATAAGGTAATGCTACATAACGTTATACATTATATGGTAATGCTACATAACGTTATACGTTATATGGTAATGCTACATAACGTTATACGTTATATGGTAATGCTACATAACGTTATACGTAATATGGTAATGCTACATAACGTTATACGTTATAATGTAACAGTCTATAACGTTAAACGATATATGGTAATGCTACATAACGTTATACGTTATATGGTAATGCTACATAACGTTATACGTTATATGATAATGCTACATAACGTTATACGTTATATGGTAATGCTACATAACGTTATACGTTATGTGGTAATGCTACATAACGTTATACGTTATAACGTAACAGTATATAACGTTATACGTTATATGGTAATGCTACATAACGTTATACGTTATAAGGTAATGCTACATAACGTTATACATTATATGGTAATGCTACATAACGTTATACGTTATATGCTAATGCTACATAACGTTATACGTTATATGGTAATGCTACATAACGTTATACGTAATATGGTAATGCTACGTAACGTTATACGTTATAATGTAACAGTATATAACGTTAAACGTTATATGGTAATGCTACATAACGTTATACGTTATATGGTAATGCTACATAACGTTATACGTTATATGGTAATGCTACATAACGTTATACGTTATATGGTAATGCTACATAACGTTATACATTATATGGTAATGCTACATAACGTTATACGTTATAGGGTAACAGTATACAACGTTATACGTTATAAGGTAATAGTAAATAACGTTACACGTTATATGGTAATGCTACATAACGTTATACGTTATATGGTAACAGTATATAACGTTATACGTTATATGGTAATGCTACATAACGTTATGCGTTATATGGTAATGCTACATAACGTTATACGTTATATGGTAATGCTACATAACGTTATACGTTATATGGTAGTGCTACATAACGTTATACATTATATGGTAATGCTACATAACGTTATACATTATATGGTGATGCTACATGACGTTATACGTTATATGGTAACAGTATACAACGTTATACGTTATAAGGTAATATTAAATAACGTTACACGTTATATGGTAATGCTACATAACGTTATACGTTATATGGTAATGCTACATAACGTTATACGTTATAAGGTAATGCTACATAACGTTATACATTATATGTTAATGCTACATAACGTTATACGTTATATGGTAATGCTACATAACGTTATACGTTATATGGTAATGCTACATAACGTTATACGTTATATGGTAATGCTACATAACGTTATACATTATATGGTAATGCTACATAACGTTATACGTTATAGGGTAACAGTATACAACGTTATACGTTATAAGGTAATAGTAAATAACGTTACACGTTATATGGTAATGCTACATAACGTCATACGTTATATGGTAACAGTATATAACGTTATACGTTATATGGTAATGCTACATAACGTTACACGTTCTATGGTAATGCTACATAAAGTTATACGTTATATGGTAATGCTACATAACGTTATACGTTATATGGTAATGCTACATAACGTTATACATTATATGGTAATGCTACATAACGCTATACGTTATAGGGTAACAGTATACAACGTTATACGTTATAAGGTAATAGTAAATAACGTTACACGTTATATGGTAATGCTACATAACGTTATACGTTATATGGTAATGCTACATAACGTTATACGTTATATGGTAATGCTACATAACGTTATACGTTATATGGTAATGCTACATAACGTTATACGTTATATGGTAATGGTACATAACGTTATACGTAATATGGTAATGCTACATAACGTTATACGTTATAAGGTAACAGTATATAACGTTATACGTTATATGGTAATGCTACATAACGTTATACGTTATATGGTAATGCTACATAACGTTATACGTTATATGGTAATGCTACATAACGTTATACGTTATATGGTAATGCTAGGTAACGTTATACGTTATATGGTAATGCTACATAACGTTATACGTTATATGGTAATGCTAGATAACGTTATACGTTATATGGTAACAGTATATAACGTTATACGTTATATGGTAATGCTACATAACGTTATACGTTATATGGTAATGCTACATAACGCTATACGTTTTATGGTAATGCTACATAACGTTATACGTTATATGGTAATGCTACATAACGTTATACACTATATGGTAATGCTACATAACGTTATACGTTATATGGTAACAGTATACAACGTTATACGTTATAAGGAGATAGTAAATAACGTTACACGTTATATGGTAATGCTACATAACGTTATACGTTATATGGTAATGCTACATAACGTTATACGTAATATGGTAATGCTACATAACGTTATACGTTATAATGTAACAGTATATAACGTTATACGTTATATGGTAATGCTACATAACGTTATACGTTATATGGTAACAGTATACAACGTTATACGTTATAAGGTAATAGTAAATAACGTTACACGTTATATGGTAATAGTAAATAACGTTACACGTTATATGGTAATGCTACATAACGTTATACGTAATATGGTAATGCTACATAACGTTATACGTTATAATGTAACAGTATATAACGTTATACGTTATATGGTAATGCTACATAACGTTATACGTTATATGGTAACAGTATACAACGTTATACGTTATAAGGTAATAGTAAATAACGTTACACGTTATATGGTAATAGTAAATAACGTTACACGTTATATGGTAATAGTAAATAACGTTACACGTTATATGGTAATGCTACATAACGTTATACGTAATATGGTAATGCTACATAACGTTATACGTTATAAGGTAACAGTATACAACGTTATACGTTATAAGGTAATAGTAAATAACGTTATACGTTATATGGTAATGCTACATAACGTTATACGTTATATGGTAATGCTACATACCGTTATACGTTATATGGTAATGCTACATAACGTTATACGTTATGTGGTAATGCTACATAACGTTATACGTTATAACGCAACAGTATATAACGTTATACGTTATATGGTAATGCTACATAACGTTATACGATATAAGGTAATGCTACATAACGTTATACATTATATGGTAATGCTACATAACGTTATACGTTATATGGTAATGCTACATAACGTTATACGTTACATGGTAATGCTACATAACGTTATACGTAATATGGTAATGCTACATAACGTTATACGTTATAATGTAACAGTATATAACGTTAAACGTTATATGGTAATGCTACATAACGTTATACGTTATATGGTAATGCTACATAAAGTTATACGTTATATGGTAATGCTACATAACGTTATACGTTATATGGTAATGCTACATAACGTTATACATTATATGGTAATGCTACATAACGTTATACGTTATAGGGTAACAGTATACAACGTTATACGTTATAAGGTAATAGTGAATAACGTTACACGTTATATGGTAATGCTACATAACGTTATACGTTATATGGCAATGCTACATAACGTTATACGTTATATGGTAATGCTACATAACGTTATACGTTATATGGTAATGCTACATAACGTTATACGTAATATGGTAATGCTACATAACGTTATACGTTATAATGTAACAGTATATAACGTTATACGTTATATGGTAATGCTACATAACGTTATACGTTATATGGTAATGCTACATAACGTTATACGTTATATGGTAACAGTATACAACGTTATACGTTATAAGGTAATAGTAAATAACGTTGCACGGTATATGGTAATAGTAAATAACGTTACACGTTATATGGTAATGCTACATAACGTTATACGTTATATGGTAACAGTATACAACGTTATACGTTATAAGGTAATAGTAAATAACGTTGCACGTTATATGGTAATAGTAAATAACGTTACACGTTATATGGTAATGCTACATAACGTTATACGTAATATGGTAATGCTACATAACGTTATACGTTATAATGTAACAGTATATAACGTTATACGTTATATGGTAATGCTACATAACGTTATACGTTATATCGTAATGCTACATAACGTTATACGTTATATGGTAACAGTATACAACGTTATACGTTATAAGGTAACAGTATACAACGTTATACGTTATAAGGGAATAGTAAATAACGTTACACGTTATATGGTATTGCTACATAACGTTATACGTTATATGGTAATGCTACATAACGTTATACGTTATATGATAATGCTACATAACGTTATACGTTATATGGTAATGCTACATAACGTTATACGTTATGTGGTAATGCTACATAACGTTATACGTTATAACGTAACAGTATATAACGTTATACGTTATATGGTAATGCTACATAACGTTATACGTTATAAGGTAATGCTACATAACGTTATACATTATATGGTAATGCTACATAACGCTATACGTTATATGGTAATGCTACATAACGTTATACGTTACATGGTAATGCTACATAACGTTATACGTAATATGGTAATGCTACATAACGTTATACGTTATAATGTAACAGTATATAACGTTAAACGATATATGGTAATGCTACATAACGTTATACGTTATATGGTAATGCTACATAACGTTATACGTTATATGGTAATGCTACATAACGTTATACGTTATATGGTAATGCTACATAACGTTATACATTATATGGTAATGCTACATAACGTTATACGTTATAGGGTAACAGTATACAACGTTATACGTTATAAGGTAATAGTAAATAACGTTACACGTTATATGGTAATGCTACATAACGTTATACGTTATATGGTAATGCTACATAACGTTATACGTTATATGGTAATGCTACATAACGTTATACGTTATATGGTAGTGCTACATAACGTTATACATTATATGGTAATGCTACATAACGTTATACACTATATGGTAATGCTACATAACGTTATACGTTATATGGTAACAGTATACAACGTTATACGTTATAAGGAGATAGTAAATAACGTTACACGTTATATGGTAATGCTACATAACGTTATACGTTATATGGTAATACTACATAACGTTATACGTAATATGGTAATGCTACATAACGTTATACGTTATAATGTAATAGTATATAACGTTATACGTTATATGGTAATGCTACATAACGTTATACGTTATATGGTAATGCTACATAACGTTATACGTTATATGGTAACAGTATACAACGTTATACGTTATAAGGTAATAGTAAATAACGTTACACGTTATATGGTAATGCTACATAACGTTATACGTTATATGGTAATGCTACATAACGTTATACACTATATGGTAATGCTACATAACGTTATACGTTATATGGTAACAGTATACAACGTTATACGTTATAAGAAGATAGTAAATAACGTTACACGTTATATGGTAATGCTACATAACGTTATACGTTATATGGTAATACTACATAACGTTATACGTAATATGGTAATGCTACATAACGTTATACGTTATAATGTAATAGTATATAACGTTATACGTTATATGGTAATGCTACATAACGTTATACGTTATATGGTAATGCTACATAACGTTATACGTTATATGGTAACAGTATACAACGTCATACGTTATAAGGTAATAGTAAATAACTTTGCACGTTATATGGTAATAGTAAATAACGTTACACGTTATATGGTAATGCTACATAACGTTATACGTTATATGGTAACAGTATACAACGTTATACGTTATAAGGTAATAGTAAATAACGTTGCACGTTATATGGTAATAGTAAATAACGTTACACGTTATATGGTAATGCTACATAACGTTATACGTAATATGGTAATGCTACATAACGTTATACGTTATAATGTAACAGTATATAACGTTATACGTTATATGGTAATGCTACATAACGTTATACGTTATATGGTAATGCTAGATAACGTTATACGTTATATGGTAACAGTATATAACGTTATACGTTATATGGTAATGCTACATAACGTTATACGTTATATGGTAATGCTACATAACGTTATACGTTATATGGTAATGCTACATAACGTTATACGTTATATGGTAATGCTACATAACGTTATAGGTTATATGGTAATGCTAGATAACGTTATACGTTATGTGGTAATGCTACATAACGTTATACGTTATATGGTAATGCTAGATAACGTTATACGTTATATGGTAACAGTATATAACGTTATACGTTATATGGTAATGCTACATAACGTTATACGTTATATGGTAATGCTACATAACGTTATACGTTATATGGTAATGCTACATAACGTTATACGTTATATGGTGATGCTACATAACGTTATACACTATATGGTAATGCTACATAACGTTATACGTTATATGGTAACAGTATACAACGTTATACGTTATAAGAAGATAGTAAATAACGTTACACGTTATATGGTAATGCTACATAACGTTATACGTTATATGGTAATACTACATAACGTTATACGTAATATGGTAATGCTACATAACGTTATACGTTATAATGTAATAGTATATAACGTTATACGTTATATGGTAATGCTACATAACGTTATACGTTATATGGTAATGCTACATAACGTTATACGTTATATGGTAACAGTATACAACGTCATACGTTATAAGGTAATAGTAAATAACTTTGCACGTTATATGGTAATAGTAAATAACGTTACACGTTATATGGTAATGCTACATAACGTTATACGTTATATGGTAACAGTATACAACGTTATACGTTATAAGGTAATAGTAAATAACGTTGCACGTTATATGGTAATAGTAAATAACGTTACACGTTATATGGTAATGCTACATAACGTTATACGTAATATGGTAATGCTACATAACGTTATACGTTATAATGTAACAGTATATAACGTTATACGTTATATGGTAATGCTACATAACGTTATACGTTATATGGTAATGCTACATAACGTTATACGTTATGTGGTAATGCTACATAACGTTATACGTTATATGGTAACAGTATACAACGTTATACGTTATAAGGTAATAGTAAATAACGTTGCACGTTATATGGTAATAGTAAATAACGTTACACGTTATATGGTAATGCTACATAACGTTATACGTAATATGGTAATGCTACATAACGTTATACGTTATAATGTAACAGTATATAACGTTATACATTATATGGTAATGCTACATAACGTTATACGTTATATGGTAACAGTATACAACGTTATACGTTATAAGGGAATAGTAAATAACGTTACACGTTATATGGTATTGCTACATAACGTTATACGTTATATGGTAATGCTACATAACGTTATACGTTATATGATAATGCTACATAACGTTATACGTTATATGGTAATGCTACATAACGTTATACGTTATGTGGTAATGCTACATAACGTTATACGTTATAACGTAACAGTATATAACGTTATACGTTATATGGTAATGCTACATAACGTTATACGTTATAAGGTAATGCTACATAACGTTATACATTATATGGTAATGCTACATAACGTTATACGTTATATGGTAATGCTACATAACGTTATACGTTATATGGTAATGCTACATAACGTTATACGTAATATGGTAATGCTACATAACGCTATACGTTATAATGTAACAGTATATAACGTTAAACGATATATGGTAATGCTACATAACGTTATACGTTATATGGTAATGCTACATAACGTTATACGTTATATGGTAATGCTACATAACGTTATACGTTATATGGTAATGCTACATAACGTTATACATTATATGGTAATGCTACATAACGTTATACGTTATAGGGTAACAGTATACAACGTTATACGTTATAAGGTAATAGTAAATAACGTTACACGTTATATGGTAATGCTACATAACGTTATGCGTTATATGGTAACAGTATATAACGTTATACGTTATATGGTAATGCTACATAACGTTATACGTTATATGGTAATGCTACATAACGTTATACGTTATATGGTAATGCTACATAACGTTATACGTTATATGGTAGTGCTACATAACGTTACACATTATATGGTAATGCTACATAACGTTATACACTATATGGTAATGCTACATAACGTTATACGTTATATGGTAACAGTATACAACGTTATACGTTATAAGGAGATAGTAAATAACGTTACACGTTATATGGTAATGCTACATAACGTTATACGTTATATGGTAATACTACATAACGTTATACGTAATATGGTAATGCTACATAACGTTATACGTTATAATGTAATAGTATATAACGTTATACGTTATATGGTAATGCTACATAACGTTATACGTTATATGGTAATGCTACATAACGTTATACGTTATATGGTAACAGTATACAACGTTATACGTTATAAGGTAATAGTAAATAACGTTACACGTTATATGGTAATGCTACATAACGTTATACGTTATATGGTAATGCTACATAACGTTATACGTTATATGGTAATGCTACATAACGTTATACATTATATGGTAATGCTACATAACGTTATACGTTATATGGTAACAGTATACAACGTTATACGTTATAAGGAAATAGTTAATAACGTTACACGTTATATGGTATTGCTACATAACGTTATACGTTATATGGTAATGCTACATAACGTGATACGTTATATGGTAATGCTACATAACGTTATACGTTATATGGTAATGCTACATAACGTTACACGTTATGTGGTAATGCTACATAACGTTATACGTTATAACGTAACAGTATATAACGTTATACGTTATATGGTAATGCTACATAACGTTATACGTTATAAGGTAATGCTACATAACGTTATACATTATATGGTAATGCTACATAACGTTATACGTTATATGGTAATGCTACATAACGTTACACGTTATGTGGTAATGCTACATAACGTTATACGTTATAACGTAACAGTATATAACGTTATACGTTATATGGTAATGCTACATAACGTTATACGTAATATGGTAATGCTACATAACGTTATACGTTATAATGTAACAGTATATAACGTTACACGTTATATGGTAATGCTACATAACGTTATACGTTATATGGCAATGCTAGATAACGTTATACGTTATATGGTAATGCTACATAACGTTATACGTTATATGGTAATGCTACATAACGTTATACGTTATATGGTAATGCTACATAACGTTATACGTTATATGGTAATGCTAGATAACGTTATACGTTATATGGTAATGCTACATAACGTTATACGTTATATGGTAATGCTAGATAACGTTATACGTTATATGGTAACAGTATATAACGTTATTGGTTATAAGGTAATAGTAAGTAACGTTACACGTTATATGGTAATGCTACATAACGTTATACGTTATATGGTAATGCTACATAACGTTATACATTATATGGTAATGCTAGATAACGTTATACGTTATATGGTAACAGTATACAACGTTATACGTTATAAGGAAATAGTAAATAACGTTACACGTTATATGGTATTGCTACATAACGTTATACGTTATATGGTAATGCTACATAACGTTATACGTTATGTGGTAATGCTACATAACGTTATACGTTATAATGTAACAGTATATAACGTTATGCGTTATATGGTAATGCTACATAACGTTATACGTTATAAGGTAATGCTACATAACGTTATACATTATATGGTAATGCTGCATAACGTTATACGTTATATGGTAATGCTACATAACGTTATACGTTATATGGTAATGCTACATAACGTTATACGTTATATGGTAACAGTATACAACGTTATACGTTATAAGGTAATAGGAAATAACGTTGCACGTTATATGGTAATAGTAAATAACGTTACACGTTATATGGTAATGCTACATAACGTTATACGTAATATGGTAATGCTACATAACGTTATACGTTATAATGTAACAGTATATAACGTTATACATTATATGGTAATGCTACATAACGTTATACGTTATATGGTAACAGTATACAACGTTATACGTTATAAGGAAATAGTAAATAACGTTACACGTTATATGGTATTGCTACATAACGTTATACGTTATATGGTAATGCTACATAACGTTATACGTTATACGGTAATGCAACATAACGTTATACGTTATATGATAATGCTACATAACGTTATACGTTATATGGTAATGCTACATAACGTTATACGTTATATGGTAATGCTACATACCGTTATACATTATATGGTAATGCTACATAACGTTATACGTTATATGGTAACAGTATACAACGTTATACGTTATAAGGTAATAGTAAATAACGTTACACGTTATATCGTAATGCTACATAACGTTATACGTTATATGGTAACAGTATACAACGTTATACGTTATATGGTAATGCTACATAACGTTATACGTTATATGGTAATGCTACATAACGTTATACGTTATATGGTAACAGTATACAACGTTATACGTTATAAGGTAATAGTAAATAACGTTACACGTTATATGGTAAAGCTACATAACGTTATACGTTATATGGTAATGCTACATAACGTTATTCGTTATAAGGTAATGCTACAAAACGTTATACGTTATATGGTAACAGTATATAACGTTATACGTTATATGGTAATGCTACATAACGTTATACGTTATATGGTAACAGTATATAGCGTTATACGTTATAACGTAATGTTTCATAACGTTATACGTTATATGGTAATGCTACATAACGTTATACGTTATATGGTAATGCTACATAACGTTATACATTATATGGTAATGCTACATAACGTTATATGTTATATGGTAACAGTATACAACGTTATACGTTATAAGGTAATAGTAAATAACGTTACACGTTATGTGGTAATGCTACATAACGTTATACGTTATATGGTAATGCTACATAACGTTATACGTTATATGGTAATGCTACATAACGTTATACGTTATATGGTAATGCTACATAACGTTATACATTATATGGTAATGATACATAATGTTATACGTTATATGGTAACAGTATACAACGTTATACGTTATAAGGTAATAGTACATAACGTTACACGTTATATCGTAATGCTACATAACGTTATACGTTATATGGTAATGCTACATAACGTTATACGTTATATGGTAACAGTATATAACGTTATACGTTATATGGTAATGCTACATAACGTTATACGTTATATGGTAACAGTATATAACGTTATACGTTATAACGTAATGTTTCATAACGTTATACGTTATGTGGTAATGCTACATAACGTTATACGTTATATGGTAATGCTACATAACGTTATACGTTATATGGTAATGCTACATAACGTTATACGTTATATGGTAATGCTACATAACGTTATACGTTATATGGTAATGCTACATAACGTTATACGTTATATGGTAATGCTACATAACGTTATACGTTATATGGTAATGCTACATAACGTTATACGTTATATGGTAATGCTACATAACGTTATACGTTATATGGTAATGCTACATAACGTTGTACGTTATATGGTAATGCTACATAACGTTATACGTTATATGGTAACAGTATACAACGTTATACGTTATAAGGTAATAGTAAATAACGTTATACGTTATATGGTAATGCTACATAACGTTATACGTTATATGGTAATGCTACATAACGTTATACATTATATGGTAATGATACATAATGCTATACGTTATATGGTAATAGTATACAACGTTGTACGTTATAAGGTAATAGTACATAACGTTACACGTTATATCGTAATGCTACATAACGTTGTACGTTATATGGTAATGCTACATAACGTTATACATTATATGGTAATGCTACATAACGTTATACGTTATATGGTAACAGTATACAACGTTATACGTTATAAGGTAACAGTATATAACGTTATACGTTATATGGTAATGCTACATAACGTTATACGTTATATGGTAATGCTACATAACGTTATACGTTATATGGTAATGCTACATAACGTTGTACGTTATATGGTAATGCTACATAACGTTATACATTATATGGTAATGCTACATAACGTTATACGTTATATGGTAACAGTATACAACGTTATACGTTATAAGGTAACAGTAAATAACGTTACACGTTATATGGTAATGCTACATAACGTTATACGTTATATGGTAATGCTACATAACGTTATACATTATATGGTAATGCTACATATCGTTATACGTTATATGGTAACAGTATACAACGTTATACGTTATAAGGAAATATTAAATAACGTTACACGTTTTATGGTCATACTACATAGCGTTATACGTTATATGGTAACAGTATACAACGTTATACGTTATAAGGAAATAGTAAATAACGTTACACGTTATATGGTAATGCTACATAACGTTATACGTTATATGGTAATGCTACATAACGTTATACGTTATATGGTAATGCTACATAACGTTATACATTATATGGTAATGCTACATAACGTTATACGTTATATGGTAACATTATACAACGTTATACGTTATAAGGAAATAGTAAATAACGTTACACGTTATATGGTAATGCTACATAACGTTATACGTTATATGGTAATGCTACATAACGTTATACGTTATATGGTAATGCTACATAACGTTATACGTTATATGGTAATGCTAGATAACGTTATACGTTATATGGTAGCAGTATATAACGTTATACGTTATATGGTAATGCTACATAACGTTATACGTTATATGGTAACAGTATACAACGTTATACGTTATAAGGTAATAGGAAATAACGCTACACGTTATATGGTAATGCTACATAACGTTATACGTTATATGGTAATGCTACGTAACGTTATACGTTATATGGTAATGCTACATAACGTTATACATTATATGGTAATGCTACATAACGTTATACGTTATATGGTAACAGTATACAACGTTATACGTTATAAGGAAATAGTAAATAACGTTATACGTTATATGGTAATGCTACATAACGTTATACGTTATATGGTAATGCTACATAACGTTATGCGTTATATGGTAATGCTACATAACGTTATACGTTATATGGTAATGCTACATAACGTTATACGTTATAACGTAACAGTATGTAACGTTATACGTTATATGGTAATGCTACATAACGTTATACGTTATAAGGTAATGCTACATAACGTTATACGTTATATGGTAATGCTACATAACGTTATACGTTATATGGTAATGCTACATAACGTTATACGTTATATGGTAGTGTTACATAACGTTATACGTTATAACGTAACAGTATATAACGTTATACGTTATATGGTAATGCTACATAACGTTATACGTTATATGGTAATGCTACATAACGTTATACGTTATATGGTAACAGTATATAACGCTATACGTTATATGGTAATGCTACATAACGTTATACGTTATATGGTAATGCTACATAACGTTATACGTTATATGGTAATGCTACATAACGTTACACGTTATAAGGTAAAGCTACATAACGTTATACATTATATGGTAATGCTACATAACGTTATACGTTATATGGTAACAGTATATAACGTTATACGTTATATGGTAATGCTACATAACGTTATACGTTGTATGGTAATGCTACATAACGTTATACGTTATATGGTAATGCTACATAACGTTATACGTTATATGGTAATGCTACATAACGTTATACGTTATATGGTAATGCTACATAACGTTATACGTTATATGGTAATGCTACATAACGTTATACATTATATGGTAATGCTACATAACGTTATACGTTATATGTTAACAGTATACAACGTTATACGTTATAAGGAAATAGTAAATAACGTTACACGTTATATGGTAATGCTACATAACGTTATACGTTATATGGTAATGCTACATAACGTTATACGTTATATGGTAATGCTACATAACGTTATACGTTATATGGTAATGCTACATAACGTTATACGTTATATGGTAATGCTACATAACGTTATACGTTATAACGTAACAGCATATAACGTTATACGTTATATGGTAATGCTACATAACGTTACACGTTATAAGGTAAAGCTACATAACGTTATACATTATATGGTAATGCTACATAACGTTATACGTTATATGGTAACAGTATATAACGTTATACGTTATATGGTAATGCTACATAACGTTATACGTTGTATGGTAATGCTACATAACGTTATACGTTATATGGTAATGCTACATAACGTTATACATTGTATGGTAATGCTACATAACGTTATACGTTATATGGTAATGCTACATAACGTTATACGTTATATGGTAATGCTACATAACGTTATACGTTATATGGTAATGCTAGATAACGTTATACGTTATATGGTAACAGTATATAACGTTATACGTTATATGGTAATGCTACATAACGTTATACGTTATATGGTAACAGTATACAACGTTATACGTTATAAGGTAATAGGAAATAGCGCTACACGTTATATGGTAATGCTACATAACGTTATACGTTATATGGTAATGCTACGTAACGTTATACGTTATATGGTAATGCTACATAACGTTATACATTATATGGTAATGCTACATAACGTTATACGTTATATGGTAACAGTATACAACGTTATACGTTATAACGTAACAGCATATAACGTTATACGTTATATGGTAATGCTACATAACGTTACACGTTATAAGGTAAAGCTACATAACGTTATACATTATATGGTAATGCTACATAACGTTATACGTTATATGGTAACAGTATATAACGTTATACGTTATATGGTAATGCTACATAACGTTATACGTTGTATGGTAATGCTACATAACGTTATACGTTATATGGTAATGCTACATAACGTTATACATTATATGGTATGCTACATAACGTTATACGTTACATGGTAACAGTATACAACGTTATACGTTATAAGGAAATAGTAAATAACGTTACACGTTATATGGTAATGCTACATAACGTTATACGTTATATGGTAATGCTACATAACGTTATATGTTATATGGTAATGCTACATAACATTATACGATATATGGTAATGCTACATAACGTTATACGTTATATGGTAATGCTACATAACGTTATACGTTATATGGTAATGCTACATAACGTTATACGTAATATGGTAATACTACGTAACGTTATACGTTATAATGTAACAGTATATAACATTATACGTTATATGGTAATGCTACATAACGTTATACGTTATATGGTAATGCTACATAACGTTATACGTTATATGGTAATGCTACATAACGTTATACGTTATATGGTAATGCTAGATAACGTTATACGTTATATGGTAACAGTATATAACGTTATACGTTATATGGTAATGCTACATAACGTTATACGTTATATGGTAACAGTATACAACGTTATACGTTATAAGGTAATAGGAAATAGCGCTACACGTTATATGGTAATGCTACATAACGTTATACGTTATATGGTAATGCTACGTAACGTTATACGTTATATGGTAATGCTACATAACGTTATACATTATATGGTAATGCTACATAACGTTATACGTTATATGGTAACAGTATACAACGTTATACGTTATAAGGAAATAGTAAATAACGTTACACGTTATATGGTAATGCTACATAACGTTATACGTTATATGGTAATGCTACATAACGTTATACGTTATATGGTAATGCTACATAACGTTATACGTTATATGGTAATGCTACATAACGTTATACGTTATATGGTAATGCTACATAACGTTATACGTTATAACGTAACAGTATGTAACGTTATACGTTATATGGTAATGCTACATAACGTTATACGTTATATGGTAATGCTACATAACGTTATACGTTATATGGTAGTGCTACATAACGTTATACGTTATAACGTAACAGTATATAACGTTATACGTTATATGGTAATGCTACATAACGTTATACGTTATATGGTAATGCTACATAACGTTATACGTTATATGGTAACAGTATATAACGTTATACGTTATATGGTAATGCTACATAACGTTATACGTTATATGGTAATGCTACATAACGTTATACGTTATATGGTAATGCTACATAACGTTATACGTTATATGGTAATGCTACATAACGTTATACGTTATAACGTAACGGTATATAACGTTATACGTTATATGGTAATGCTACAATAACGTTACACGTTATAAGGTAAAGCTACATAACGTTATACATTATATGGTAATGCTACATAACGTTATACGTTATATGGTAACAGTATATAACGTTATACGTTATATGGTAATGCTACATAACGTTATACGTTGTATGGTAATGCTACATAACGTTATACGTTATATGGTAATGCTACATAACGTTATACGTAATATGGTAATGCTACGTAACGTTATACGTTATAATGTAACAGTATATAACATTATACGTTATATGGTAATGCTACATAACGTTATACGTTATATGGTAATGCTACATAACGTTATACGTTATATGGTAATGCTACATAACGTTATACGTTATATGGTAATGCTAGATAACGTTATACGTTATATGGTAACAGTATATAACGTTATACGTTATATGGTAATGCTACATAACGTTATACGTTATATGGTAACAGTATACAACGTTATACGTTATAAGGTAATAGGAAATAGCGCTACACGTTATATGGTAATGCTACATAACGTTATACGTTATATGGTAATGCTACGTAACGTTATACGTTATATGGTAATGCTACATAACGTTATACATTATATGGTAATGCTACATAACGTTATACGTTATATGGTAACAGTATACAACGTTATACGTTATAAGGAAATAGTAAATAACGTTACACGTTATATGGTAATGCTACATAACGTTATACGTTATATGGTAATGCTACATAACGTTATACGTTATATGGTAATGCTACATAACGTTATACGTTATATGGTAATGCTACATAACGTTATACGTTATATGGTAATGCTACATAACGTTATACCTTATATGGTAATGCTACATAACGTTATACGTTATATGGTAATGCTAGATAACGTTATACGTTATATGGTAACAGTATATAACGTTATACGTTATATGGTAATGCTACATAACGTTATACGTTATATGGTAACAGTATACAACGTTATACGTTATAAGGTAATAGGAAATAGCGCTACACGTTATATGGTAATGCTACATAACGTTATACGTTATATGGTAATGCTACGTAACGTTATACATTATATGGTAATGCTACATAACGTTATACATTATATGGTAATGCTACATAACGTTATACGTTATATGGTAACAGTATACAACGTTATACGTTATAACGAAATAGTAAATAACGTTACACGTTATATGGTAATGCTACATAACGTTATACGTTATATGGTAATGCTACATAACGTTATACGTTATATGGTAATGCTACATAACGTTATACGTTATATGGTAATGCTACATAACGTTATACGTTATATGGTAATGCTACATAACGTTATACGTTATAACGTAACAGTATGTAACGTTATACGTTATATGGTAATGCTACATAACGTTGTACGTTATAAGGTAATGCTACATAACGTTATACGTTATATGGTAATGCTACATAACGTTATACGTTATATGGTAATGCTACATAACGTTATACGTTATATGGTAGTGCTACATAACGTTATACGTTATAACGTAACAGTATATAACGTTATACGTTATATGGTAATGCTACATAACGTTATACGTTATATGGTAATGCTACATAACGTTATACGTTATATGGTAACAGTATATAACGTTATACGTTATATGGTAATGCTACATAACGTTATACGTTATATGGTAATGCTACATAACGTTATACGTTATATGGTAATGCTACATAACGTTATACGTTATAACGTAACAGTATATAACGTTATACGTTATATGGTAATGCTACATAACGTTATACGTTATATGGTAATGCTACATAACGTTATACGTTATAACGTAACGGTATATAACGTTATACGTTGTATGGTAATGCTACATAACGTTATACGTTATATGGTAATGCTACATAACGTTATACGTTATATGGTAATGCTACATAACGTTATACGTTATATGGTTATGCTACATAACGTTATACGTTATATGGTAATGCTACATAACGTTATACATTATATGGTAATGCTACATAACGTTATACGTTATATGGTAACAGTATACAACGTTATACGTTATAAGGAAATAGTAAATAACGTTACACGTTATATGGTAATGCTACATAACGTTATACGTTATATGGTAATGCTACGTAACGTTATACGTTATATGGTAATGCTACATAACATTATACGATATATGGTAATGCTACATAACGTTATACGTTATATGGTAATGCTACATAACGTTATACGTAATATGGTAATACTACATAACGTTATACGTTATAATGTAACAGTATATAACGTTATACGTTATATGGTAATGCTACATAACGTTATACGTTATATGGTAATGCTAGATAACGTTATACGTTATATGGTAACAGTATATAACGTTATACGTTATATGGTAATGCTACATAACGTTATACGTTATATGGTAACAGTATACAACGTTATACGTTATAAGGTAATAGTAAATAACGCTACACGTTATATGGTAATGCTACATAACGTTATACGTTATATGGTAATGCTACGTAACGTTATACGTTATATGGTAATGCTACATAACGTTATACATTATATGGTAATGCTACATAACGTTATACGTTATATGGTAACAGTATACAACGTTATACGTTATAAGGAAATAGTAAATAACGTTACACGTTATATGGTAATGCTACATAACGTTATACGTTATATGGTAATGCTACATAACGTTATACGTTATATGGTAATGCTACATAACGTTATACGTTATAACGTAACAGTATATAACGTTATACGTTATATGGTAATGCTACATAACGTTATACGTTATAAGGTAATGCTACATAACGTTATACATTATATGGTAATGCTACATAACGTTATACGTTATATGGTAATGCTACACAACGTTATACGTTATATGGTAATGCTACATAACGTTATACGTTATATGGTAATGCTACATAACGTTATACGTTATATGGTAATGCTACATAACGTTATATGTAATATGGTAATGCTACATAACGTTATACGTTATAATGTAACAGTATATAACGTTATACGATATATGGTAATGCTACATAACGTTATACGTTATATGGTAATGCTACATAACGTTATACGTTATATGGTAATGCTACATAACGTTATACGTTATAACGTAACAGTATATAACGTTATACGTTATATGGTAATGCTACATAACGTTATACGTTATATGGTAATGCTACATAACGTTATACGTTATATGGTAATGCTACATAACGTTATACGTTATATGGTAACAGTATATAACGTTATACGTTATATGGTAATGCTACATAACGTTATACGTTATAAGGTAATGCTACATAACGTTATACGTTATATGGTAACAGTATATAACGTTATACGTTATATGGCAATGCTACATAACGTTATACGTTATAAGGTAACAGTATATAACGTTATACGTTATATGGTAATGCTACATAACGTTATACGTTATAACGTAACAGTATATAACGTTATACGTTATATGGTAATGCTACATAACGTTATACGTTATATGGTAATGCTACATAACGTTATACGTTATATGGTAACAGTATATAACGTTATACGTTATATGGTAATGCTACATAACGTTATACGTTATATGGTAATGCTACATAACGTTATACGTTATAACGTAACAGTATATAACGTTATACGTTATACGTAATGCTACATAACGTTATACGTTATAAGGTAAAGCTACATAACGTTATACATTATATGGTAATGCTACATAACGTTATACGTTATATGGTAATGCTACATAACGTTATACATTATATGGTAACAGTATACAACGTTATACGTTATAAGGAAATAGTAAATAACGTTACACGTTATATGGTAATGCTACATAACGTTATACGTTATATGGTAATGCTACATAACGTTATACGTTATATGGTAATGCTACATAACGTTATACGTTATATGGTAATGCTACATAACGTTATACGATATATGGTAATGCTACATAACGTTATACGTTATATGGTAATGCTACATAACGTTATACGTTATATGGTAATGCTACATAACGTTATACGTAATATGGTAATGCTACATAACGTTATACGTTATAATGTAACAGTATATAACGTTATACGTTATATGGTAATGCTACATAACGTTATACGTTACATGGTAATGCTACATAACGTTATACGTTATATGGTAATGCTACATAACGTTATACGTTATATGGTAACAGTATATAACGTTATACGTTATATGGTAATGCTACATAACGTTATACGTTATATGGTAACAGTATACAACGTTATACGTTATAGGGTAATAGTAAATAACGCTACACGTTATATGGTAATGCTACATAACGTTATACGCTATATGGTAACAGTATATAACGTTATACGTTATATGGTAATGCTACATAACGTTATACGTTGTATGGTAATGCTACATAACGTTATACGTTATATGGTAACAGTATACAACGTTATACGTTATAAGGTAATAGTAAATAACGTTACACGTTATATGGTAATGCTACATAACGTTATACGTTATATGGTAATGCTACATAACGTTATACGTTATATGGTAATGCTACATAACGTTATACGTTATATGGTAATGCTACATAACGTTATACGTTGTATGGTAATGCTACATAACGTTATACGTTATATGGTAATGCTACATAACGTTATACGTTATATGGTAATGCTACATAACGTTATACGTTATATGGTTATGCTACATAACGTTATACGTTATATGGTAATGCTACATAACGTTATACGTTATATGGTAATGCTAGATAACGTTATACGTTATATGGTAACAGTATATAACGTTATACGTTATATGGTAATGCTACATAACGTTATACGTTATATGGTAACAGTATACAACGTTATACGTTATAAGGTAATAGTAAATAACGCTACACGTTATATGGTAATGCTACATAACGTTATACGTTATATGGTAATGCTACGTAACGTTATACGTTATATGGTAATGCTACATAACGTTATACATTATATGGTAATGCTACATAACGTTATACGTTATATGGTAACAGTATACAACGTTATACGTTATAAGGAAATAGTAAATAACGTTACACGCTATATGGTAATGCTACATAACGTTATACGTTATATGGTAATGCTACATAACGTTATACGTTATATGGTAATGCTACATAACGTTATACGTTATATGGTAATGCTACATAACGTTATACGTTATATGGTAATGCTACATAACGTTATACGTTATATGGTAATGCTACATAACGTTATACGTTATAACGTAACAGTATATAACGTTATACGTTATATGGTAATGCTACATAACGTTATACGTTATAAGGTAATGCTACATAACGTTATACATTATATGGTAATGCTACATAACGTTATACGTTATATGGTAATGCTACACAACGTTATACGTTATATGGTAATGCTACACAACGTTATACGTTATATGGTAATGCTACATAACGTTATACGTTATATGGTAATGCTACATAACGTTATATGTAATATGGTAATGCTACATAACGTTATACGTTATAATGTAACAGTATATAACGTTATACGTTATATGGTAATGCTACATAACGTTATACGTTATATGGTAATGCTACATAACATTATATGTTATATGGTAATGCTATATAACGTTATACGTTATAACGTAACAGTATATAACGTTATACGTTATATGGTAATGCTACATAACGTTATACGTTATATGGTAATGCTACATAACGTTATACGTTATATGGTAATGCTACATAACGTTATACGTTATATGGTAATGCTACATAACGTTATACGTTATATGGTAACAGTATATAACGTTATACGTTATATGGTAATGCTACATAACGTTATACGTTATAAGGTAATGCTACATAACGTTATACGTTATATGGTAACAGTATATAACGTTATACGTTATATGGCAATGCTACATAACGTTATACGTTATAAGGTAACAGTATATAACGTTATACGTTATATGGTAATGCTACATAACGTTATTCGTTATATGGTAATGCTACATAACGTTATTCGTTATATGGTAATGCTACATAACGTTATACGTTATATGGTAATGCTACATAACGTTATACGTTATATGGTAATGCTACATAACGTTATACGTTATAACGTAACAGTATATAACGTTATACGTTATATGGTAATGCTACATAACGTTATACGTTATATGGTAATGCTACATAACGTTATACGTTATATGGTAACAGTATATAACGTTATACGTTATATGGTAATGCTACATAACGTTATACGTTATATGGTAATGCTACATAACGTTATACGTTATAACGTAACAGTATATAACGTTATACGTTATATGGTAATGCTACATAACGTTATACGTTATAAGGTAATGCTACATAACGTTATACATTATATGGTAATGCTACATAACGTTATACGTTATATGGTAATGCTACACAACGTTATACGTTATATGGTAATGCTACACAACGTTATACGTTATATGGTAATGCTACATAACGTTATACGTTATATGGTAATGCTACATAACGTTATATGTAATATGGTAATGCTACATAACGTTATACGTTATAATGTAACAGTATATAACGTTATACGTTATATGGTAATGCTACATAACGTTATACGTTATATGGTAATGCTACATAACATTATATGTTATATGGTAATGCTATATAACGTTATACGTTATAACGTAACAGTATATAACGTTATACGTTATATGGTAATGCTACATAACGTTATACGTTATATGGTAATGCTACATAACGTTATACGTTATATGGTAATGCTACATAACGTTATACGTTATATGGTAATGCTACATAACGTTATACGTTATATGGTAACAGTATATAACGTTATACGTTATATGGTAATGCTACATAACGTTATACGTTATAAGGTAATGCTACATAACGTTATACGTTATATGGTAACAGTATATAACGTTATACGTTATATGGCAATGCTACATAACGTTATACGTTATAAGGTAACAGTATATAACGTTATACGTTATATGGTAATGCTACATAACGTTATTCGTTATATGGTAATGCTACATAACGTTATTCGTTATATGGTAATGCTACATAACGTTATACGTTATATGGTAATGCTACATAACGTTATACGTTATATGGTAATGCTACATAACGTTATACGTTATAACGTAACAGTATATAACGTTATACGTTATATGGTAATGCTACATAACGTTATACGTTATATGGTAATGCTACATAACGTTATACGTTATATGGTAACAGTATATAACGTTATACGTTATATGGTAATGCTACATAACGTTATACGTTATATGGTAATGCTACATAACGTTATACGTTATAACGTAACAGTATATAACGTTATACGTTATACGTAATGCTACATAACGTTATACGTTAGAAGGTAAAGCTACATAACGTTATACATTATATGGTAATGCTACATAACGTTATACGTTATATGGTAACAGTATATAACGTTATACGTTATATGGTAATGCTACATAACGTTATACGTTGTATGGTAATGCTACATAACGATATACGTTATATGGTAATGCTACATAACGTTATACGTTATATGGTAATGCTACATAACGTTATACGTTATATGGTAATGCTACATAACGTTATACGTTATATGGTAATGCTACATAACGTTATACATTATATGGTAACAGTATACAACGTTATACGTTATAAGGAAATAGTAAATAACGTTACACGTTATATGGTAATGCTACATAACGTTATACGTTATATGGTAATGCTACATAACGTTATACGTTATATGGTAATGCTACATAACGTTATACGTTATATGGTAATGCTACATAACGTTATACGATATATGGTAATGCTACATAACGTTATACGTTATATGGTAATGCTACATAACGTTATACGTTATATGGTAATGCTACATAACGTTATACGTAATATGGTAATGCTACATAACGTTATACGTTATAATGTAACAGTATATAACGTTATACGTTATATGGTAATGCTACATAACGTTATACGTTATATGGTAATGCTACATAACGTTATACGTTATATGGCAATGCTACATAACGTTATACGTTATAAGGTAACAGTATATAACGTTATACGTTATATGGTAATGCTACATAACGTTATTCGTTATATGGTAATGCTACATAACGTTATTCGTTATATGGTAATGCTACATAACGTTATACGTTATATGGTAATGCTACATAACGTTATACGTTATATGGTAATGCTACATAACGTTATACGTTATAACGTAACAGTATATAACGTTATACGTTATATGGTAATGCTACATAACGTTATACGTTATATGGTAATGCTACATAACGTTATACGTTATATGGTAACAGTATATAACGTTATACGTTATATGGTAATGCTACATAACGTTATACGTTATATGGTAATGCTACATAACGTTATACGTTATAACGTAACAGTATATAACGTTATACGTTATACGTAATGCTACATAACGTTATACGTTATAAGGTAAAGCTACATAACGTTATACATTATATGGTAATGCTAAATAACGTTATACGTTATATGGTAACAGTATATAACGTTATACGTTATATGGTAATGCTACATAACGTTATACGTTGTATGGTAATGCTACATAACGTTATACGTTATATGGTAATGCTACATAACGTTATACGTTATATGGTAATGCTACATAACGTTATACGTTATATGGTAATGCTACATAACGTTATACGTTATGTGGTAATGCTACATAACGTTATACATTATATGGTAACAGTATACAACGTTATACGTTATAAGGAAATAGTAAATAACGTTACACGTTATATGGTAATGCTACATAACGTTATACGTTATATGGTAATGCTACATAACGTTATACGTTATATGGTAATGCTACATAACGTTATACGTTATATGGTAATGCTACATAACGTTATACGATATATGGTAATGCTACATAACGTTATACGTTATATGGTAATGCTACATAACGTTATACGTTATATGGTAATGCTACATAACGTTATACGTAATATGATAATGCTACATAACGTTATACGTTCTAATGTAACAGTATATAACGTTATACGTTATATGGTAATGCTACATAACGTTATACGTTATATGGTAATGCTACATAACGTTATACGTTATATGGTAATGCTACATAACGTTATACGTTATATGGTAACAGTATATAACGTTATACGTTATATGGTAATGCTACATAACGTTATACGTTATATGGTAATGCTACATAACGTTATACGTTATATGGTAACAGTATACAACGTTATACGTTGTAGGGTAATAGTAAATAACGCTACACGTTATATGGTAATGCTACATAACGTTATACGTTATATGGTAACAGTATATAACGTTATACGTTATATGGTAATGCTACATAACGTTATACGTTGTATGGTAATGCTACATAACGTTATACGTTATATGGTAACAGTATACAACGTTATACGTTATAAGGTAATAGTAAATAACGTTACACGTTATATGGTAATGCTACATAACGTTATACGTTATATGGTAATGCTACATAACGTTATACGTTATATGGTAATGCTACATAACGTTATACGTTATAACGTAACAGTATATAACGTTATACGTTATATGGTAATGCTACATAACGTTATACGTTATATGGTAATGCTACATAACGTTATACGTTATATGGTAATGCTACATAACGTTATACGTTATATGGTAACAGTATATAACGTTATACGTTATATGGTAATGCTACATAACGTTATACGTTATAAGGTAATGCTACATAACGTTATACGTTATATGGTAACAGTATAAAACGTTATACGTTATATGGTAATGCTACATAACGTTATACGTTATAAGGTAACAGTATATAACGTTATACGTTATATGGTAATGCTACATAACGTTATTCGTTATATGGTAACAGTATATAACGTTATACGTTATATGGTAATGCTACATAACGTTATACGTTATATGGTAATGCTACATAACGTTATACGTTATAACGTAACAGTATATAACGTTATACGTTATACGGTAATGCTACATAACGTTATACGTTATAAGGTAAAGCTACATAACGTTATACATTATATGGTAATGCTACATAACGTTATACGTTATATGGTAACGGTATATAACGTTATACGTTATATGGTAATGCTACATAACGTTATACGTTGTATGGTAATGCTACATAACGTTATACGATATATGGTAATGCTACATAACGTTATACGTTATATGGTAATGCTACATAACGTTATACGTTATATGGTAATGCTACATAACGTTATACATTATATGGTAATGCTACATAACGTTATACGTTATATGGTAACATTATACAACGTTATACGTTATAAGGAAATAGTAAATAACGTTACACGTTATATGGTAATGCTACATAACGTTATACGTTATATGGTAATGCTACATAACGTTATATGTTATATGGTAATGCTACATAACATTATACGATATATGGTAATGCTACATAACGTTATACGTTATATGGTAATGCTACATAACGTTATACGTTATATGGTAATGCTACAAAACGTTATACGTAATATGGTAATGCTACGTAACGTTATACGTTATAATGTAACAGTATATAACATTATACGTTATATGGTAATGCTACATAACGTTATACGTTATATGGTAATGCTACATAACGTTATACGTTATATGGTAATGCTACATAACGTTATACCTTATATGGTAATCCTAGATAACGTTATACGTTATATGGTAACAGTATATAACGTTATACGTTATATGGTAATGCTACATAACGTTATACGTTATATGGTAACAGTATACAACGTTATACGTTATAAGGTAATAGGAAATAACGCTACACGTTATATGGTAATGCTACATAACGTTATACGTTATATGGTAATGCTACGTAACGTTATACGTTATATGGTAATGCTACATAACGTTATACATTATATGGTAATGCTACATAACGTTATACGTTATATGGTAACAGTATACAACGTTATACGTTATAAGGAAATAGTAAATAACGTTACACGTTATATGGTAATGCTACATAACGTTATACGTTATATGGTAATGCTACATAACGTTATACGTTATGTGGTAATGCTACATAACGTTATACGTTATATGGTAATGCTACAAAACGTTATACGTTATATGGTAATGCTACATAACGTTATACGTTATATGGTAATGCTACATAACGTTATACGTTATAACGTAACAGTATGTAACGTTATACGTTATATGGTAATGCTACATAACGTTATACGTTATAAGGTGATGCTACATAACGTTATACGTTATATGGTAATGCTACAGAACGTTATACGTTATATGGTAATGCTACATAACGTTATACGTTATATGGTAGTGCTACATAATGTTATACGTTATAACGTAACAGTATATAACGTTATACGTTATATGGTAATGCTACATAACGTTATACGTTATATGGTAATGCTACATAACGTTATACGTTATATGGTAACAGTATATAACGTTATACGTTATATGGTAATGCTACATAACGTTATACGTTATATGGTAATGCTACATAACGTTATACGTTATATGGTAATGCTACATAACGTTATACGTTATATGGTAATGCTGCATAACGTTATACGTTATAACGTAACAGTATATAACGTTATACGTTATATGGTAATGCTACATAACGTTACACGTTATAAGGTAAAGCTACATAACGTTATACATTATATGGCAATGCTACATAACGTTATACGTTATATGGTAACAGTATATAACGTTATACGTTATATGGTAATGCTACATAACGTTATACGTTGTATGGTAATGCTACATAACGTTATACGTTATATGGTAATGCTACATAACGTTATACGTTATATGGTAATGCTACATAACGTTATACGTTATATGGTAATGCTACATAGCGTTATACGTTATATGGTAATGCTACATAACGTTATACATTATATGGTAATGCTACATAACGTTATACGTTATATGGTAACAGTATACAACGTTATACGTTATAAGGAAATAGTAAATAACGTTACACGTTATATGGTAATGCTACATAACGTTATACGTTATATGGTAATGCTACGTAACGTTATACGTTATATGGTAATGCTACATAACATTATACGATATATGGTAATGCTACATAACGTTATACGTTATATGGTAATGCTAGATAACGTTATACGTTATATGGTAACAGTTTATAACGTTATACGTTATATGGTAACAGTTTATAACGTTATACGTTATATGGTAATGCTACATAACGTTGTACGTTATATGGTAACAGTATACAACGTTATACGTTATAAGGTAATAGTAAATAACGCTACACGTTATATGGTAATGCTACATAACGTTATACGTTATATGGTAATGCTACGTAACGTTATACATTATATGGTAATGCTACATAACGTTATACATTATAAGGTAATGCTACATAACGTTATACGTTATATGGTAACAGTACACAACGTTATACGTTATAAGGAAATAGTAAATAACGTTACACGTTATATGGTAATGCTACATAACGTTATACGTTATATGGTAATGCTACATAACGTTATACGTTATATGGTAATGCTACATAACGTTATACGTTATATGGTAATGCTACATAACGTTATACGTTATATGGTAATGCTACATAACGTTATACGTTATATGGTAATGCTACATAACGTTATACGTTATAACGTAACAGTATATAACGTTATACGTTATATGGTAATGCTACATAACGTTATACGTTATAAGGTAATGCTACATAACGTTATACATTATATGGTAATGCTACATAACGTTATACGTTATAATGTAACAGTATATAACGTTATACGTTATATGGTAATGCTACATAACGTTATACGTTATATGGTAATGCTACATAACGTTATACGTTATATGGTAATGCTACATAACGTTATACGTTATAACGTAACAGTATATAACGTTATACGTTATATGGTAATGCTACATAACGTTATACGTTATATGGTAATGCTACATAACGTTATACGTTATATGGTAATGCTACATAACGTTATACGTTATATGGTAACAGTATATAACGTTATACGTTATATGGTAATGCTACATAACGTTATACGTTATAAGGTAATGCTACATAACGTTATACGTTATATGGTAACAATATATAACGTTATACGTTATATGGTAATGCTACATAACGTTATACGTTATAAGGTAACAGTATATAACGTTATACGTTATATGGTAATGCTACATAACGTTATTCGTTATATGGTAATGCTACATAACGTTATTCGTTATATGGTAATGCTACATAACGTTATACGTTATATGGTAATGCTACATAACGTTATACGTTATATGGTAATGCTACATAACGTTATACGTTATAACGTAACAGTATATAACGTTATACGTTATATGGTAATGCTACATAACGTTATACGTTATATGGTAATGCTACATAACGTTATACGTTATATGGTAATGCTACATAACGTTATACGTTATATGGTAACAGTATATAACGTTATACGTTATATGGTAATGCTACATAACGTTATACGTTATATGGTAATGCTACATAACGTTATACGTTATAACGTAACAGTATATAACGTTATACGTTATACGGTAATGCTACATAACGTTATACGTTATAAGGTAAAGCTACATAACGTTATACATTATATGGTAATGCTACATAACGTTATACGTTATATGGTAACAGTATATAACGTTATACGTTATATGGTAATGCTACATAACGTTATACGTTGTATGGTAATGCTACATAACTTTATACGTTATATGGTAATGCTACATAACGTTATACGTTATATGGTAATGCTACATAACGTTATACGTTATATGGTAATGCTACATAACGTTATACGTTATATGGTAATGCTACATAACGTTATACATTATATGGTAATGCTACATAACGTTATACGTTATATGGTAACAGTATACAACGTTATACGTTATAAGGAAATAGTAAATAACGTTACACGTTATATGGTAATGCTACATAACGTTATACGTTATATGGTAATGCTACATAACGTTATACGTTATATGGTAATGCTACATAACGTTATACGATATATGGTAATGCTACATAACGTTATACGTTATATGGTAATGCTACATAACGTTATACGTTATATGGTAATGCTACATAACGTTATACGTAATATGGTAATGCTACATAACGTTATACGTTATAATGTAACAGTATATAACGTTATACGTTATATGGTAATGCTACATAACGTTATACGTTATATGGTAATGCTACATAACGTTATACGTTATATGGTAATGCTACATAACGTTATACGTTATATGGTAACAGTATATAACGTTATACGTTATATGGTAATGCTACATAACGTTATACGTTATATGGTAATGCTACATAACGTTATACGTTATATGGTAACAGTATACAACGTTATACGTTATAGGGTAATAGTAAATAACGCTACACGTTATATGGTAATGCTACATAACGTTATACGTTATATGGTAACAGTATATAACGTTATACGTTATATGGTAATGCTACATAACGTTATACGTTGTATGGTAATGCTACATAACGTTATACGTTATATGGTAACAATATACAACGTTATACGTTATATGGTAATGCTACATAACGTTATACGTTATAAGGTAATGCTACATAACGTTACACGTTATATGGTAATGCTACATAACGTTATACGTTATATGGTAATGCTACATAACGTTATACGTTATATGGTAACAGTATATAACGTTATACGTAATATGGTAATGCTACATAACGTTATACGTTATAATGTAACAGTATATAACGTTATACGTTATATGGTAATGCTACATAACGTTATACGTTATATGGTAATGCTACATAACGTTATACGTTATATGGTAATGCTACATAACGTTATACGTTATATGGTAACAGTATATAACGTTATACGTTATATGGTAATGCTACATAGCGTTATATGTTATATGGTAATGCTACATAACGTTATACGTTATATGGTAACAGTATACAACGTTATACGTTATAGGGTAATAGTAAATAACGCTACACGTTATATGGTAATGCTACATAACGTTATACGTTATATGGTAACAGTATATAACGTTATACGTTATATGGTAATGCTACATAACGTTATACGTTGTATGGTAATGCTACATAACGTTATACGTTATATGGTAACTGTATACAACGTTATACGTTATAAGGTAATAGTAAATAACGTTACACGTTATATGGTAATGCTACATAACGTTATACGTTGTATGGTAATGCTACATAACGTTATACGTTATATGGTAACAGTATATAACGTTATACGTTATATGGTAACAGTATATAACGTTATACGTTATATGGTAATGCTACATAACGTTATACGTTATATGGTAATGCTACATAACGTTATACGTTATATGGTAACAGTATATAACGTTATACATAATATGGTAATGCTACATAACGTTATACGTTATATGGTAATGCTACATAACGTTATACGTTATATGGTAATGCTACATAACGTTATGCGTTATATGGTAACAGTATATAACGTTATACGTTATATGGTAATGCTACATAACGTTATACGTTATAAGGTAATGCTACATAACGTTATACGTTATATGGTAATGCTACATAACGTTATACGTTATATGGTAATGCTACATAACGTTATACGTTATATGGTAATGCTACATAACGTTATACGTTATAACGTAACAGTATATAACGTTATACGTTATATGGTAATGCTACATAACGTTATACGTTATATGGTAATGCTACATAACGTTATACGTTATATGGTAACAGTATATAACGTTATACGTTATATGGTAATGCTACATAACGTTATACGTTATATGGTAATGCTACATAACGTTATACGTTATAACGTAACAGTATATAACGTTATACGTTATACGGTAATGCTACATAACGTTATACGTTATAAGGTAAAGCTACATAACGTTATACATTATATGGTAATGCTACATAACGTTATACGTTATATGGTAACAGTATATAACGTTATACGTTATATGGTAATGCTACATAACGTTATACGTTGTATGCTAATGCTACATAACGTTATACGTTATATGGTAATGCTACATAACGTTATACGATATATGGTAATGCTACATAACGTTATACGTTATATGGTAATGCTACATAACGTTATACGTTATATGGTAATGCTACATAACGTTATACATTATATGGTAATGCTACATAACGTTATACGTTATATGGTAACAGTATACAACGTTATACGTTATAAGGAAATAGTAAATAACGTTACACGTTATATGGTAATGCTACATAACGTTATACGTTATATGGTAATGCTACGTAACGTTATACGTTATATGGTAATGCTACATAACGTTATACGATATATGGTAATGCTACATAACGTTATACGTTATATGGTAATGCTACATAACGTTATACGTTATATGGTAATGCTACATAACGTTATACGTAATATGGTAATGCTACATAACGTTATACGTTATAATGTAACAGTATATAACGTTATACGTTATATGGTAATGCTACATAACGTTATACGTTATATGGTAATGCTACATAACGTTATACGTTATATGGTAATGCTACATAACGTTATACGTTATATGGTAACAGTATACAACGTTATACGTTATAGGGTAATAGTAAATAACACTACACGTTATATGGTAATGCTACATAACGTTATACGTTATATGGTAACAGTATATAACGTTATACGTTATATGGTAATGCTACATAACGTTATACGTTGTATGGTAATGCTACATAACGTTATACGTTATATGGTAACTGTATACAACGTTATACGTTATAAGGTAATAGTAAATAACGTTACACGTTATATGGTAATGCTACATAACGTTATACGTTATATGGTAATGCTACATAACGTTATACATTATATGGTAATGCTACATAACGTTATACGTTATATGGTAACAGTATATAACGTTATACGTTATATGGTAACAGTATATAACGTTATACGTTATATGGTAATGCTACATAACGTTATACGTTATATGGTAATGCTACATAACGTTATACGTTATATGGTAACAGTATATAACGTTATACGTTATATGGTAATGCTACATAACGTTATACGTTATATGGTAATGCTACATAACGTTATACGTTATATGGTAATGCTACATAACGTTATGCGTTATATGGTAACAGTATATAACGTTATACGTTATATGGTAATGCTACATAACGTTATACGTTATAAGGTAATGCTACATAACGTTATACGTTATATGGTAACAGTATATAACGTTATACGTTATATGGTAATGCTACATAACGTTATACGTTATAAGGTAACAGTATATAACGTTATACGTTATATGGTAATGCTACATAACGTTATTCGTTATATGGTAATGCTACATAACGTTATTCGTTATATGGTAATGCTACATAACGTTATACGTTATATGGTAATGCTACATAACGTTATACGTTATATGGTAATGCTACATAACGTTATACGTTATAACGTAACAGTATATAACGTTATACGTTATATGGTAATGCTACATAACGTTATACGCTATAAGGTAATGCTACATAACGTTATACGTTATATGGTAACAGTATATAACGTTATACGTTATATGGTAATGCTACATAACGTTATACGTTGTATGGTAATGCTACATAACGTTATACGTTATATGGTAATGCTACATAACGTTATACGATATATGGTAATGCTACATAACGTTATACGTTATATGGTAATGCTACATAACGTTATACGTTATATGGTAATGCTACATAACGTTATACATTATATGGTAATGCTACATAACGATATACGTTATATGGTAACATTATACAACGTTATACGTTATAAGGAAATAGTAAATAACGTTACACGTTATATGGTAATGCTACATAACGTTATACGTTATATGGTAATGCTACATAACGTTATATGTTATATGGTAATGCTACATAACATTATACGATATATGGTAATGCTACATAACGTTATACGTTATATGGTAATGCTACATAACGTTATACGTTATATGGTAATGCTACAAAACGTTATACGTAATATGGTAATGCTACGTAACGTTATACGTTATAATGTAACAGTATATAACATTATACGTTATATGGTAATGCTACATAACGTTATACGTTATATGGTAATGCTACATAACGTTATACGTTATATGGTAATGCTACATAACGTTATACGTTATATGGTAATCCTAGATAACGTTATACGTTATATGGTAACAGTATATAACGTTATACGTTATATGGTAATGCTACATAACGTTATACGTTATATGGTAACAGTATACAACGTTATACGTTATAAGGTAATAGGAAATAACGCTACACGTTATATGGTAATGCTACATAACGTTATACGTTATATGGTAATGCTACGTAACGTTATACGTTATATGGTAATGCTACATAACGTTATACATTATATGGTAATGCTACATAACGTTATACGTTATATGGTAACAGTATACAACGTTATACGTTATAAGGAAATAGTAAATAACGTTACACGTTATATGGTAATGCTACATAACGTTATACGTTATATGGTAATGCTACATAACGTTATACGTTATGTGGTAATGCTACATAACGTTATACGTTATATGGTAATGCTACAAAACGTTATACGTTATATGGTAATGCTACATAACGTTATACGTTATATGGTAATGCTACATAACGTTATACGTTATAACGTAACAGTATGTAACGTTATACGTTATACGGTAATGCTACATAACGTTATACGTTATAAGGTGATGCTACATAACGTTATACGTTATATGGTAATGCTACATAACGTTATACGTTATATGGTAATGCTACATAACGTTATACGTTATATGGTAGTGCTACATAATGTTATACGTTATAACGTAACAGTAAATAACGTTATACGTTATATGGTAATGCTACATAACGTTATACGTTATATGGTAATGCTACATAACGTTATACGTTATATGGTAACAGTATATAACGTTATACGTTATATGGTAATGCTACATAACGTTATACGTTATATGGTAATGCTACATAACGTTATACGTTATATGGTAATGCTACATAACGTTATACGTTATATGGTAATGCTGCATAACGTTATACGTTATAACGTAACAGTATATAACGTTATACGTTATATGGTAATGCTACATAACGTTACACGTTATAAGGTAAAGCTACATAACGTTATACATTATATGGTAATGCTACATAACGTTATACGTTATATGGTAACAGTATATAACGTTATACGTTATATGGTAATGCTACATAACGTTATACGTTGTATGGTAATGCTACATAACGTTATACGTTATATGGTAATGCTACATAACGTTATACGTTATATGGTAATGCTACATAACGTTATACGTTATATGGTAATGCTACATAGCGTTATACGTTATATGGTAATGCTACATAACGTTATACATTATATGGTAATGCTACATAACGTTATACGTTATATGGTAACAGTATACAACGTTATACGTTATAAGGAAATAGTAAATAACGTTACACGTTAAATGGTAATGCTACATAACGTTATACGTTATATGGTAATGCTACGTAACGTTATACGTTATATGGTAATGCTACATAACATTATACGATATATGGTAATGCTACATAACGTTATACGTTATATGGTAATGCTACATAACGTTATACGTTATATGGTAATGCTACATAACGTTATACGTAATATGGTAATGCTACATAACGTTATACGTTATAATGTAACAGTATATAACGTTATACGTTATATGGTAATGCTACATAACGTTATACGTTATATGGTAATGCTACATAACGTTATACGTTATATGGTAATGCTACATAACGTTATACGTTATATGGTAATGCTAGATAACGTTATACGTTATATGGTAACAGTATATAACGTTATACGTTATATGGTAATGCTACATAACGTTATACGTTATATGGTAACAGCATACAACGTTATACGTTATAAGGTAATAGTAAATAACGCTACACGTTATATGGTAATGCTACATAACGTTATACGTTATATAGTAATGCTACGTAACGTTATACGTTATATGGTAATGCTACATAACGTTATACATTATAAGGTAATGCTACATAACGTTATACGTTATATGGTAACAGTACACAACGTTATACGTTATAAGGAAATAGTAAATAACGTTACACGTTATATGGTAATGCTACATAACGTTATACGTTATATGGTAATGCTACATAACGTTATACGTTATATGGTAATGCTACATAACGTTATACGTTATATGGTAATGCTACATAACGTTATACGTTATATGGTAATGCTACATAACGTTATACGTTATATGGTAATGCTACATAACGTTATACGTTATAACGTAACAGTATATAACGTTATACGTTATATGGTAATACTACATAACGTTATACGTTATAAGGTAATGCTACATAACGTTATACATTATATGGTAATGCTACATAACGTTATACGTTATAATGTAACAGTATATAACGTTATACGTTATATGGTAATGCTACATAACGTTATACGTTATATGGTAATGCTACATAACGTTATACGTTATAACGTAACAGTATATAACGTTATACGTTATATGGTAATGCTACATAACGTTATACGTTATATGGTAATGCTACATAACGTTATACGTTATATGGTAATGCTACATAACGTTATACGTTATATGGTAACAGTATATAACGTTATACGTTATATGGTAATGCTACATAACGTTATACGTTATAAGGTAATGCTACATAACGTTATACGTTATATGGTAACAATATATAACGTTATACGTTATATGGTAATGCTACATAACGTTATACGTTATAAGGTAACAGTATATAACGTTATACGTTATATGGTAATGCTACATAACGTTATTCGTTATATGGTAATGCTACATAACGTTATTCGTTATATGGTAATGCTACATAACGTTATACGTTATATGGTAATGCTACATAACGTTATACGTTATATGGTAATGCTACATAACGTTATACGTTATAACGTAACAGTATATAACGTTATACGTTATATGGTAATGCTACATAACGTTATACGTTATATGGTAATGCTACATAACGTTATACGTTATATGGTAATGCTACATAACGTTATACGTTATATGGTAACAGTATATAACGTTATACGTTATATGGTAATGCTACATAACGTTATACGTTATATGGTAATGCTACATAACGTTATACGTTATAACGTAACAGTATATAACGTTATACGTTATACGGTAATGCTACATAACGTTATACGTTATAAGGTAAAGCTACATAACGTTATACATTATATGGTAATGCTACATAACGTTATACGTTATATGGTAACAGTATATAACGTTATACGTTATATGGTAATGCTACATAACGTTATACGTTGTATGGTAATGCTGCATAACGTTATACGTTATATGGTAATGCTACATAACGTTATACGTTATATGGTAATGCTACATAACGTTATACGTTATATGGTAATGCTACATAACGTTATACGTTATATGGTAATGCTACATAACGTTATACATTATATGGTAATGCTACATAACGTTATACGTTATATGGTAACAGTATACAACGTTATACGTTATAAGGAAATAGTAAATAACGTTACACGTTATATGGTAATGCTACATAACGTTATACGTTATATGGTAATGCTACATAACGTTATACGTTATATGGTAATGCTACATAACGTTATACGATATATGGTAATGCTACATAACGTTATACGTTATATGGTAATGCTACATAACGTTATACGTTATATGGTAATGCTACATAACGTTATACGTAATATGGTAATGCTACATAACGTTATACGTTATAATGTAACAGTATATAACGTTATACGTTATATGGTAATGCTACATAACGTTATACGTTATATGGTAATGCTACATAACGTTATACGTTATATGGTAATGCTACATAACGTTATACGTTATATGGTAACAGTATATAACGTTATACGTTATATGGTAATGCTACATAACGTTATACGTTATATGGTAATGCTACATAACGTTATACGTTATATGGTAACAGTATACAACGTTATACGTTATAGGGTAATAGTAAATAACGCTACACGTTATATGGTAATGCTACATAACGTTATACGTTATATGGTAATGCTATATAACGTTATACGTTATATGGTAACAGTATATAACGTTATACGTTATATGGTAATGCTACATAACGTTATACGTTATAAGGTAATGCTACATAACGTTATACGTTATATGGTAACAATATATAACGTTATACGTTATATGGTAATGCTACATAACGTTATACGTTATAAGGTAACAGTATATAACGTTATACGTTATATGGTAATGCTACATAACGTTATTCGTTATATGGTAATGCTACATAACGTTATTCGTTATATGGTAATGCTACATAACGTTATACGTTATATGGTAATGCTACATAACGTTATACGTTATATGGTAATGCTACATAACGTTATACGTTATAACGTAACAGTATATAACGTTATACGTTATATGGTAATGCTACATAACGTTATACGTTATATGGTAATGCTACATAACGTTATACGTTATATGGTAATGCTACATAACGTTATACGTTATATGGTAACAGTATATAACGTTATACGTTAAATGGTAATGCTACATAACGTTATACGTTATATGGTAATGCTACATAACGTTATACGTTATATGGTAATGCTACATAACGTTATACATTATATGGTAATGCTACATAACGTTATACGTTATATGGTAACAGTATACAACGTTATACGTTATAAGGAAATAGTAAATAACGTTACACGTTATATGGTAATGCTACATAACGTTATACGTTATATGGTAATGCTACATAACGTTATACGTTATATGGTAATGCTACATAACGTTATACGATATATGGTAATGCTACATAACGTTATACGTTATATGGTAATGCTACATAACGTTATACGTTATATGGTAATGCTACATAACGTTATACGTAATATGGTAATGCTACATAACGTTATACGTTATAATGTAACAGTATATAACGTTATACGTTATATGGTGATGCTACATAACGTTATACGTTATATGGTAATGCTACATAACGTTATACGTTATATGGTAACAGTATATAACGTTATACGTTATATGGTAATGCTACATAACGTTATACGTTATATGGTAATGCTACATAACGTTATACGTTATATGGTAACAGTATACAACGTTATACGTTATAGGGTAATAGTAAATAACGCTACACGTTATATGGTAATGCTACATAACGTTATACGTTATATGGTAACAGTATATAACGTTATACGTTATATGGTAATGCTACATAACGTTATACGTTGTATGGTAATGCTACATAACGTTATACGTTATATGGTAACAATATACAACGTTATACGTTATATGGTAATGCTACATAACGTTATACGTTATAAGGTAATGCTACATAACGTTACACGTTATATGGTAATGCTACATAACGTTATACGTTATATGGTAATGCTCCATAACGTTATACGTTATATGGTAACAGTATATAACGTTATACGTAATATGGTAATGCTACATAACGTTATACGTTATAATGTAACAGTATATAACGTTATACGTTATATGGTAATGCTACATAACGTTATACGTTATATGGTAATGCTACATAACGTTATACGTTATATGGTAATGCTACATAACGTTATACGTTATATGGTAACAGTATATAACGTTATACGTTATATGGTAATGCTACATAACGTTATACGTTATATGGTAATGCTACATAACGTTATACGTTATATGGTAACAGTATACAACGTTATACGTTATAGGGTAATAGTAAATAACGCTACACGTTATATGGTAATGCTACATAACGTTATACGTTATATGGTAACAGTATATAACGTTATACGTTATATGGTAATGCTACATAACGTTATACGTTGTATGGTAATGCTACATAACGTTATACGTTATATGGTAACTGTATACAACGTTATACGTTATAAGGTAATAGTAAATAACGTTACACGTTATATGGTAATGCTACATAACGTTATACGTTATATGGTAATGCTACATAACGTTATACATTATATGGTAATGCTACATAACGTTATACGTTATATGGTAACAGTATATAACGTTATACGTTATATGGTAACAGTATATAACGTTATACGTTATATGGTAACAGTATATAACGTTATACGTTATATGGTAATGCTACATAACGTTATACGTTATATGGTAATGCTACATAACGTTATACGTTATATGGTAATGCTACATAATGTTATACGTTATATGGTAACAGTATATAACGTTATACGTTATATGGTAACAGTATATAACGTTATACGTTATATGGTAACAGTATATAACGTTATACGTTATATGGTAATGCTACATAACGTTATACGTTATATGGTAATGCTACATAACGTTATACGTTATATGGTAACAGTATATAACGTTATACGTTATATGGTAATGCTACATAACGTTATACGTTATATGGTAATGCTACATAACGTTATACGTTATATGGTAATGCTACATAACGTTATGCGTTATATGGTAACAGTATATAACGTTATACGTTATATGGTAATGCTACATAACGTTATACGTTATAAGGTAATGCTACGTAACGTTATACGTTATATGGTAATGCTACATAACGTTATACGTTATATGGTAATGCTACATAACGTTATACGTTATATGGTAATGCTACATAACGTTATACGTTATAACGTAACAGTATATAACGTTATACGTTATATGGTAATGCTACATAACGTTATACGTTATATGGTAATGCTACATAACGTTATACGTTATATGGTAACAGTATATAACGTTATACGTTATATGGTAATGCTACATAACGTTATACGTTATATGGTAATGCTACATAACGTTATACGTTATAACGTAACAGTATATAACGTTATACGTTATACGGTAATGCTACATAACGTTATACGTTATAAGGTAAAGCTACATAACGTTATACATTATATGGTAATGCTACATAACGTTATACGTTATATGGTAACAGTATATAACGTTATACGTTATATGGTAATGCTACATAACGTTATACGTTGTATGCTAATGCTACATAACGTTATACGTTATATGGTAATGCTACATAACGTTATACGATATATGGTAATGCTACATAACGTTATACGTTATATGGTAATGCTACATAACGTTATACGTTATATGGTAATGCTACATAACGTTATACATTATATGGTAATGCTACATAACGTTATACGTTATATGGTAACAGTATATAACGTTATACGTTATATGGTAATGCTACATAACGTTACACGTTATATGGTAATGCTACATAACGTTATACGTTATATGGTAATGCCACGTAACGTTATACGTTATATGGTAATGCTACATAACGTTATACGATATATGGTAATGCTACATAACGTTATACGTTATATGGTAATGCTACATAACGTTATACGTTATATGGTAATGCTACATAACGTTATACGTAATATGGTAATGCTACATAACGTTATACGTTATAATGTAACAGTATATAACGTTATACGTTATATGGTAATGCTACATAACGTTATACGTTATATGGTAATGCTACATAACGTTATACGTTATATGTTAATGCTACATAACGTTATACGTTATATGGTAATGCTAGATAACGTTATACGTTATATGGTAACAGTATATAACGTTATACGTTATATGGTAATGCTACATAACGTTATACGTTATATGGTAACAGTATACAACGTTATACGTTATAGGGTAATAGTAAATAACACTACACGTTATATGGTAATGCTACATAACGTTATACGTTATATGGTAACAGTATATAACGTTATACGTTATATGGTAATGCTACATAACGTTATACGTCGTATGGTAATGCTACAGAACGTTATACGTTATATGGTAACTGTATACAACGTTATACCTTATAAGGTAATAGTAAATAACGTTACACGTTATATGGTAATGCTACATAACGTTATACGTTATATGGTAATGCTACATAACGTTATACATTATATGGTAATGCTACATAACGTTATACGTTATATGGTAACAGTATATAACGTTATACGTTATATGGTAACAGTATATAACGTTATACGTTATATGGTAATGCTACATAACGTTATACGTTATATGGTAATGCTACATAACGTTATACGTTATATGGTAATGCTACATAACGTTATACGTTATATGGTAATGCTACATAACGTTATACGTTATATGGTAATGCTGCATAACGTTATACGTTATAACGTAACAGTATATAACGTTATACGTTATATGGTAATGCTACATAACGTTACACGTTATAAGGTAAAGCTACATAACGTTATACATTATATGGTAATGCTACATAACGTTATACGTTATATGGTAACAGTATATAACGTTATACGTTATATGGTAATGCTACATAACGTTATACGTTGTATGGTAATGCTACATAACGTTATACGTTATATGGTAATGCTACATAACGTTATACGTTATATGGTAATGCTACATAACGTTATACGTTATATGGTAATGCTACATAGCGTTATACGTTATATGGTAATGCTACATAACGTTATACATTATATGGTAATGCTACATAACGTTATACGTTATATGGTAACAGTATACAACGTTATACGTTATAAGGAAATAGTAAATAACGTTACACGTTAAATGGTAATGCTACATAACGTTATACGTTATATGGTAATGCTACGTAACGTTATACGTTATATGGTAATGCTACATAACATTATACGATATATGGTAATGCTACATAACGTTATACGTTATATGGTAATGCTACATAACGTTATACGTTATATGGTAATGCTACATAACGTTATACGTAATATGGTAATGCTACATAACGTTATACGTTATAATGTAACAGTATATAACGTTATACGTTATATGGTAATGCTACATAACGTTATACGTTATATGGTAATGCTACATAACGTTATACGTTATATGGTAATGCTACATAACGTTATACGTTATATGGTAATGCTAGATAACGTTATACGTTATATGGTAACAGTATATAACGTTATACGTTATATGGTAATGCTACATAACGTTATACGTTATATGGTAACAGCATACAACGTTATACGTTATAAGGTAATAGTAAATAACGCTACACGTTATATGGTAATGCTACATAACGTTATACGTTATATAGTAATGCTACGTAACGTTATACGTTATATGGTAATGCTACATAACGTTATACATTATAAGGTAATGCTACATAACGTTATACGTTATATGGTAACAGTACACAACGTTATACGTTATAAGGAAATAGTAAATAACGTTACACGTTATATGGTAATGCTACATAACGTTATACGTTATATGGTAATGCTACATAACGTTATACGTTATATGGTAATGCTACATAACGTTATACGTTATATGGTAATGCTACATAACGTTATACGTTATATGGTAATGCTACATAACGTTATACGTTATATGGTAATGCTACATAACGTTATACGTTATAACGTAACAGTATATAACGTTATACGTTATATGGTAATGCTACATAACGTTATACGTTATAAGGTAATGCTACATAACGTTATACATTATATGGTAATGCTACATAACGTTATACGCTATAATGTAACAGTATATAACGTTATACGTTATATGGTAATGCTACATAACGTTATACGTTATATGGTAATGCTACATAACGTTATACGTTATATGGTAATGCTACATAACGTTATACGTTATAACGTAACAGTATATAACGTTATACGTTATATGGTAATGCTACATAACGTTATACGTTATATGGTAATGCTACATAACGTTATACGTTATATGGTAATGCTACATAACGTTATACGTTATATGGTAACAGTATATAACGTTATACGTTATATGGTAATGCTACATAACGTTATACGTTATAAGGTAATGCTACATAACGTTATACGTTATATGGTAACAATATATAACGTTATACGTTATATGGTAATGCTACATAACGTTATACGTTATAAGGTAACAGTATATAACGTTATACGTTATATGGTAATGCTACATAACGTTATTCGTTATATGGTAATGCTACATAACGTTATACGTTATATGGTAATGCTACATAACGTTATACGTTATATGGTAATGCTACATAACGTTATTCGTTATATGGTAATGCTACATAACGTTATACGTTATATGGTAATGCTACATAACGTTATACGTTATATGGTAATGCTACATAACGTTATACGTTATAACGTAACAGTATATAACGTTATACGTTATATGGTAATGCTACATAACGTTATACGTTATATGGTAATGCAACATAACGTTATACGTTATATGGTAATGCTACATAACGTTATACGTTATATGGTAACAGTATATAACGTTATACGTTATATGGTAATGCTACATAACGTTATACGTTATATGGTAATGCTACATAACGTTATACGTTATAACGTAACAGTATATAACGTTATACGTTATACGGTAATGCTACATAGCGTTATACGTTATAAGGTAAAGCTACATAACGTTATACATTATATGGTAATGCTACATAACGTTATACGTTATATGGTAACAGTATATAACGTTATACGTTATCTGGTAATGCTACTTAACGTTATACGTTGTATGGTAATGCTGCATAACGTTATACGTTATATGGTAATGCTACATAACGTTATACGTTATATGGTAATGCTACATAACGTTATACGTTATATGGTAATGCTACATAACGTTATACGTTATATGGTAATGCTACATAACGTTATACATTATATGGTAATGCTACATAACGTTATACGTTATATGGTAACAGTATACAACGTTATACGTTATAAGGAAATAGTAAATAACGTTACACGTTATATGGTAATGCTACATAACGTTATACGTTATATGGTAATGCTACATAACGTTATACGTTATATGGTAATGCTACATAACGTTATACGATATATGGTAATGCTACATAACGTTATACGTTATATGGTAATGCTACATAACGTTATACGTTATATGGTAATGCTACATAACGTTATACGTAATATGGTAATGCTACATAACGTTATACGTTATAATGTAACAGTATATAACGTTATACGTTATATGGTAATGCTACATAACGTTATACGTTATATGGTAATGCTACATAACGTTATACGTTATATGGTAATGCTACATAACGTTATACGTTATATGGTAACAGTATATAACGTTATACGTTATATGGTAATGCTACATAACGTTATACGTTATATGGTAATGCTACATAACGTTATACGTTATATGGTAACAGTATACAACGTTATACGTTATAGGGTAATAGTAAATAACGCTACACGTTATATGGTAATGCTACATAACGTTATACGTTATATGGTAATGCTACATAACGTTATACGTTATATGGTAACAGTATATAACGTTATACGTTATATGGTAATGCTACATAACGTTATACGTTATAAGGTAATGCTACATAACGTTATACGTTATATGGTAACAATATATAACGTTATACGTTATATGGTAATGCTACATAACGTTATACGTTATAAGGTAACAGTATATAACGTTATACGTTATATGGTAATGCTACATAACGTTATTCGTTATATGGTAATGCTACATAACGTTATTCGTTATATGGTAATGCTACATAACGTTATACGTTATATGGTAATGCTACATAACATTATACGTTATATGGTAATGCTACATAACGTTATACGTTATAACGTAACAGTATATAACGTTATACGTTATATGGTAATGCTACATAACGTTATACGTTATATGGTAATGCTACATAACGTTATACGTTATATGGTAATGCTACATAACGTTATACGTTATATGGTAACAGTATATAACGTTATACGTTATATGGTAATGCTACATAACGTTATACGTTATATGGTAATGCTACATAACGTTATACGTTATAACGTAACAGTATATAACGTTATACGTTATACGGTAATGCTACATAACGTTATACGTTATAAGGTAAAGCTACATAACGTTATACATTATATGGTAATGCTACATAACGTTATACGTTATATGGTAACAGTATATAACGTTATACGTTATATGGTAATGCTACATAACGTTATACGTTATATGGTAATGCTACATAACGTTATACGTTATATGGTAACAGTATACAACGTTATACGTTATAGGGTAATAGTAAATAACGCTACACGTTATATGGTAATGCTACATAACGTTATACGTTATATGGTAACAGTATATAACGTTATACGTTATATGGCAATGCTACATAACGTTATACGTTGTATGGTAATGCTACATAACGTTATACGTTATATGGTAACAATATACAACGTTATACGTTATATGGTAATGCTACATAACGTTATACGTTATAAGGTAATGCTACATAACGTTACACGTTATATGGTAATGCTACATAACGTTATACGTTATATGGTAATGCTCCATAACGTTATACGTTATATGGTAACAGTATATAACGTTATACGTAATATGGTAATGCTACATAACGTTATACGTTATAATGTAACAGTATATAACGTTATACGTTATATGGTAATGCTACATAACGTTATACGTTATATGGTAATGCTACATAACGTTATACGTTATATGGTAATGCTACATAACGTTATACGTTATATGGTAACAGTATATAACGTTATACGTTATATGGTAATGCTACATAACGTTATACGTTATATGGTAATGCTACATAACGTTATACGTTATATGGTAACAGTATACAACGTTATACGTTATAGGGTAATAGTAAATAACGCTACACGTTATATGGTAATGCTACATAACGTTATACGTTATATGGTAACAGTATATAACGTTATACGTTATATGGTAATGCTACATAACGTTATACGTTGTATGGTAATGCTACATAACGTTATACGTTATATGGTAACTGTATACAACGTTATACGTTATAAGGTAATAGTAAATAACGTTACACGTTATATGGTAATGCTACATAACGTTATACGTTATATGGTAATGCTACATAACGTTATACATTATATGGTAATGCTACATAACGTTATACGTTATATGGTAACAGTATATAACGTTATACGTTATATGGTAACAGTATATAACGTTATACGTTATATGGTAACAGTATATAACGTTATACGTTATATGGTAATGCTACATAACGTTATACGTTATATGGTAATGCTACATAACGTTATACGTTATATGGTAACAGTATATAACGTTATACGTTATATGGTAATGCTACATAACGTTATACGTTATATGGTAATGCTACATAACGTTATACGTTATATGGTAATGCTACATAACGTTATGCGTTATATGGTAACAGTATATAACGTTATACGTTATATGGTAATGCTACATAACGTTATACGTTATAAGGTAATGCTACATAACGTTATACGTTATATGGTAATGCTACATAACGTTATACGTTATATGGTAATGCTACATAACGTTATACGTTATATGGTATTGCTACATAACGTTATACGTTATAACGTAACAGTATATAACGTTATACGTTATATGGTAATGCTACATAACGTTATACGTTATATGGTAATGCTACATAACGTTATACGTTATATGGTAACAGTATATAACGTTATACGTTATATGGTAATGCTACATAACGTTATACGTTATAACGTAACAGTATATAACGTTATACGTTATACGGTAATGCTACATAACGTTATACGATATAAGGTAAAGCTACATAACGTTATACATTATATGGTAATGCTACATAACGTTATACGTTATATGGTAACAGTATATAACGTTATACGTTATATGGTAATGCTACATAACGTTATACGTTGTATGCTAATGCTACATAACGTTATACGTTATATGGTAATGCTACATAACGTTATACGATATATGGTAATGCTACATAACGTTATACGTTATATGGTAATGCTACATAACGTTATACGTTATATGGTAATGCTACATAACGTTATACATTATATGGTAATGCTACATAACGTTATACGTTATATGGTAACAGTATACAACGTTATACGTTATAAGGAAATAGTAAATAACGTTACACGTTATATGGTAATGCTACATAACGTTATACGTTATATGGTAATGCTACGTAACGTTATACGTTATATGGTAATGCTACATAACGTTATACGATATATGGTAATGCTACATAACGTTATACGTTATATGGTAATGCTACATAACGTTATACGTTATATGGTAATGCTACATAACGTTATACGTAATATGGTAATGCTACATAACGTTATACGTTATAATGTAACAGTATATAACGTTATACGTTATATGGTAATGCTACATAACGTTATACGTTATATGGTAATGCTACATAACGTTATACGTTATATGGTAATGCTACATAACGTTATACGTTATATGGTAATGCTAGATAACGTTATACGTTATATGGTAACAGTATATAACGTTATACGTTATATGGTAATGCTACATAACGTTATACGTTATATGGTAACAGTATACAACGTTATACGTTATAGGGTAATAGTAAATAACACTACACGTTATATGGTAATGCTACATAACGTTATACGTTATATGGTAACAGTATATAACGTTATACGTTATATGGTAATGCTACATAACGTTATACGTTGTATGGTAATGCTACATAACGTTATACGTTATATGGTAACTGTATACAACGTTATACCTTATAAGGTAATAGTAAATAACGTTACACGTTATATGGTAATGCTACATAACGTTATACGTTATATGGTAATGCTACATAACGTTATACATTATATGGTAATGCTACATAACGTTATACGTTATATGGTAACAGTATATAACGTTATACGTTATATGGTAACAGTATATAACGTTATACGTTATATGGTAATGCTACATAACGTTATACGTTATATGGTAATGCTACATAACGTTATACGTTATATGGTAACAGTATATAACGTTATACGTTATATGGTAATGCTACATAACGTTATACGTTATATGGTAATGCTACATAACGTTATGCGTTATATGGTAACAGTATATAACGTTATACGTTATATGGTAATGCTACATAACGTTATACGTTATAAGGTAATGCTACATAACGTTATACGTTATGTGGTAACAGTATATAACGTTATACGTTATATGGTAATGCTACATAACGTTATACGTTATAAGGTAACAGTATATAACGTTATACGTTATATGGTAATGCTACATAACGTTATTCGTTATATGGTAATGCTACATAACGTTATTCGTTATATGGTAATGCTACATAACGTTATACGTTATATGGTAATGCTACATAACGTTATACGTTATATGGTAATGCTACATAACGTTATACGTTATAACGTAACAGTATATAACGTTATACGTTATATGGTAATGCTACATAACGTTATACGTTATAAGGTAATGCTACATAACGTTATACGTTATATGGTAACAGTATATAACGTTATACGTTATATGGTAATGCTACATAACGTTATACGTTATAAGGTAACAGTATATAACGTTATACGTTATATGGTAATGCTACATAACGTTATTCGTTATATGGTAATGCTACATAACGTTATACGTTATATGGTAATGCTACATAACGTTATACATTATATGGTAATGCTACATAACGTTATACGTTATATGGTAACAGTATATAACGTTATACGTTATATGGTAACAGTATATAACGCTATACGTTATATGGTAATGCTACATAACGTTATACGTTATATGGTAATGCTACATAACGTTATACGTTATAAGGTAATGCTACATAACGTTATACGTTATATGGTAACAGTATATAACGTTATACGTTATATGGTAATGCTACATAACGTTATACGTTATAAGGTAACAGTATATAACGTTATACGTTATATGGTAATGCTACATAACGTTATTCGTTATATGGTAATGCTACATAACGTTATTCGTTATATGGTAATGCTACATAACGTTATACGTTATATGGTAATGCTACATAACGTTATACGTTATATGGTAATGCTACATAACGTTATACGTTATAACGTAACAGTATATAACGTTATACGTTATATGGTAATGCTACATAACGTTATACGTTATATGGTAACAGTATATAACGTTATACGTTATATGGTAATGCTACATAACGTTATACGTTATATGGTAACAGTATGCAACGTTATACGTTATAAGGAAATAGTAAATAACGTTACACGTTATATGGTAATGCTACATAACGTTATACGTTATATGGTAACAGTATATAACGTTATACGTTATATGGTAACAGTATATAACGCTATACGTTATACGGTAATGCTACATAACGTTATACGTTATATGGTAATGCTACATAACGTTATACATTATATGGTAATGCTACATAACGTTATACGTTATATGGTAACAGTATGCAACGTTATACGTTATAAGGAAATAGTAAATAACGTTACACGTTATATGGTAATGCTACATAACGTTATACGTTATATGGTAATGCTACGTAACGTTATACGTTATATGGTAATGCTACATAACGTTATACGATATATGGTAATGCTACATAACGTTATACGTTATATGGTAATGCTACATAACGTTATACGTTATATGGTAATGCTACATAACGTTATACGTTATAATGTAACAGTATATAACGTTATACGTTATATGGTAATGCTACATAACGTTATACGTTATATGGTAATGCTACATAACGTTATACGTTATATGGTAATGCTACATAACGTTATACGTTATATGGTAATGCTAGATAACGTTATACGTTATATGGTAACAGTATATAACGTTATACGTTATATGGTAATGCTACATAACGTTATACGTTATATGGTAACAGTATACAACGTTATACGTTATAAGGTAATAGTAAATAACGCTACACGTTATATGGTAATGCTACATAACGTTATACGTTATATGGTAACAGTATATAACGTTATACGTTATATGGTAATGCTACATAACGTTATACGTTGTATGGTAATGCTACATAACGTTATACGTTATATGGTAACAGTATACAACGTTATACGTTATAAGGTAATAGTAAATAACGTTACACGTTATATGGTAATGCTACATAACGTTATACGTTATATGGTAATGCTACATAACGTTATACGTTATATGGTAATGCTACATAACGTTATACGTTATATGGTAACAGTATATAACGTTATACGTTATATGGTAATGCTACATAACGTTATACGTTATAAGGTAATGCTACATAACGTTATACGTTATATGGTAATGCTACATAACGTTATACGTTATATGGTAATGCTACATAACGTTATACGTTATATGGTAACAGTATATAACGTTATACGTTATATGGTAATGCTACATAACGTTATACGTTATATGGTAATGCTACATAACGTTATACGTTATATGGTAACAGTATACAACGTTATACGTTATAAGGTAATAGTAAATAACGTTACACGTTATATGGTAATGCTACATAACGTTATACGTTATATGGTAATGCTATATAACGTTATACGTTATATGGTAATGCTACATAACGTTATACGTTATATGGTAACAGTATATAACGTTATACGTTATATGGTAATGCTACAAAACGTTATACGTTATAAGGTAATGCTACATAACGTTATACGTTATATGGTAACAGTATATAACGTTATACGTTATATGGTAATGCTACATAACGTTATACGTTATAAGGTAACAGTATATAACGTTATACGTTATATGGTAATGCTACATAACGTTACACGTTATATGGTAATGCTACATAACGTTATACGTTATATGGTAATGCTACATAACGTTATACGTTATATGGTAGTGCTACATAATGTTATACGTTATATGGTAATGCTACATAACGTTATACGTAATATGGTAATGCTACATAACGTTATACGTTATAATGTAACAGTATATAACGTTATACGTTATATGGTAATGCTACATAACGTTATACGTTATATGGTAATGCTACATAACGTTATACGTTATATGGTAATGCTACATAACGTTATACGTTAGATGGTAATGCTAGATAACGTTATACGTTATATGGTAACAGTATATAACGTTATACGTTATATGGTAATGCTACATAACGTTATACGTTATATGGTAACAGTATACAACGTTATACGTTATAGGGTAATAGTAAATAACGCTACACGTTATATGGTAATGCTACATAACGTTATACGTTATATGGTAACAGTATATAACGTTATACGTTATATGGTAATGCTACATAACGTTATACGTTGTATGGCAATGCTACATAACGTTATACGTTATATGGTAACTGTATACAACGTTATACGTTATAAGGTAATAGTAAATAACGTTACACGTTATATGGTAATGCTACATAACGTTATACGTTATATGGTAATGCTACATAACGTTATACATTATATGGTAATGCTACATAACGTTATACGTTATATGGTAACAGTATATAACGTTATACGTTATATGGTAACAGTATATAACGTTATACGTTATATGGTAATGCTACATAACGTTATACGTTATATGGTAATGCTACATAACGTTATACGTTATATGGTAACAGTATATAACGTTATACGTTATATGGTAATGCTACATAACGTTATACGTTATATGGTAATGCTACATAACGTTATACGTTATATGGTAATGCTACATAACGTTATGCGTTATATGGTAACAGTATATAACGTTATACGTTATATGGTAATGCTACATAACGTTATACGTTATAAGGTAATGCTACATAACGTTATACGTTATATGGTAACAGTATATAACGTTATACGTTATATGGTAATGCTACATAACGTTATACGTTATAAGGTAACAGTGTATAACGTTATACGTTATATGGTAATGCTACATAACGTTATTCGTTATATGGTAATGCTACATAACGTTATTCGGTATATGGTAATGCTACATAACGTTATACGTTATATGGTAATGCTACATAACGTTATACGTTATATGGTAATGCTACATAACGTTATACGTTATATGGTAATGCTACATAACGTTATACGTTATATGGTAACAGTATATAACGTTATACGTTATATGGTAATGCTACATAACGTTATACGTTATATGGTAATGCTACATAACGTTATACGTTATAACGTAACAGTATATAACGTTATACGTTATACGGTAATGCTACATAACGTTATACGTTATAAGGTAAAGCTACATAACGTTATACATTATATGGTAATGCTACATAACGTTATACGCTATATGGTAACAGTATATAACGTTATACGTTATATGGTAATGCTACCTAACGTTATACGTTGTATGCTAATGCTACATAACGTTATACGTTATATGGTAATGCTACATAACGTTATACGATATATGGTAATGCTACATAACGTTATACGTTATATGGTAATGCTACATAACGTTATACGTTATATGGTAATGCTACATAACGTTATACATTATATGGTAATGCTACATAACGTTATACGTTATATGGTAACAGTATACAACGTTATACGTTATAAGGAAATAGTAAATAACGTTACACATTATATGGTAATGCTACATAACGTTATACGTTATATGGTAATGCTACGTAACGTTATACGTTATATGGTAATGCTACATAACGTTATACGATATATGGTAATGCTACATAACGTTATACGTTATATGGTAATGCTACATAGCGTTATACGTTATATGGTAATGCTACATAACGTTATACATAATATGGTAATGCTACATAACGTTATACGTTATAATGTAACAGTATATAACGTTATACGTTATATGGTAATGCTACATAACGTTATACGTTATATGGTAATGCTACATAACGTTATACGTTATATGGTAATGCTACATAACGTTATACGTTATATGCTAATGCTAGATAACGTTATACGTTATATGGTAACAGTATATAACGTTATACGTTATATGGTAATGCTACATAACGTTATACGTTATATGGTAACAGTATACAACGTTATACGTTATAAGGTAATAGTAAATAACGCTACACGTTATATGGTAATGCTACATAACGTTATACGTTATATGGTAACAGTATATAACGTTATACGTTATATGGTAATGCTACATAACGTTATACGTTGTATGGTAATGCTACATAACGTTATACGTTATATGGTAACAGTATACAACGTTATACGTTATAAGGTAATAGTAAATAACGTTACACGTTATATGGTAATGCTACATAACGTTATACGTTATATGGTAATGCTACATAACGTTATACGTTATATGGTAATGCTACATAACGTTATACGTTATATGGTAATGCTACATAACGTTATACGTTATAAGGTAATGCTACATAACGTTATACGTTATATGGTAATGCTACATAACGTTATACGTTATATGGTAATGCTACATAACGTTATACGTTATATGGTAACAGTATATAACGTTATACGTTATATGGTAATGCTACATAACGTTATACGTTATATGGTAATGCTACATAACGTTATACGTTATATGGTAACAGTATACAACGTTATACGTTATAAGGTAATAGTAAATAACGTTACACGTTATATGGTAATGCTACATAACGTTGTACGTTATATGGTAATGCTATATAACGTTATACGTTATATGGTAATGCTACATAACGTTATACGTTATATGGTAACAGTATATAACGTTATACGTTATATGGTAATGCTACAAAACGTTATACGTTATAAGGTAATGCTACATAACGTTATACGTTATATGGTAACAGTATATAACGTTATACGTTATATGGTAATGCTACATAACGTTATACGTTATAAGGTAACAGTATATAACGTTATATGTTATATGGTAATGCTACATAACGTTACACGTTATATGGTAATGCTACATAACGTTATACGTTATATGGTAATGCTACATAACGTTATACGTTATATGGTAGTGCTACATAACGTTATACGTTATAACGTAACAGTATATAACGATATACGTTATATGGTAATGCTACATAACGTTATACGTTATATGGTAATGCTACATAACGTTATACGTTATATGGTAACAGTATATAACGTTATACGTTATATGGTAATGCTACATAACGTTATACGTTATATGGTAATGCTACATAACGTTATACGTTATATGGTAATGCTACATAACGTTATACGTTATATGGTAATGCTACATAACGTTATACGTTATAACGTAACAGTATATAACGTTATACGTTATATGGTAATGCTACATAACGTTATACGTTATAAGGTAAAGCTACATAACGTTATACATTATATGGTAATGCTACATAACGTTATACGTTATATGGTAACAGTATATAACGTTATACGTTATATGGTAATGCTACATAACGTTATACGTTGTATGGTAATGCTAAATAACGTTATACGTTCTATGGTAATGCTACATAACGTTATACGTTATATGGTAACAGTATATAACGTTATACGTTATATGGTAATGCTACATAACGTTATACGTTGTATGGTAATGCTACATAACGTTATACGTTCTATGGTAATGCTACATAACGTTATACGTTATATGGTAATGCTACATATCGTTATACGTTATATGGTAATGCTACATAACGTTATACGTTATACGGTAATGGTACGTAACGTTATACGTTATATGGTAATGCTACATAACGTTATACGTTATATGGTAACAGTATATAACGTTATACGTTATATGGTAATGCTACATAACGTTATACGTTATATGGTAACAGTATACAACGTTATACGTTATAAGGTAATAGTAAATAACGTTACACGTTATATGGTAATGCTACATAACGTTATACGTTATAAGGGAATGCTACATAACGTTATACGTTATATGGTAATGCTACATAACGTTATACGTTATATGGTAATGCTACATAACGTTATACATTATATGGTAATGCTACATAACGTTATACGCTATAAGGTAATGCTACATAACGTTATACATTATATGGTAATGCTACATAACGTTATACGTTATATGGTAATGCTACATAACGTTATACGTTATATGGAAATGCTACATAACGTTATACGTTATATGGTAATGCTACATAACGTTATACGTTATATGGTAATGCTACATAACGTTATACGTAATATGGTAATGCTACATAACGTTATACGTTATACTGTAACAGTATATAACGTTATACGTTATATGGTAATGCTACATAACGTTATACGTTATATGGTAATGCTGCATAACGTTATACGTTATATGGTAATGCTACATAACGTTATACGTTATATGGTAATGCTACATAACGTTATACGTTATATGGTAATGCTACATAACGTTATACGTTATAAGGTAATGCTACATAACGTTATACATTATATGGTAATGCTACATAACGTTATACGTTATATGGTAATGCTACATAACGTTATACGTTATATGGTAACAGTATACAACGTTATACGTTATAGGGTAATAGTAAATAACGTTACACGTTATATGGTAATGCTACATAACGTTATACGTTATATGGTAATGCTACATAACGTTATACGTTATATTGTAATGCTACATAACGTTATACGTTATATGGTAACAGTATATAACGTTATACGTTATACGGTAATGCTACATAACGTTATACGTTATAAGGTAATGCTACATAACGTTATACGTTATATGGTAACAGTATATAACGTTATACGTTATATGGTAATGCTACATAACGTTATACGTTATATGGTAACAGTATATAACGTTATACGTTATGACGTAATGTTACATAACGTTATACGTTATATGGTAATGCTACATAACGTTATACGTTATATGGTAATGCTACATAACGTTATACATTATATGGTAATGCTACATAACGTTATACGTTGTATGGTAATGCTACATAACGTTATACGTTATATGGTAATGCTACATAACGTTATACGTTATATGGTAATGCTACGTAACGTTATACGTTATATGGTAATAGTATATAACGTTATACGTTATATGGTAATGCTACATAACGTTATACGTTATATGGTAATGCTACATAACGTTATACGTTATATGGTAACAGTATACAACGGTATACGTTATAAGGTAATAGTAAATAACGTTACACGTTATATGGTAATGCTACATAACGTTATACGTTATATGGTAATGCTACATAACGTTATACGTTATATGGTAATGCTACATAACGTTATACGTTATATGGTAATGCTTCATAACGTTATACGATATATGGTAATGCTACATAACGTTATACGTTATATGGTAATGCTACATAACGTTATATGTAATATGGTAATGCTATATAACGTTATACGTTATAATGTAACAGTATATAACCTTATACGTTATATGGTAATGCTACATAACGTTATACGTTATATGGTAACAGTATATAACGTTATACGTTATAACGTAATGTTACATAACGTTATACGTTATATGGTAATGCTACATAACGTTATACGTTATATGGTAATGCTACATAACGTTATACATTATATGGTAATGCTACATAACGTTATACGTTGTATGGTAATGCTACATAACGTTATACGTTATATGGTAACTGTATACAACGTTATACGTTATAAGGTAATAGTAAATAACGTTACACGTTATATGGTAATGCTACATAACGTTATACGTTATATGGTAATGCTACATAACGTTATACGTTATATGGTAACAGTATATAACGTTATACGTTATATGGTAATGCTACATAACGTTATACGTTATATGGTAATGCTACATAACGTTATACGTTATATGGTAACAGTATACAACGTTATACGTTATAAGGTAATAGTAAATAACGTTACACGTTATATGGTAATGCTGCATAACGTTATACGTTATATGGTAATGCTACATAACGTTATACGTTATATGGTAATGCTACATAACGTTATACGTTATATGGTAACAGTATATAACGTTATACGTTATATGGTAATGCTACATAACGTTATACGTTATAAGGTAATGCTACATAACGTTATACGTTATATGGTAACAGTATATAACGTTATACGTTATATGGTAATGCTACATAACGTTATACGTTATATGGTAACAGTATACAACGTTATACGTTATAAGGTAATAGTAAATAACGTTACACGTTATAACGGAATGCTACATAACGTTATACGTTATATGGTAATGCTACATAACGTTATACATTATATGGTAATGCTACATAACGTTATACGTTATATGGTAACAGTATACAACGTTATACGTTATATGGTAATGCTACATAACGTTATACATTATATGGTAATGCTACATAACGTTATACGTTATAATGTAATGCTACATAACGTTATACATTATATGGTAATGCTACATAACGTTATACGTTATATGGTAATGCTACATAACGTTATACGTTATATGGTAATGCTACATAACGTTATACGCTATATGGTAATGCTACATAACGTTATACGTTATATGGTAATGCTACATAACGTTATACGTAATATGGTAATGCTACATAACGTTATACGTTATACTGTAACAGTATATAACGTTATACGTTATATGGTAATGCTACATAACGTTATACGTTATATGGTAATGCTACATAACGTTATACGTTATATGGTAATGCTACATAACGTTATACGTTATATGGTAATGCTACATAACGTTATACGTTATATGGTAACAGTATACAACGTTATACGTTATAAGGTAATAGTAAATAACGCTACACGTTATATGGTAATGCTACATAACGTTATACGTTATATGGTAATGCTACGTAACGTTATACGTTATATGGTAATGCTACATAACGTTATACATTATATGGTAATGCTACATAACGTTATACGTTATGTGGTAACAGTATACAACGTTATACGTTATAAGGAAATAGTAAATAACGTTACACGTTATATGGTAATGCTACATAACGTTATACGTTATATGGTAATGCTACATAACGTTATACGTTATATGGTAATGCTACATAACGTTATACGTTATATGGTAATGCTACATAACGTTATACGTTATATGGTAATGCTACATAACGTTATACGTTATATGGTAATGCTACATAACGTTATACGTTATAACGTAACAGTATATAACGTTATACGTTATATGGTAATGCTACATAACGTTATACGTTATAAGGTAATGCTACATAACGTTATACATTATATGGTAATGCTACATAACGTTATACGTTATATGGTAATGCTACATAACGTTATACGTTATATGGTAATGCTACATGACGTTATACGTTATATGGTAATGCGACATAACGTTATACGTTATATGGTAATGCTACATAACGTTATATGTAATATGGTAATGCTACATAACGTTATACGTTATAAGGTAATGCTACATAACGTTATACATTATATGGTAATGCTACATAACGTTATACGTTATATGGTAATGCTACATAACGTTATACGTTATATGGTAACAGTATACAACGTTATACGTTATAAGGTAATAGTACATAACGTTACACGTTATATGGTAATGCTACATAACGTTATACGTTATATGGTAATGCTACATAACGTTATACGTTATATGGAAACAGTATATAACGTTATACGTTATATGGTAATGCTACATAACGTTATTCGTTATATGGTAATGCTACATAACGTTATACATTATATGGTAATGCTACATAACGTTATACGTTATATGGTAACAGTATACAACGTTATACGTTATAAGGTAATATTAAATAACGTTACACGTTATATGGTAATGCTACATAACGTTATACGTTATATGGTAATGCCACATATCGTTATACGTTATACGGTAATGCTACATAACGTTATACGTTATACGGTAATGGTACATAACGTTATACGTTATATGGTAATGCTACATAACGTTACACGTTATATGGTAATGCTACATAACGTTATACGTTATAAGGGAATGGTACATAACGTTATACGTTATATGGTAATGCTACATAACGTTATACATTATATGGTAATGCTACATAACGTTATACGTTATATGGTAACAGTATACAACGTTATACGTTATATGGTAATGCTACATAACGTTATACATTATATGGTAATGCTACATAACGTTATACGTTATAAGGTAATGCTACATAACGTTATACATTATATGGTAATGCTACATAACGTTATACGTTATATGGTAATGATACATAACGTTATACGTTATATGGTAATGCTACATAACGTTATACGTTATATGGTAATGCTACATAAAGTTATACGTTATATGGTAATGCTACATAACGTTATACGTAATATGGTAATGCTACACAACGTTATACGTTATACTGTAACAGTATATAACGTTATACGTTATATGGTAATGCTACATAACGTTATACGTTATATGGTAATGCTACATAACGTTATACGTTATATGGTAATGCTACATAACGTTATACGTTATATGGTAATGCTACATAACGTTATACGTTATATGGTAATGCTACATAACGTTATACGTTATAATGTAACAGTATATAACGTTATACGTTATATGGTAATGCTACATAACGTTATACGTTATAAGGTAATGCTACATAACGTTATACATTATATGGTAATGCTACATAACGTTATACGTTATATGGTAATGCTACATAACGTTGTACGTTATATGGTAATGCTACATAACGTTATACGTTATATGGTAATGCTACATAACGTTATACGTTATATGGTAACAGTATATAACGTTATACGTTATATGGTAATGCTACATAACGTTATACGTTATATGGTAATGCTACATAACGTTATACGTTATATGGTAACAGTATACAACGTTATACGTTATAGGGTAATAGTAAATAACGTTACACGTTATATGGTAATGCTACATAACGTTATACGTTATATGGTAATGCTACATAACGTTATACGTTATATGGTAACAGTATATAACGTTATACGTTATACGGTAATGCTAGATAACGTTATACGTTATAAGGTAATGCTACATAACGTTATACGTTATATGGTAACAGTATATAACGTTATACGTTATATGGTAATGCTACATAACGTTATACGTTATATGGTAACAGTATATAACGTTATACGTTATAACGTAATGTTACATAACGTTATACGTTATATGGTAATGCTACATAACGTTATACGTTATATGGTAATGCTACATAACGTTATAATTTATATGGTAATGCTACATAACGTTATACGTTGTATGGTAATGCTACATAACGTTATACGTTATATGGTAATGCTACATAACGTTATACGTTATATGGTAATGCTACATAACGTTATACGTTATATGGTAACAGTATATAACGTTATACGTTATATGGTAATGCTACATAACGTTATACGTTATATGGTAATGCTACATAACGTTATACGTTATATGGTAACAGTATACAACGGTATACGTTATAAGGTAATAGTAAATAACGTTACACGTTATATGGTAATGCTACATAACGTTATACGTTATATGGTAATGCTACATAACGTTATACGTTATATGGTAATGCTACATAACGTTATACGTTATATGGTAACAGTATATAACGTTATACGTTATATGGTAATGCTACATAACGTTATACGTTATATGGTAATGCTACATAACGTTATACGTTATATGGTAACAGTATACAACGTTATACGTTATAAGGTAATAGTAAATAACGTTACACGTTATATGGTAATGCTCCATAACGTTATACGTTATATGGTAATGCTACATAACGATATACGTTATATGGTAATGCTACATAACGTTATACGTTATATGGTAGCAGTATATAACGTTATACGTTATATGGTAATGCTACATAACGTTATACGTTATAAGGTAATGCTACATAACGTTATACGTTATATGGTAACAGTATACAACGTTATACGTTATAAGGTAATAGTACATAACGTTACACGTTATATGGTAATGCTACATAACGTTATACGTTATATGGTAATGCTACATAACGTTATACGTTATATGGTAACAGTATATAACGTTATACGTTATATGGTAATGCTACATAACGTTATTCGTTATATGGTAATGCTACATAACGTTATACATTATATGGTAATGCTACATAACGTTATACGTTATATGGTAACAGTATACAACGTTATACGTTATAAGGTAATATTAAATAACGTTACACGTTATATGGTAATGCTACATAACGTTATACGTTATATGGTAATGCCACATATCGTTATACGTTATATGGTAATGCTACATAACGTTATACGTTATACGGTAATGGTACATAACGTTATACGTTATATGGTAATGCTACATAACGTTACACGTTATATGGTAATGCTACATAACGTTATACGTTATAAGGGAATGGTACATAACGTTATACGTTATATGGTAATGCTACATAACGTTATACATTATATGGTAATGCTACATAACGTTATACGTTATATGGTAACAGTATACAACGTTATACGTTATATGGTAATGCTACATAACGTTATACATTATATGGTAATGCTACATAACGTTATACGTTATAAGGTAATGCTACATAACGTTATACATTATATGGTAATGCTACATAACGTTATACGTTATATGGTAATGCTACATAACGTTATTCGTTATATGGTAATGCTACATAACGTTATACGTTATACTGTAACAGTATATAACGTTATACGTTATATGGTAATGCTACATAACGATATACGTTATATGGTAATGCTACATAACGTTATACGTTATATGGTAATGCTACATAACGTTATACGTTATATGGTAATGCTACATAACGTTATACGTTATAATGTAACAGTATATAACGTTATACGTTATATGGTAATGCTACATAACGTTATACGTTATAAGGTAATGCTACATAACGTTATACATTATATGGTAATGCTACATAACGTTATACGTTATATGGTAATGCTACATAACGTTGTACGTTATATGGTAATGCTACATAACGTTATACGTTATATGGTAATGCTACATAACGTTATACGTTATATGGTAACAGTATATAACGTTATACGTTATATGGTAATGCTACATAACGTTATACGTTATATGGTAATGCTACATAACGTTATACGTTATATGGTAACAGTATACAACGTTATACGTTATAGGGTAATAGTAAATAACGTTACACGTTATATGGTAATGCTACATAACGTTATACGTTATATGGTAATGCTACATAACGTTATACGTTATATGGTAACAGTATATAACGTTATACGTTATACGGTAATGCTAGATAACGTTATACGTTATAAGGTAATGCTACATAACGTTATACGTTATATGGTAACAGTATATAACGTTATACGTTATATGGTAATGCTACATAACGTTATACGTTATATGGTAACAGTATATAACGTTATACGTTATAACGTAATGTTACATAACGTTATACGTTATATGGTAATGCTACATAACGTTATACGTTATATGGTAATGCTACATAACGTTATACATTATATGGTAATGCTACATAACGTTATACGTTGTATGGTAATGCTACATAACGTTATACGTTATATGGTAATGCTACATAACGTTATACGTTATATGGTAATGCTACATAACGTTATACGTTATATGGTAACAGTATATAACGTTATACGTTATATGGTAATGCTACATAACGTTATACGTTATATGGTAATGCTACATAACGTTATACGTTATATGGTAACAGTATACAACGGTATACGTTATAAGGTAATAGTAAATAACGTTACACGTTATATGGTAATGCTACATAACGTTATACGTTATATGGTAATGCTACATAACGTTATACGTTATATGGTAATGCTACATAACGTTATACGTTATATGGTAACAGTATATAACGTTATACGTTATATGGTAATGCTACATAACGTTATACGTTATATGGTAATGCTACATAACGTTATACGTTATATGGTAACAGTATACAACGTTATACGTTATAAGGTAATAGTAAATAACGTTACACGTTATATGGTAATGCTCCATAACGTTATACGTTATATGGTAATGCTACATAACGTTATACGTTATATGGTAATGCTACATAACGTTATACGTTATATGGTAGCAGTATATAACGTTATACGTTATATGGTAATGCTACATAACGTTATACGTTATAAGGTAATGCTACATAACGTTATACGTTATATGGTAACAGTATAGAACGTTATACGTTATATGGTAATGCTACATAACGTTATACATTATATGGTAATGCTACATAACGTTATACGTTATATGATAATGATACATAACGTTATACGTTATATGGTAACAGTATACAACGTTATACGTTATAAGATAATAGTAAATAACGTTACACGTTATATGGTAATGCTACATAACGTTATACGTTATATGGTAATGCTACATAACGTTATACGTTATATGGTAATGCTACATAACGTTATACGTTATATGGTAATAATACATAACGTTATACGTTATATGGTAATGCTACATAACGTTATACATTATATGGTAATGCTACGTAACGTTATACGTTATATGGTAACAGTATAGAACGTTATACGTTATAAGGTAATAGTAAATAACGTTACACGTTATATGGTAATGCTACATAACGTTATACGTTATATGGTAATGCTACATAACGTTATACGTTATATGGTAATGCTACATAACGTTATACGTTATATGGTAATGCTACATAACGTTATACATTATATGGTAATGCTACATAACGTTATACGTTATATGGTAATGCTACATAACGTTATACGTTATATGGTAACAGTATATAACGTTATACGTTATATGGTAATGCTACATAACGTTATACGTTATATGGTAATGCTACATAACGTTATACGTTATATGGTAACAGTATACAACGTTATACGTTATAGGGTAATAGTAAATAACGTTACACGTTATATGGTAATGCTACATAACGTTATACGTTATATGGTAATGCTACATAACGTTATACGTTATATGGTAATGCTACATAACGTTATACGTTATATGGTAACAGTATATAACGTTATACGTTACACGGTAATGCTAGATAACGTTATACGTTATAAGGTAATGCTACATTACGTGATACGTTATATGGTAACAGTATATAACGTTATACGTTATATGGTAATGCTACATAACGTTATACGTTATATGGTAACAGTATATAACGTTATACGTTATAACGTAATGTTACATAACGTTATACGTTATATGGTAATGCTACATAACGTTATACGTTATATGGTAATGCTACATAACGTTATACATTATATGGTAATGCTACATAACGTTATACGTTGTATGGTAATGCTACATAACGTTATACGTTATATGGTAACGCTACATAACGTTATACGTTATATGGTAACAGTATACAACGGTATACGTTATAAGGTAATAGTAAATAACGTTACACGTTATATGGTAATGCTACATAACGTTATACGTTATATGGTAATGCTACATAACGTTATACGTTATATGGTAATGCTACATAACGTTATACGTTATATGGTAACAGTATATAACGTTATACGTTATATGGTAATGCTACATAACGTTATACGTTATATGGTAATGCTACATAACGTTATACGTTATATGGTAACAGTATACAACGTTATACGTTATAAGGTAATAGTAAATAACGTTACACGTTATATGGTAATGCTCCATAACGTTATACGTTATATGGTAATGCTACATAACGTTATACGTTATATGGTAATGCTACATAACGTTATACGTTATATGGTAGCAGTATATAACGTTATACGTTATATGGTAATGCTACATAACGTTATACGTTATAAGGTAATGCTACATAACGTTATACGTTATATGGTAACAGTATATAACGTTATACGTTATATGGAAATGCTACATAACGTTATACATTATATGGTAATGCTACATAACGTTATACGTTATATGATAATGATACATAACGTTATACGTTATATGGTAACAGTATACAACGTTATACGTTATAAGGTAATAGTAAATAACGTTACACGTTATATGGTAATGCTACATAACGTTATACGTTATGTGGTAATGCTACATAACGTTATACGTTATATGGTAATGCTACATAACGTTATACGTTATATGGTAATAATACATAACGTTATACGTTATATGGTAATGCTACATAACGTTATACATTATATGGTAATGCTACATAACGTTATACGTTATATGGTAACAGTATAGAACGTTATACGTTATAAGGTAATAGTAAATAACGTTACACGTTATATGGTAATGCTACATAACGTTATACGTTATATGGTAATGCTACATAACGTTATACGTTATATGGTAACAGTATACAACGTTATACGTTATAAGGTAATAGTAAATAACGTTACACGTTATATGGTAATGCTACATAACGTTATACGTTATAACGTAATGTTACATAACGTTATACGTTATATGGTAATGCTACATAACGTTATACGTTATATGGTAATGCTACATAACGTTATACATTATATGGTAATGCTACATAACGTTATACTTTATATGGTAATGCTACATAACGTTATACTTTATATGGTAATGCTACATAACGTTATACGTTATATGGTAATGCTACATAACGTTATGCGTTATATGGTAACAGTATACAACGTTATACGTTATAAGATAATATTAAATAACGTTACACGTTATATGGTAATGCTACATAACGTTATACGTTATATGGTAATGCCACATATCGTTATACGTTATATGGTAATGCTACATAACGTTATACGTTATACGGCAATGGTACATAACGTTATACGTTATATGGTAATGCTACATAACGTTATACGTTATATGGTAACAGTATATAACGTTATACGTTATATGGTAATGCTACATAACGTTATACATTATATGGTAATGCTACATAACGTTATACGTTATAAGGTAATGCTACATAACGTTATACATTATATGGTAATGCTACATAACGTTATACATTATATGGTAATGCTACATAACGTTATACGTTATATGGTAATGCTACATAACGTTATACGTTATATGGTAATGCTACATAAAGTTATACGTTATATGGTAATGCTACATAACGTTATACGTAATATGGTAATGCTACACAACGTTATACGTTATACTGTAACAGTATATAACGTTATACGTTATATGGTAATGCTACATAACGTTATACGTTATAGGGTAATGCTACATAACGTTATACGTTATATGGTAATGCTACATAACGTTATACGTTATATGGTAATGCTACATAACGTTATACGTTATATGGTAATGCTACATAACGTTATACGTTATAATGTAACAGTATATAACGTTATACGTTATATGGTAATGCTACATAACGTTATACGTTATAAGGTAATGCTACATAACGTTATACATTATATGGTAATGCTACATAACGTTATACGTTATATGGTAATGCTACATAACGTTGTACGTTATATGGTAATGCTACATAACGTTATACGTTATATGGTAATGCTACATAACGTTATACGTTATATGGTAACAGTATATAACGTTATACGTTATATGGTAATGCTACATAACGTTATACGTTATATGGTAATGCTACATAACGTTATACGTTATATGGTAACAGTATACAACGTTATACGTTATAGGGTAATAGTAAATAACGTTACACGTTATATGGTAATGCTACATAACGTTATACGTTATATGGTAATGCTACATAACGTTATACGTTATATGGTAACAGTATATAACGTTATACGTTATACGGTAATGCTAGATAACGTTATACGTTATAAGGTAATGCTACATAACGTTATACGTTATATGGTAACAGTATATAACGTTATACGTTATATGGTAATGCTACATAACGTTATACGTTATATGGTAACAGTATATAACGTTATACGTTATAACGTAATGTTACATAACGTTATACGTTATATGGTAATGCTACATAACGTTATACGTTATATGGTAATGCTACATAACGTTATACATTATATGGTAATGCTACATAACGTTATACGTTGTATGGTAATGCTACATAACGTTATACGTTATATGGTAATGCTACATAACGTTATACGTTATATGGTAATGCTACATAACGTTATACGTTATATGGTAACAGTATATAACGTTATACGTTATATGGTAATGCTACATATCGTTATACGTTATATGGTAATGCTACATAACGTTATACGTTATATGGTAACAGTATACAACGGTATACGTTATAAGGTAATAGTAAATAACGTTACACGTTATATGGTAATGCTACATAACGTTATACGTTATATGGTAATGCTACATAACGTTATACGTTATATGGTAATGCTACATAACGTTATACGTTATATGGTAACAGTATACAACGTTATACGTTATAAGGTAATAGTAAATAACGTTACACGTTATATGGTAATGCTCCATAACGTTATACGTTATATGGTAATGCTACATTACGTTATACGTTATATGGTAATGCTACATAACGTTATACGTTATATGGTAGCAGTATATAACGTTATACGTTATATGGTAATGCTACATAACGTTATACGTTATAAGGTAATGCTACATAACGTTATACGTTATATGGTAACAGTATATAACGTTATACGTTATATGGTAATGCTACATAACGTTATACGTTATATGGTAACAGTATACAACGTTATACGTTATAGGGTAATAGTAAATAACGTTACACGTTATATGGTAATGCTACATAACGTTATACGTTATATGGTAATGCTACATAACGTTATACGTTATATGGTAATGCTACATAACGTTATACGTTATATGGTAACAGTATATAACGTTATACGTTATACCGTAATGCTAGATAACGTTATACGTTATAAGGTAATGCTACATAAAGTGATACGTTATATGGTAACAGTATATAACGTTATACGTTATATGGTAATGCTACATAACGTTATACGTTATATGGTAACAGTATATAACGTTATACGTTATAACGTAATGTTACATAACGTTATACGTTATATGGTAATGCTACATAACGTTATACGTTATATGGTAATGCTACATAACGTTATACATTATATGGTAATGCTACATAACGTTATACGTTGTATGGTAATGCTACATAACGTTATACGTTATATGGTAATGCTACATAACGTTATACGTTATATGGTAATGCTACATAACGTTATACGTTATATGGTAACAGTATATAACGTTATACGTTATATGGTAATGCTACATAACGTTATACGTTATATGGTAATGCTACATAACGTTATACGTTATATGGTAACAGTATACAACGGTATACGTTATAAGGTAATAGTAAATAACGTTACACGTTATATGGTAATGCTACATAACGTTATACGTTATATGGTAATGCTACATAACGTTATACGTTATATGGTAATGCTACATAACGTTATACGTTATATGGTAACAGTATATAACGTTATACGTTATATGGTAATGCTACATAACGTTATACGTTATATGGTAATGCTACATAACGTTATACGTTATATGGTAACAGTATACAACGCTATACGTTATAAGGTAATAGTAAATAACGTTACACGGTATATGGTAATGCTCCATATCGTTATACGTTATATGGTAATGCTACATAACGTTATACGTTATATGGTAATGCTACATAACGTTATACGTTATATGGTAGCAGTATATAACGTTATACGTTATATGGTAATGCTACATAACGTTATACGTTATAAGGTAATGCTACATAACGTTATACGTTATATGGTAACAGTATATAACGTTATACGTTATATGGTAATGCTACATAACGTTATACATTATATGGTAATGCTACATAACGTTATACGTTATATGATAATGATACATAACGTTATACGTTATATGGTAACAGTATACAACGTTATACGTTATAAGGTAATAGTAAATAACGTTACACGTTATATGGTAATGCTACATAACGTTATACGTTATGTGGTAATGCTACATAACGTTATACGTTATATGGTAATGCTACATAACGTTATACGTTATATGGTAATAATACATAACGTTATACGTTATATGGTAATGCTACATAACGTTATACATCATATGGTAATGCTACATAACGTTATACGTTATATGGTAACAGTATAGAACGTTATACGTTATAAGGTAATAGTAAATAACGTTACACGTTATATGGTAATGCTACATAACGTTATACGTTATATGGTAATGCTACATAACGTTATACGTTATATGGTAATGCTACATAACGTTATACGTTATATGGTAATGCTACATAACGTTATACATTATATGGTAATGCTACATAACGTTATACTTTATATGGTAACAGTATACAACGTTATACGTTATAAGGTAATAGTAAATAACGTTACACGTTATATGATAAAGCTACATAACGTTATACGTTATATGGTAATGCTACATAACGTTATACGTTATATGGTAAGGCTACATAACGTTATACGTTATATGGTAATGCTACATAACGTTATACGTTATATGGTAATGCTACATAACGTTATATGTAATATGGTAATGCTACATAACGTTATACGTTATAATGTAACAGTATATAACGTTATACGTTATATGGTAATGCTACATAACGTTATACGTTATATGGTAACAGTATATAACGTTATACGTTATAACGTAATGTTACATAACGTTATACGTTATATGGTAATGCTACATAACGTTATACGTTGTATGGTAATGCTACATAACGTTATACGTTATATGGTAATGCTACATAACGTTATACGTTATATGGTAATGGTACATAACGTTATACGTTATATGGTAACAGTATATAACGTTATACGTTATATGGTAATGCTACATAACGTTATACGTTATATGGTAATGCTACATAACGTTATACGTTATATGGTAACAGTATATAACGTTATACGTTATATGGTAATGCTACATAACGTTATACGTTATAAGGTAATGCTACATAACGTTATACGTTATATGGTAACTGTATATAACGTTATACGTTATATGGTAATGCTACATAACGTTATACGTTATATGGTAACAGTATATAACGTTATACGTTATAACGTAATGTTACATAACGTTATACGTTATATGGTAATGCTACATAACGTTATACGTTATATGGTAATGCTACATAACGTTATACATTATATGGTAAAGCTACATAACGTTATACGTTATATGGTAACAGTATACAACGTTATACGTTATAAGGTAATAGTAAATAACGTTACACGTTATGTGGTAATGCTACATAACGTTATACGTTATATGGTAACGCTACATAACGTTATACGTTATATGGTAATGCTACATAACGTTATACGTTATATGGTAATGCTACATAACGTTATACATTATATGGTAATGCTACATAACGTTATACGTTATATGGTAATGCTACATAACGTTATACATTATATGGTAAAGCTACATAACGTTATACGTTATATGGTAACAGTATACAACGTTATACGTTATAAGGTAATAGTAAATAACGTTACACGTTATGTGGTAATGCTACATAACGTTATACGTTATATGGTAACGCTACATAACGTTATACGTTATATGGTAATGCTACATAACGTTATACGTTATATGGTAATGCTACATAACGTTATACGTTATATGGTAATATTACATAACGTTATACGTTATATGGTAATGCTACATAACGTTATACATTATATGGTAATGCTACATAACGTTATACGTTATATGGTAACAGTATAGAACGTTATACGTTATAAGGTAATAGTAAATAACGTTACACGTTATATGGTAATGCTACATAACGTTATACGTTATATGGTAATGCTACATAACGTTATACGTCATATGGTAATGCTACATAACGTTATACGTTATATGGTAATGCTACATAACGTTATACATTATATGGTAATGCTACATAACGTTATACGTTATATGGTAACAGTATACAACGTTATACGTTATAAGGTAATAGTAAATAACGTTACACGTTATATGATAAAGCTACATAACGTTATACGTTATATGGTAATGCTACATAACGTTATACGTTATATGGTAATGCTACATAACGTTATACGTTATATGGTAATGCTACATAACGTTATACGTTATATGGTAATGCTACATAACGTTATATGTAATATAGTAATGCTACATAACGTTATACGTTATAATGTAACAGTATATAACGTTATACGTTATATGGTAATGCTACATAACGTTATACGTTATATGGTAACAGTATACAACGGTATACGTTATAAGGTAATAGTAAATAACGTTACACGTTATATGGTAATGCTACATAACGTTATACGTTATATGGTAATGCTACATAACGTTATACGTTATATGGTAATGCTACATAACGTTATACGTTATATGGTAACAGTATATAACGTTATACGTTATATGGTAATGCTACATAACGTTATACGTTATATGGTAATGCTACATAACGTTATACGTTATATGGTAACAGTATACAACGCTATACGTTATAAGGTAATAGTAAATAACGTTACACGGTATATGGTAATGCTCCATATCGTTATACGTTATATGGTAATGCTACATAACGTTATACGTTATATGGTAATGCTACATAACGTTATACGTTATATGGTAGCAGTATATAACGTTATACGTTATATGGTAATGCTACATAACGTTATACGTTATAAGGTAATGCTACATAACGTTATACGTTATATGGTAACAGTATATAACGTTATACGTTATATGGTAATGCTACATAACGTTATACATTATATGGTAATGCTACATAACGTTATACGTTATATGATAATGATACATAACGTTATACGTTATATGGTAACAGTATACAACGTTATACGTTATAAGGTAATAGTAAATAACGTTACACGTTATATGGTAATGCTACATAACGTTATACGTTATGTGGTAATGCTACATAACGTTATACGTTATATGGTAATGCTACATAACGTTATACGTTATATGGTAATAATACATAACGTTATACGTTATATGGTAATGCTACATAACGTTATACATCATATGGTAATGCTACATAACGTTATACGTTATATGGTAACAGTATAGAACGTTATACGTTATAAGGTAATAGTAAATAACGTTACACGTTATATGGTAATGCTACATAACGTTATACGTTATATGGTAATGCTACATAACGTTATACGTTATATGGTAATGCTACATAACGTTATACGTTATATGGTAATGCTACATAACGTTATACATTATATGGTAATGCTACATAACGTTATACTTTATATGGTAACAGTATACAACGTTATACGTTATAAGGTAATAGTAAATAACGTTACACGTTATATGATAAAGCTACATAACGTTATACGTTATATGGTAATGCTACATAACGTTATACGTTATATGGTAAGGCTACATAACGTTATACGTTATATGGTAATGCTACATAACGTTATACGTTATATGGTAATGCTACATAACGTTATATGTAATATGGTAATGCTACATAACGTTATACGTTATAATGTAACAGTATATAACGTTATACGTTATATGGTAATGCTACATAACGTTATACGTTATATGGTAACAGTATATAACGTTATACGTTATAACGTAATGTTACATAACGTTATACGTTATATGGTAATGCTACATAACGTTATACGTTGTATGGTAATGCTACATAACGTTATACGTTATATGGTAATGCTACATAACGTTATACGTTATATGGTAATGGTACATAACGTTATACGTTATATGGTAACAGTATATAACGTTATACGTTATATGGTAATGCTACATAACGTTATACGTTATATGGTAATGCTACATAACGTTATACGTTATATGGTAACAGTATATAACGTTATACGTTATATGGTAATGCTACATAACGTTATACGTTATAAGGTAATGCTACATAACGTTATAAGTTATATGGTAACTGTATATAACGTTATACGTTATATGGTAATGCTACATAACGTTATACGTTATATGGTAACAGTATATAACGTTATACGTTATAACGTAATGTTACATAACGTTATACGTTATATGGTAATGCTACATAACGTTATACGTTATATGGTAATGCTACATAACGTTATACATTATATGGTAAAGCTACATAACGTTATACGTTATATGGTAACAGTATACAACGTTATACGTTATAAGGTAATAGTAAATAACGTTACACGTTATGTGGTAATGCTACATAACGTTATACGTTATATGGTAACGCTACATAACGTTATACGTTATATGGTAATGCTACATAACGTTATACGTTATATGGTAATGCTACATAACGTTATACATTATATGGTAATGCTACATAACGTTATACGTTATATGGTAATGCTACATAACGTTATACATTATATGGTAAAGCTACATAACGTTATACGTTATATGGTAACAGTATACAACGTTATACGTTATAAGGTAATAGTAAATAACGTTACACGTTATGTGGTAATGCTACATAACGTTATACGTTATATGGTAACGCTACATAACGTTATACGTTATATGGTAATGCTACATAACGTTATACGTTATATGGTAATGCTACATAACGTTATACGTTATATGGTAATATTACATAACGTTATACGTTATATGGTAATGCTACATAACGTTATACATTATATGGTAATGCTACATAACGTTATACGTTATATGGTAACAGTATAGAACGTTATACGTTATAAGGTAATAGTAAATAACGTTACACGTTATATGGTAATGCTACATAACGTTATACGTTATATGGTAATGCTACATAACGTTATACGTCATATGGTAATGCTACATAACGTTATACGTTATATGGTAATGCTACATAACGTTATACATTATATGGTAATGCTACATAACGTTATACGTTATATGGTAACAGTATACAACGTTATACGTTATAAGGTAATAGTAAATAACGTTACACGTTATATGATAAAGCTACATAACGTTATACGTTATATGGTAATGCTACATAACGTTATACGTTATATGGTAATGCTACATAACGTTATACGTTATATGGTAATGCTACATAACGTTATACGTTATATGGTAATGCTACATAACGTTATATGTAATATAGTAATGCTACATAACGTTATACGTTATAATGTAACAGTATATAACGTTATACGTTATATGGTAATGCTACATAACGTTATACGTTATATGGTAACAGTATATAACGTTATACGTTATAACGTAATGTTACATAACGTTATACGTTATATGGTAATGCTACATAACGTTATACGTTATATGGTAATGCTACATAACGTTATACATTATATGGTAATGCTACATAACGTTATACGTTGTATGGTAATGCTACATAACGTTATACGTTATATGGTAACTGTATACAACGTTATACGTTATAAGGTAATAGTAAATAACGTTACACGTTATATGGTAATGCTAGATAACGTTATACGTTATATGGTAATGCTACATAACGTTATACGTTATATGGTAATGCTACATAACGTTATACGTTATATGGTAATGCTACATAACGTTATACGTTAGATGGTAATGCTACATAACGTTATACGTTATATGGTAACAGTATATAACGTTATACGTTATATGGTAATGCTACATAACGTTATACGTTATAAGGTAATGCTACATAACGTTATACGTTATATGGTAACAGTATATAACGTTATACGTTATATGGTAATGCTACATAACGTTATACGTTATATGGTAACAGTATATAACGTTATACGTTATAACGTAATGTTACATAACGTTATACGTTATATGGTAATGCTACATAACGTTATACGTTATATGGTAATGCTACATAACGTTATACATTATATGGTAAAGCTACATAACGTTATACGTTATATGGTAACAGTATACAACGTTATACGTTATAAGGTAATAGTAAATAACGTTACACGTTATGTGGTAATGCTACATAACGTTATACGTTATATGGTAACGCTACATAACGTTATACGTTATATGGTAATGCTACATAACGTTATACGTTATATGGTAATGCTACATAACGTTATACATTATATGGTAATGCTACATAACGTTATACGTTATATGGTAACAGTATACAACATTATACGTTATAAGGTAATAGTAAATGACGTTACACGTTATATGGTAATGCTACATAACGTTATACGTTATATGATAATGCTACATAACGTTATAAGTTATATGGTAACAGTATACAACGTTATAGGTTATAAGGTAATAGTAAATAACGTTACACGTTATACGGTAATGCTACATAACGTTATACGTTATATGGTAATGCTACATAACGTTATACGTTATATGGTAATGCTACATAACGTTATACGTTATATGGTAATAATACATAACGTTATACGTTATATGGTAATGCTACATAACGTTATACATTATATGGTAATGCTACATAACGTTATACGTTATATGGTAACAGTATAGAACGTTATACGTTATAAGGTAATAGTAAATAACGTTACACGTTATATGGTAAGGCTAAATATCGTTATACGTTATATGGTAATGCTACATAACGTTATACGTTATATGGTAATGCTACATAACGTTATACGTTATATGGTAATGCTACATAACGTTATACATTATATGGAAATGCTACATAACGTTATACGTTATATGGTAACAGTATACAACGTTATACGTTATAAGGTAATAGGAAATAACGTTACACGTTATATGTAAAGCTACATAACGTTATACGTTATATGGTAATGCTACATAACGTTATACGTTATATGGTAATGCTACATAACGTTATACGTTATATGGTAATGCTACATAACGCTATACGTTACATGGTAATGCTACATAACGTTATATGTAATATGGTAATGCTACATAACGTTATACGTTATAATGTAACAGTATATAACGTTATACGTTATAATGTAACAGTATATAACGTTATACGTTATATGGTAATGCTACATAACGTTATACGTTATATCGTAATGCTACATAACGTTATACGTTATAAGGTAATGCTACATAACGTTATACATTATATGGTAATGCTACATAACGTTACACGTTATATGGTAATGCTACATAACCTTATACGTTATATGGTAATGCAACATAACGTTATACGTTATATGGTAGTGCTACATAACGTTATAGGTTATATGGTAACAGTATATAACGTTATACGTTATATGGTAATGCTACATAACGTTATAGGTTATATGGTAACAGTATATAACGTTATACGTTATATGGTTATGCTACATAACGTTACACGTTATGTGGTAATGCTACATAACGTTATACGTTATATGGTAATGCTACATAACGTTATACGTTATATGGTAATGCTACATAACGTTATACGTTATATGGTAACAGTATACAACGTTATACATTATAAGGTAATAGTAAATGACGTTACACGTTATACGGTAATGCTACATAACGTTATACGTTATATGGTAATGCTACATAACGTTATACGTTATATGGTAATGCTACATAACGTTATACGTTATATGGTAATAATACATAACGTTATACGTTATATGGTAATGCTACATAACGTTATACATTATATGGTAATGCTACATAACGTTATACGTTATATGGTAACAGTATAGAACGTTATACGTTATAAGGTAATAGTAAATAACGTTACACGTTATATGGTAATGCTACATATCGTTATACGTTATATGGTAATGCTACATAACGTTATACGTTATATGGTAATGCTACATAACGTTATACGTTATATGGTAATGCTACATAACGTTATACATTATATGGAAATGCTACATAACGTTATACGTTATATGGTAACAGTATACAACGTTATACGTTATAAGGTAATAGGAAATAACGTTACACGTTATATGTAAAGCTACATAACGTTATACGTTATATGGTAATGCTACATAACGTTATACGTTATATGGTAATGCTACATAACGTTATACGTTATATGGTAATGCTACATAACGCTATACGTTACATGGTAATGCTACATAACGTTATATGTAATATGGTAATGCTACATAACGTTATACGTTATAATGTAACAGTATATAACGTTATACGTTATATGGTAATGCTACATAACGTTATACGTTATATCGTAATGCTACATAACGTTATACGTTATAAGGTAATGCTACATAACGTTATACATTATATGGTAATGCTACATAACGTTATACGTTATATGGTAATGCTACATAACGTTATACGTTATATGGTAATGCAACATAACGTTATACGTTATATGGTAACAGTATATAACGTTATACGTTATAACGTAATGTTACATAACGTTATACGTTATATGGTACTGCTACATAACGTTATACGTTATATGGTAATGCTACATAACGTTATACATTATATGGTAAAGCTACATAACGTTATACGTTATATGGTAACAGTATACAACGTTATACGTTATAAGGTAATAGTAAATAACGTTACACGTTATGTGGTAATGCTACATAACGTTATACGTTATATGGTAATGCTACATAACGTTATACGTTATATGGTAATGCTACATAACGTTATACGTTATATGGTAATGCTACATAACGTTATACGTTATATGGTAATGCTACATAACGTTATACGTTATATGGTAGCAGTATATAACGTTATACGTTATATGGTAATGCTACATAACGTTATACGTTATAAGGTAATGCTACATAACGTTATACGTTATATGGTAACAGTATATAACGTTATACGTTATATGGTAATGCTACATAACGTTATACATTATATGGTAATGCTACATAACGTTATACTTTATATGATAATGATACATAACGTTATACGTTATATGGTAACAGTATACAACGTTATACGTTATAAGGTAATAGTAAATAACGTTACACGTTATATGGTAATGCTACATAACGTTATACGTTATGTGGTAATGCTACATAACGTTATACGTTATATGGTAATGCTACATAACGTTATACGTTATATGGTAATAATACATAACGTTATACGTTATATGGTAATGCTACATAACGTTATACATTATATGGTAATGCTACATAACGTTATACGTTATATGGTAACAGTATAGAACGTTATACGTTATAAGGTAATAGTAAATAACGTTACACGTTATATGGTAATGCTACATAACGTTATACGTTATATGGTAATGCTACATAACGTTATACGTTATATGGTAATGCTACATAACGTTATACGTTATATGGTACTGCTACATAACGTTATACATTATATGGTAATGCTACATAACGTTATACTTTATATGGTAACAGTATACAACGTTATACGTTATAAGGTAATAGTAAATAACGTTACACGTTATATGATAAAGCTACATAACGTTATACGTTATATGGTAATGCTACATAACGTTATACGTTATATGGTAATGCTACATAACGTTATACGTTATATGGTAATGCTACATAACGTTATACGTTATATGGTAATGCTACATAACGTTATATGTAATATGGTAATGCTACATAACGTTATACGTTATAATGTAACAGTATATAACGTTATACGTTATATGGTAATGCTACATAACGTTATACGTTATATGGTAACAGTATATAACGTTATACGTTATAACGTAATGTTACATAACGTTATACGTTATATGGTAATGCTACATAACGTTATACGTTGTATGGTAATGCTACATAACGTTATACGTTATATGGTAATGCTACATAACGTTATACGTTATATGGTAATGGTACATAACGTTATACGTTATATGGTAACAGTATATAACGTTATACGTTATATGGTAATGCTACATAACGTTATACGTTATATGGTAATGCTACATAACGTTATACGTTATATGGTAACAGTATATAACGTTATACGTTATATGGTAATGCTACATAACGTTATACGTTATAAGGTAATGCTACATAACGTTATACGTTATATGGTAACTGTATATAACGTTATACGTTATATGGTAATGCTACATAACGTTATACGTTATATGGTAACAGTATATAACGTTATACGTTATAACGTAATGTTACATAACGTTATACGTTATATGGTAATGCTACATAACGTTATACGTTATATGGTAATGCTACATAACGTTATACATTATATGGTAAAGCTACATAACGTTCTACGTTATATGGTAATGCTACATAACGTCATACGTTATATGGTAATGCTACATAACGTTATACGTTATATGGTAATGCTACATAACGTTATACGTTATATGGTAACAGTATATAACGTTATACGTTATATGGTAATGCTACATAACGTTATACGTTATATGGTAATGCTACATAACGTTATACGTTATATGGTAACAGTATATAACGTTATACGTTATATGGTAATGCTACATAACGTTATACATTATATGGTAATGCTACATAACGTTATACTTTATATGATAATGATACATAACGTTATACGTTATATGGTAACAGTATACAACGTTATACGTTATAAGGTAATAGTAAATAACGTTACACGTTATATGGTAATGCTACATAACGTTATACGTTATGTGGTAATGCTACATAACGTTATACGTTATATGGTAATGCTACATAACGTTATACGTTATATGGTAATAATACATAACGTTATACGTTATATGGTAATGCTACATAACGTTATACATTATATGGTAATGCTACATAACGTTATACGTTATATGGTAACAGTATAGAACGTTATACGTTATAAGGTAATAGTAAATAACGTTACACGTTATATGGTAATGCTACATAACGTTATACGTTATATGGTAATGCTACATAACGTTATACGTTATATGGTAATGCTACATAACGTTATACGTTATATGGTACTGCTACATAACGTTATACATTATATGGTAATGCTACATAACGTTATACTTTATATGGTAACAGTATACAACGTTATACGTTATAAGGTAATAGTAAATAACGTTACACGTTATATGATAAAGCTACATAACGTTATACGTTATATGGTAATGCTACATAACGTTATACGTTATATGGTAATGCTACATAACGTTATACGTTATATGGTAATGCTACATAACGTTATACGTTATATGGTAATGCTACATAACGTTATATGTAATATGGTAATGCTACATAACGTTATACGTTATAATGTAACAGTATATAACGTTATACGTTATATGGTAATGCTACATAACGTTATACGTTATATGGTAACAGTATATAACGTTATACGTTATAACGTAATGTTACATAACGTTATACGTTATATGGTAATGCTACATAACGTTATACGTTGTATGGTAATGCTACATAACGTTATACGTTATATGGTAATGCTACATAACGTTATACGTTATATGGTAATGGTACATAACGTTATACGTTATATGGTAACAGTATATAACGTTATACGTTATATGGTAATGCTACATAACGTTATACGTTATATGGTAATGCTACATAACGTTATACGTTATATGGTAACAGTATATAACGTTATACGTTATATGGTAATGCTACATAACGTTATACGTTATAAGGTAATGCTACATAACGTTATACGTTATATGGTAACTGTATATAACGTTATACGTTATATGGTAATGCTACATAACGTTATACGTTATATGGTAACAGTATATAACGTTATACGTTATAACGTAATGTTACATAACGTTATACGTTATATGGTAATGCTACATAACGTTATACGTTATATGGTAATGCTACATAACGTTATACATTATATGGTAAAGCTACATAACGTTATACGTTATATGGTAACAGTATACAACGTTATACGTTATAAGGTAATAGTAAATAACGTTACACGTTATGTGGTAATGCCACATAACGTTATACGTTATATGGTAACGCTACATAACGTTATACGTTATATGGTAATGCTACATAACGTTATACGTTATATGGTAATGCTACATAACGTTATACATTATATGGTAATGCTACATAACGTTATACGTTATATGGTAATGCTACATAACGTTATACATTATATGGTAAAGCTACATAACGTTATACGTTATATGGTAACAGTATACAACGTTATACGTTATAAGGTAATAGTAAATAACGTTACACGTTATGTGGTAATGCTACATAACGTTATACGTTATATGGTAACGCTACATAACGTTATACGTTATATGGTAATGCTACATAACGTTATACGTTATATGGTAATGCTACATAACGTTATACGTTATATGGTAATATTACATAACGTTATACGTTATATGGTAATGCTACATAACGTTATACATTATATGGTAATGCTACATAACGTTATACGTTATATGGTAACAGTATAGAACGTTATACGTTATAAGGTAATAGTAAATAACGTTACACGTTATATGGTAATGCTACATAACGTTATACGTTATATGGTAATGCTACATAACGTTATACGTCATATGGTAATGCTACATAACGTTATACGTTATATGGTAATGCTACATAACGTTATACATTATATGGTAATGCTACATAACGTTATACGTTATATGGTAACAGTATACAACGTTATACGTTATAAGGTAATAGTAAATAACGTTACACGTTATATGATAAAGCTACATAACGTTATACGTTATATGGTAATGCTACATAACGTTATACGTTATATGGTAATGCTACATAACGTTATACGTTATATGGTAATGCTACATAACGTTATACGTTATATGGTAATGCTACATAACGTTATATGTAATATAGTAATGCTACATAACGTTATACGTTATAATGTAACAGTATATAACGTTATACGTTATATGGTAATGCTACATAACGTTATACGTTATATGGTAACAGTATATAACGTTATACGTTATAACGTAATGTTACATAACGTTATACGTTATATGGTAATGCTACATAACGTTATACGTTATATGGTAATGCTACATAACGTTATACATTATATGGTAATGCTACATAACGTTATACGTTGTATGGTAATGCTACATAACGTTATACGTTATATGGTAACTGTATACAACGTTATACGTTATAAGGTAATAGTAAATAACGTTACACGTTATATGGTAATGCTAGATAACGTTATACGTTATATGGTAATGCTACATAACGTTATACGTTATATGGTAATGCTACATAACGTTATACGTTATATGGTAATGCTACATAACGTTATACGTTAGATGGTAATGCTACATAACGTTATACGTTATATGGTAACAGTATATAACGTTATACGTTATATGGTAATGCTACATAACGTTATACGTTATAAGGTAATGCTACATAACGTTATACGTTATATGGTAACAGTATATAACGTTATACGTTATATGGTAATGCTACATAACGTTATACGTTATATGGTAACAGTATATAACGTTATACGTTATAACGTAATGTTACATAACGTTATACGTTATATGGTAATGCTACATAACGTTATACGTTATATGGTAATGCTACATAACGTTATACATTATATGGTAAAGCTACATAACGTTATACGTTATATGGTAACAGTATACAACGTTATACGTTATAAGGTAATAGTAAATAACGTTACACGTTATGTGGTAATGCTACATAACGTTATACGTTATATGGTAACGCTACATAACGTTATACGTTATATGGTAATGCTACATAACGTTATACGTTATATGGTAATGCTACATAACGTTATACATTATATGGTAATGCTACATAACGTTATACGTTATATGGTAACAGTATACAACATTATACGTTATAAGGTAATAGTAAATGACGTTACACGTTATATGGTAATGCTACATAACGTTATACGTTATATGATAATGCTACATAACGTTATAAGTTATATGGTAACAGTATACAACGTTATACGTTATAAGGTAATAGTAAATAACGTTACACGTTATACGGTAATGCTACATAACGTTATACGTTATATGGTAATGCTACATAACGCTATACGTTACATGGTAATGCTACATAACGTTACACGTTATATGGTAATGCTACATAACCTTATACGTTATATGGTAATGCAACATAACCTTATACGTTATATGGTAATGCAACATAACGTTATACGTTATATGGTAGTGCTACATGACGTTATAGGTTATATGGTAACAGTATATAACGTTATACGTTATAAGGTAATAGGAAATAACGTTACACGTTATATGTAAAGCTACATAACGTTATACGTTATATGGTAATGCTACATAAAGTTATACGTTATATGGTAATGCTACATAACGCTATACGTTACATGGTAATGCTACATAACGTTATATGTAATATGGTAATGCTACATAACGTTATACGTTATAATGTAACAGTATATAACGTTATACGTTATAATGTAACAGTATATAACGTTATACGTTATATGGTAATGCTACATAACGTTATACGTTATATCGTAATGCTACATAACGTTATACGTTATAAGGTAATGCTACATAACGTTATACATTATATGGTAATGCTACATAACGTTACACGTTATATGGTAATGCTACATAACCTTATACGTTATATGGTAATGCAACATAACGTTATACGTTATATGGTAGTGCTACATGACGTTATAGGTTATATGGTAACAGTATATAACGTTATACGTTATATGGTTATGCTACATAACGTTACACGTTATGTGGTAATGCTACATAACGTTATACGTTATATGGTAATGCTACATAACGTTATACGTTATATGGTAATGCTACATAACGTTATACGTTATATGGTAACAGTATACAACGTTATACGTTATAAGGTAATAGTAAATAACGTTACACGTTATACGGTAATGCTACATAACGTTATACGTTATATGGTAATGCTACATAACGTTATACGTTATATGGTAATGCTACATAACGTTATACGTTATATGGTAATAATACATAACGTTATACGTTATATGGTAATGCTACATAACGTTATACATTATATGGTAATGCTACATAACGTTATACGTTATATGGTAACAGTATAGAACGTTATACGTTATAAGGTAATAGTAAATAACGTTACACGTTATATGGTAATGCTACATATCGTTATACGTTATATGGTAATGCTACATAACGTTATACGTTATATGGTAATGCTACATAACGTTATACGTTATATGGTAATGCTACATAACGTTATACATTATATGGAAATGCTACATAACGTTATACGTTATATGGTAACAGTATACAACGTTATACGTTATAAGGTAATAGGAAATAACGTTACACGTTATATGTAAAGCTACATAACGTTATACGTTATATGGTAATGCTACATAACGTTATACGTTATATGGTAATGCTACATAACGTTATACGTTATATGGTAATGCTACATAACGCTATACGTTACATGGTAATGCTACATAACGTTATATGTAATATGGTAATGCTACATAACGTTATACGTTATAATGTAACAGTATATAACGTTATACGTTATATGGTAATGCTACATAACGTTATACGTTATATCGTAATGCTACATAACGTTATACGTTATAAGGTAATGCTACATAACGTTATACATTATATGGTAATGCTACATAACGTTATACGTTATATGGTAATGCTACATAACGTTATACGTTCTATGGTAATGCAACATAACGTTATACGTTATATGGTAATGCTACATAACGTTATAGGTTATATGGTAACAGTATATAACGTTATACGTTATATGGTAATGCTACATAACGTTATAGGTTATATGGTAACAGTATATAACGTTATACGTTATATGGTTATGCTACATAACGTTACACGTTATGTGGTAATGCTACATAACGTTATACGTTATATGGTAATGCTACATAACGTTATACGTTATATGGTAATGCTACATAACGCTATACGTTATATGGTAATGCTACATAACGTTATACATTATATGGCAATGCTACATAACGTTCTACGTTATATGGTAATGCTACATAACGTCATACGTTATATGGTAATGCTACATAACGTTATACGTTATATGGTAATGCTACATAACGTTATACGTTATATGGTAACAGTATATAACGTTATACGTTATATGGTAATGCTACATAACGTTATACGTTATATGGTAATGCTACATAACGTTATACGTTATATGGTAACAGTATATAACGTTATACGTTATATGGTAATGCTACATAACGTTATACGTTATAAGGTAATGCTACATAACGTTATACGTTATATGGTAACAGTATATAACGTTATACGTTATATGGTAATGCTACATAACGTTATACGTTATATGGTAACAGTATATAACGTTATACGTTATAACGTAATGTTACATAACGTTATACGTTATATGGTACTGCTACATAACGTTATACGTTATATGGTAATGCTACATAACGTTATACATTATATGGTAAAGCTACATAACGTTATACGTTATATGGTAACAGTATACAACGTTATACGTTATAAGGTAATAGTAAATAACGTTACACGTTATGTGGTAATGCTACATAACGTTATACGTTATATGGTAACGCTACATAACGTTATACGTTATATGGTAATGCTACATAACGTTATACGTTATATGGTAATGCTACATAACGTTATACGTTATATGGTAATGCTACATAACGCTATACGTTATATGGTAATGCTACATAACGTTATACATTATATGGTAATGCTACATAACGTTATACGTTATATGGTAATGCTACATAACGTTATACGTTATATGGTAATGCTACATAACGTTATACGTTATATGGTAATGCTACATAACGTTATACGTTATATGGTAACAGTATATAACGTTATACGTTATATGGTAATGCTTCATAACGTTATACGTTATATGGTAATGCTACATAACGTTATACGTTATATGGTAACAGTATATAACGTTATACGTTATATGGTAATGCTACATAACGTTATACGTTATAAGGTAATGCTACATAACGTTATACGTTATATGGTAACAGTATATAACGTTATACGTTATATGGTAATGCTACATAACGTTATACGTTATATGGTAACAGTATATAACGTTATACGTTATAACGTAATGTTACATAACGTTATACGTTATATGGTACTGCTACATAACGTTATACGTTATATGGTAATGCTACATAACGTTATACATTATATGGTAAAGCTACATAACGTTATACGTTATATGGTAACAGTATACAACGTTATACGTTATAAGGTAATAGTAAATAACGTTACACGTTATACGGTAATGCTACATAACGTTATACGTTATATGGTAATGCTACATAACGTTATACGTTATATGGTAATGCTACATAACGTTATACGTTATATAGTAACGCTACATAACGTTATACGTTATATGGTAGTGCTACATAACGTTATAGGTTATATGGTAACAGTATATAACGTTATACGTTATATGGTAATGCTACATAACGTTATAGGTTATATGGTAACAGTATATAACGTTATACGTTATATGGTTATGCTACATAACGTTACACGTTATGTGGTAATGCTACATAACGTTATACGTTATATGGTAATGCTACATAACGTTATACGTTATATGGTAATGCTACATAACGTTATACGTTATATGGTAACAGTATACAACGTTATACGTTATAAGGTAATAGTAAATAACGTTACACGTTATACGGTAATGCTACATAACGTTATACGTTATATGGTAATGCTACATAACGTTATACGTTATATGGTAATGCTACATAACGTTATACGTTATATGGTAATAATACATAACGTTATACGTTATATGGTAATGCTACATAACGTTATACATTATATGGTAATGCTACATAACGTTATACGTTATATGGTAACAGTATAGAACGTTATACGTTATAAGGTAATAGTAAATAACGTTACACGTTATATGGTAATGCTACATATCGTTATACGTTATATGGTAATGCTACATAACGTTATACGTTATATGGTAATGCTACATAACGTTATACGTTATATGGTAATGCTACATAACGTTATACATTATATGGAAATGCTACATAACGTTATACGTTATATGGTAACAGTATACAACGTTATACGTTATAAGGTAATAGGAAATAACGTTACACGTTATATGTAAAGCTACATAACGTTATACGTTATATGGTAATGCTACATAACGTTATACGTTATATGGTAATGCTACATAACGTTATACGTTATATGGTAATGCTACATAACGCTATACGTTACATGGTAATGCTACATAACGTTATATGTAATATGGTAATGCTACATAACGTTATACGTTATAATGTAACAGGATATAACGTTATACGTTATATGGTAATGCTACATAACGTTATACGTTATATCGTAATGCTACATAACGTTATACGTTATAAGGTAATGCTACATAACGTTATACATTATATGGTAATGCTACATAACGTTATACGTTATATGGTAATGCTACATAACGTTATACGTTATATGGTAATGCAACATAACGTTATACGTTATATGGTAAGCTACATAACGTTATAGGTTATATGGTAACAGTATATAACGTTATACGTTATATGGTAATGCTACATAACGTTATAGGTTATATGGTAACAGTATATAACGTTATACGTTATATGGTTATGCTACATAACGTTACACGTTATGTGGTAATGCTACATAACGTTATACGTTATATGGTAATGCTACATAACGTTATACGTTATATGGTAATGCTACATAACGCTATACGTTATATGGTAATGCTACATAACGTTATACATTATATGGTAATGCTACATAACGTTCTACGTTATATGGTAATGCTACATAACGTTATACGTTATATGGTAATGCTACATAACGTTATACGTTATATGGTAATGCTACATAACGTTATACGTTATATGGTAACAGTATATAACGTTATACGTTATATGGTAATGCTACATAACGTTATACGTTATATGGTAATGCTACATAACGTTATACGTTATATGGTAACAGTATATAACGTTATACGTTATATGGTAATGCTACATAACGTTATACGTTATAAGGTAATGCTACATAACGTTATACGTTATATGGTAACAGTATATAACGTTATACGTTATATGGTAATGCTACATAACGTTATACGTTATATGGTAACAGTATATAACGTTATACGTTATAACGTAATGTTACATAACGTTATACGTTATATGGTACTGCTACATAACGTTATACGTTATATGGTAATGCTACATAACGTTATACATTATATGGTAAAGCTACATAACGTTATACGTTATATGGTAACAGTATACAACGTTATACGTTATAAGGTAATAGTAAATAACGTTACACGTTATGTGGTAATGCTACATAACGTTATACGTTATATGGTAACGCTACATAACGTTATACGTTATATGGTAATGCTACATAACGTTATACGTTATATGGTAATGATACATAACGTTATACATTATATGGTAATGCTACATAACGTTATACGTTATATGGTAATGCTACATAACGTTATACATTATATGGTAAAGCTACATAACGTTATACGTTATATGGTAACAGTATACAACGTTATACGTTATAAGGTAATAGTAAATAACGTTACACGTTATGTGGTAATGCTACATAACGTTATACGTTATATGGTAACGCTACATAACGTTATACGTTATATGGTAATGCTACATAACGTTATACGTTATATGGTAATGCTACATAACGTTATACGTTATATGGTAATATTACATAACGTTATACGTTATATGGTAATGCTACATAACGTTATACATTATATGGTAATGCTACATAACGTTATACGTTATATGGTAACAGTATAGAACGTTATACGTTATAAGGTAATAGTAAATAACGTTACACGTTATATGGTAATGCTACATAACGTTATACGTTATATGGTAACAGTATATAACGTTATACGTTATAACGTAATGTTACATAACGTTATACGTTATATGGTAATGCTACATAACGTTATACGTTATATGGTAATGCTACATAACGTTATACATTATATGGTAATGCTACATAACGTTATACGTTGTATGGTAATGCTACATAACGTTATACGTTATATGGTAACTGTATACAACGTTATACGTTATAAGGTAATAGTAAATAACGTTACACGTTATATGGTAATGCTACATAACGTTATACGTTATATGGTAATGCTACATAACGTTATACGTTATATGGTAATGCTACATAACGTTATACGTTATATGGTAATGCTACATAACGATATACGTTATATGGTAATGCTACATAACGTTATACGTTATATGGTAACAGTATATAACGTTATACGTTATATGGTAATGCTACATAACGTTATACGTTAGATGGTAATGCTACATAACGTTATACGTTATATGGTAACAGTATATAGCGTTATACGTTATATGGTAATGCTACATAACGTTATACGTTATAAGGTAATGCTACATAACGTTATACGTTATATGGTAATGCAACATAACGCTATACGTTATATGGTAATGCTACATAACGTTATAGGTTATATGGTAACAGTATATAACGTTATACGTTATATGGTAATGCTACATAACGTTATAGGTTATATGGTAACAGTATATAACGTTATACGTTATATGGTTATGCTACATAACGTTACACGTTATGTGGTAATGCTACATAACGTTATAAGTTATATGGTAATGCTACATAACGTTATACGTTATATGGTAATGCTACATAACGTTATACGTTGTATGGTAATGCTACATAACGTTATACGTTATATGGTAATGCTACATAACGTTATACGTTATATGGTAATGGTACATAACGTTATACGTTATCTGGTAACAGTATATAACGTTATACGTTATATGATAATGCTACATAACGTTATACGTTATATGGTAATGCTACATAACGTTATACGTTATATGGTAACAGTATATAACGTTATACGTTATATGGTAATGCTACATAACGTTATACGTTATAAGGTAATGCTACATAACGTTATACGTTATATGGTAACAGTATATAACGTTATACGTTATAACGTAATGTTACATAACGTTATACGCTATATGGTAATGCTACATAACGTTATACGTTATATGGTAATGCTACATAACGTTATACATTATATGGTAAAGCTACATAACGTTATACGTTATATGGTAACAGTATACAACGTTATACGTTATAAGGTAATAGTAAATAACGTTACACGTTATGTGGTAATGCTACATAACGTTATACGTTATATGGTAACGCTACATAACGTTATACGTTATATGGTAATGCTACATAACGTTATACGTTATATGGTAATGCTACATAACGTTATACGTTATATGGTAATGCTACATAACGTTATACATTATATGGTAAAGCTACATAACGTTATACATTATATGGTAAAGCTACATAACGTTATACGTTATATGGTAACAGTATACAACGTTATACGTTATAAGGTAATAGTAAATAACGTTACACGTTATGTGGTAATGCTACATAACGTTATACGTTATATGGTAACGCTACATAACGTTATACGTTATATGGTAATGCTACATAACGTTATACGTTATATGGTAATGCTACATAACGTTATACGTTATATGGTAATGCTACATAACGTTATACGTTATATGGTAATGCTACATAACGTTATACGTTATATGGTAATATTACATAACGTTATACATTATATGGTAAAGCTACATAACGTTATACGTTATAAGGTAATAGTAAATAACGTTACACGTTATATGGTAATGCTACATAACGTTATACGTTATATGGTAATGCTACATAACGTTATACGTTATATGGTAATGCTACATAACGTTATACGTTATATGGTAATGCTACATAACGTTATACATTATATGGTAATATTACATAACGTTATACGTTATATGGTAATGCTACATAACGTTATACATTATATGGTAATGCTACATAACGTTATACGTTATATGGTAACAGTATAGAACGTTATACGTTATAAGGTAATAGTAAATAACGTTACACGTTATATGGTAATGCTACATAACGTTATACGTTATATGGTAATGCTACATAACGTTATACGTTATATGGTAATGATACATAACGTTATACGTTATATGGTAATGCTACATAACGTTATACATTATATGGTAATGCTACATAACGTTATACGTTATATGGTAACAGTATACAACGTTATACGTTATAAGGTAATAGTAAATAACGTTACACGTTATATGATAAAGCTACATAACGTTATACGTTATATGGTAATGCTACATAACGTTATACGTTATATGGTAATGCTACATAACGTTATACGTTATATGGTAATGCTACATAACGTTATACGTTATATGGTAGTGCTACATAACGTTATATGTAATATAGTAATGCTACATAACGTTATACGTTATAATGTAACAGTATATAACGTTATACGTTATATGGTAATGCTACATAACGTTATACGTTATATGGTAACAGTATATAACGTTATACGTTATAACGTAATGTTACATAACGTTATACGTTATATGGTAATGCTACATAACGTTATACGTTATATGGTAATGCTACATAACGTTATACATTATATGGTAATGCTACATAACGTTATACGTTGTATGGTAATGCTACATAACGTTATACGTTATATGGTAACTGTATACAACGTTATACGTTATAAGGTAATAGTAAATAACGTTACACGTTATATGGTAATGCTACATAACGTTATACGTTATATTGTAATGCTACATAACGTTATACGTTATATGGTAATGCTACATAACGTTATACGTTATATGGTAATGCTACATAACGTTATACGTTATATGGTAATGCTACATAACGTTATACGTTATATGGTAACAGTATATAACGTTATACGTTATATGGTAATGCTACATAACGTTATACGTTAGATGGTAATGCTACATAACGTTATACGTTATATGGTAACAGTATATAACGTTATACGTTATATGGTAATGCTACATAACCTTATACGTTATAAGGTAATGCTACATAACGTTATACGTTATATGGTAATGCAACATAACGTTATACGTTATATGGTAATGCTACATAACGTTATAGGTTATATGGTAACAGTATATAACGTTATACGTTATATGGTAATGCTACATAACGTTATAGGTTATATGGTAACAGTATATAACGTTATACGTTATACGGTTATGCTACATAACGTTACACGTTATGTGGTAATGCTACATAACGTTATACGTTATATGGTAATGCTACATAACGTTATACGTTATATGGTAATGCTACATAACGTTATACGTTGTATGGTAATGCTACATAACGTTATACGTTATATGGTAATGCTACATAACGTTATACGTTATATGGTAATGGTACATAACGTTATACGTTATATGGTAACAGTATATAACGTTATACGTTATATGATAATGCTACATAACGTTATACGTTATATGGTAATGCTACATAACGTTATACGTTATATGGTAACAGTATATAACGTTATACGTTATATGGTAATGCTACATAACGTTATACGTTATAAGGTAATGCTACATAACGTTATACGTTATATGGTAACAGTATATAACGTTATACGTTATATGGTAATGCTACATAACGTTATACGTTATATGGTAACAGTATATAACGTTATACGTTATAACGTAATGTTACATAACGTTATACGTTATATGGTAATGCTACATAACGTTATACGTTATATGGTAATGCTACATAACGTTATACATTATATGGTAAAGCTACATAACGTTATACGTTATATGGTAACAGTATACAACGTTATACGTTATAAGGTAATAGTAAATAACGTTACACGTTATGTGGTAATGCTACATAACGTTATACGTTATATGGTAACGCTACATAACGTTATACGTTATATGGTAATGCTACATAACGTTATACGTTATATGGTAATGCTACATAACGTTATACATTATATGGTAATGCTACATAACGTTATACGTTATATGGTAATGCTACATAACGTTATACATTATATGGTAAAGCTACATAACGTTATACGTTATATGGTAACAGTATACAACGTTATACGTTATAAGGTAGTAGTAAATAACGTTACACGTTATATGGTAATGCTACATAACGTTATACGTTATATGGTAACGCTACATAACGTTATACGTTATATGGTAATGCTACATAACGTTATACGTTATATGGTAATGCTACATAACGTTATACGTTATATGGTAATATTACATAACGTTATACGTTATATGGTAATGCTACATAACGTTATACATTATATGGTAATGCTACATAACGTTATACGTTATATGGTAACAGTATAGAACGTTATACGTTATAAGGTAATAGTAAATAACGTTACACGTTATATGGTAATGCTACATAACGTTATACGTTATATGGTAATGCTACATAACGTTATACGTTATATGGTAATGCTACATAACGTTATACGTTATATGGTAATGCTACATAACGTTATACATTATATGGTAATGCTACATAACGTTATACGTTATATGGTAACAGTATACAACGTTATACGTTATAAGGTAATAGTAAATAACGTTACACGTTATATGATAAAGCTACATAACGTTATACGTTATATGGTAATGCTACATAACGTTATACGTTATATGGTAATGCTACATAACGTTATACGTTATATGGTAATGCTACATAACGTTATACGTTATATGGTAATGCTACATAACGTTATATGTAATATAGTAATGCTACATAACGTTATACGTTATAATGTAACAGTATATAACGTTATACGTTATATGGTAATGCTACATAACGTTATACGTTATATGGTAACAGTATATAACGTTATACGTTATAACGTAATGTTACATAACGTTATACGTTATATGGTAATGCTACATAACGTTATACGTTATATGGTAATGCTACATAACGTTATACATTATATGGTAATGCTACATAACGTTATACGTTGTATGGTAATGCTACATAACGTTATACGTTATATGGTAACTGTATACAACGTTATAAATTATAAGGTAATAGTAAATAACGTTACACGTTATATGGTAATGCTACATAACGTTATACGTTATATGGTAATGCTACATAACGTTATACGTTATATGGTAATGCTACATAACGTTATACGTTATATGGTAATGCTACATAACGTTATACGTTATATGGTAATGCTACATAACGTTATACGTTATATGGTAACAGTATATAACGTTATACGTTATATGGTAATGCTACATAACGTTATACGTTAGATGGTAATGCTACATAACGTTATACGTTATATGGTAACAGTATATAGCGTTATACGTTATATGGTAATGCTACATAACGTTATACGTTATAAGGTAATGCTACATAACGTTATACGTTATATGGTAATGCAACATAACGTTATACGTTATATGGTAATGCTACATAACGTTATAGGTTATATGGTAACAGTATATAACGTTATACGTTATATGGTAATGCTACATAACGTTATAGGTTATATGGTAACAGTATATAACGTTATACGTTATATGGTTATGCTACATAACGTTACACGTTATGTGGTAATGCTACATAACGTTATACGTTATATGGTAATGCTACATAACGTTATACGTTATATGGTAATGCTACATAACGTTATACGTTGTATGGTAATGCTACATAACGTTATACGTTATATGGTAATGCTACATAACGTTATACGTTATATGGTAATGGTACATAACGTTATACGTTATATGGTAACAGTATATAACGTTATACGTTATATGATAATGCTACATAACGTTATACGTTATATGGTAATGCTACATAACGTTATACGTTATATGGTAACAGTATATAACGTTATACGTTATATGGTAATGCTACATAACGTTATACGTTATAAGGTAATGCTACATAACGTTATACGTTATATGGTAACAGTATATAACGTTATACGTTATATGGTAATGCTACATAACGTTATACGTTATATGGTAACAGTATATAACGTTATACGTTATAACGTAATGTTACATAACGTTATACGTTATATGGTAATGCTACATAACGTTATACGTTATATGGTAATGCTACATAACGTTATACATTATATGGTAAAGCTACATAACGTTATACGTTATATGGTAACAGTATACAACGTTATACGTTATAAGGTAATAGTAAATAACGTTACACGTTATGTGGTAATGCTACATAACGTTATACGTTATATGGTAACGCTACATAACGTTATACGTTATATGGTAATGCTACATAACGTTATACGTTATATGGTAATGCTACATAACGTTATACATTATATGGTAATGCTACATAACGTTATACGTTATATGGTAATGCTACATAACGTTATACATTATATGGTAAAGCTACATAACGTTATACGTTATATGGTAACAGTATACAACGTTATACGTTATAAGGTAATAGTAAATAACGTTACACGTTATGTGGTAATGCTACATAACGTTATACGTTATATGGTAACGCTACATAACGTTATACGTTATATGGTAATGCTACATAACGTTATACGTTATATGGTAATGCTACATAACGTTATACGTTATATGGTAATGCTACATAACGTTATACGTTATATGGTAATATTACATAACGTTATACGTTATATGGTAATGCTACATAACGTTATACATTATATGGTAATGCTACATAACGTTATACGTTATATGGTAACAGTATAGAACGTTATACCTTATAAGGTAATAGTAAATAACGTTACACGTTATATGGTAATGCTACATAACGTTATACGTTATATGGTAATGCTACATAACGTTATACGTTATATGGTAATGCTACATAACGTTATACGTTATATGGTAATGCTACATAACGTTATACATTATATGGTAATATTACATAACGTTATACGTTATATGGTAATGCTACATAACGTTATACATTATATGGTAATGCTACATAACGTTATACGTTATATGGTAACAGTATAGAACGTTATACGTTATAAGGTAATAGTAAATAACGTTACACGTTATATGGTAATGCTACATAACGTTATACGTTATATGGTAATGCTACATATCGTTATACGTTATATGGTAATGCTACATAACGTTATACGTTATATGGTAATGCTACATAACGTTATACATTATATGGTAATGCTACATAACGTTATACGTTATATGGTAACAGTATACAACGTTATACGTTATAAGGTAATAGTAAATAACGTTACACGTTATATGATAAAGCTACATAACGTTATACGTTATATGGTAATGCTACATAACGTTATACGTTATATGGTAATGCTACATAACGTTATACGTTATATGGTAATGCTACATAACGTTATACGTTATATGGTAATGCTACATAACGTTATATGTAATATAGTAATGCTACATAACGTTATACGTTATAATGTAACAGTATATAACGTTATACGTTATATGGTAATGCTACATAACGTTATACGTTATATGGTAACAGTATATAACGTTATACGTTATAACGTAATGTTACATAGCGTTATACGTTATATGGTAATGCTACATAACGTTATACGTTATATGGTAATGCTACATAACGTTATACATTATATGGTAATGCTACATAACGTTATACGTTATATGGTAACAGTATATAACGTTATACGTTATATGGTAATGCTACATAACGTTATACGTTAGATGGTAATGCTACATAACGTTATACGTTATATGGTAACAGTATATAACGTTATACGTTATATGGTAATGCTACATAACGTTATACGTTATAAGGTAATGCTACATAACGTTATACGTTATATGGTAATGCTACATAACGTTATACGTTATATGGTAATGCTACATAACGTTATACGTTATATGGTAACAGTATATAACGTTATACGTTATATGGTAATGCTACATAACGTTATACGTTAGATGGTAATGCTACATAACGTTATACGTTATATGGTAACAGTATATAACGTTATACGTTATATGGTAATGCTACATAACGTTATACGTTATAAGGTAATGCTACATAACGTTATACGTTATATGGTAATGCAACATAACGTTATACGTTATATGGTAATGCTACATAACGTTATAGGTTATATGGTAACAGTATATAACGTTATACGTTATATGGTAATGCTACATAACGTTATAGGTTATATGGTAACAGTATATAACGTTATACGTTATATGGTTATGCTACATAACGTTACACGTTATGTGGTAATGCTACATAACGTTATACGTTATATGGTAATGCTACATAACGTTATACGTTATATTGTAATGCTACATAACGTTATACGTTATATGGTAATGCTACATAACGTTATACGTTATATGGTAATGCTACAAAACGTTATACATTATATGGTAATGCTACATAACGTTATACGTTATATGGTAACAGTATACAACGTTATACGTTATAAGGTAATAGTAAATAACGTTACACGTTATATGATAAAGCTACATAACGTTATTACGTTATATGGTAATGCTACATAACGTTATACGTTATATGGTAATGCTACATAACGTTATACGTTATATGGTAATGCTACATAACGTTATACGTTATATGGTAATGCTACATAACGTTATATGTAATATAGTAATGCTACATAACGTTATACGTTATAATGTAACAGTATATAACGTTATACGTTATATGGTAATGCTACATAACGTTATACGTTATATGGTAACAGTATATAACGTTATACGTTATAACGTAATGTTACATAACGTTATACGTTATATGGTAATGCTACATAACGTTATACGCTATATGGTAATGCTACATAACGTTATACGTTATATGGTAATGCTACATAACGTTATACGTTATATGGTAATGCTACAAAACGTTATACATTATATGGTAATGCTACATAACGTTATACGTTATATGGTAACAGTATATAACGTTATACGTTATAACGTAATGTTACATAACGTTATACGTTATATGGTAATGCTACATAACGTTATACGTTATATGGTAATGCTACATAACGTTATACGTTATATGGTAATGCTACATAACGTTATACGTTATATGGTAATGCTACATAACGTTATACGTTATATGGTAATGCTACAAAACGTTATACATTATATGGTAATGCTACATAACGTTATACGTTATATGGTAACAGTATACAACGTTATACGTTATAAGGTAATAGTAAATAACGTTACACGTTATATGATAAAGCTACATAACGTTATACGTTATATGGTAATGCTACATAACGTTATACGTTATATGGTAATGCTACATAACGTTATACGTTATATGATAATGCTACATAACGTTATACGTTATATGGTAATGCTACATAACGTTATACGTTATATGGTAACAGTATATAACGTTATACGTTATATGGTAATGCTACATAACGTTATACGTTATAAGGTAATGCTACATAACGTTATACGTTATATGGTAACAGTATATAACGTTATACGTTATATGGTAATGCTACATAACGTTATACGTTATATGGTAACAGTATATAACGTTATACGTTATAACGTAATGTTACATAACGTTATACGTTATATGGTAATGCTACATAACGTTATACGTTATATGGTAACTGCTACATAACGTTATACATTATATGGTAAAGCTACATAACGTTATACGTTATATGGTAACAGTATACAACGTTATACGTTATAAGGTAATAGTAAATAACGTTACACGTTATGTGGTAATGCTACATAACGTTATACGTTATATGGTAACGCTACATAACGTTATACGTTATATGGTAATGCTACATAACGTTATACATTATATGGTAATGCTACATAACGTTATACATTATATGGTAATGCTACATAACGTTATACGTTATATGGTAATGCTACATAACGTTATACATTATATGGTAAAGCTACATAACGTTATACGTTATATGGTAACAGTATACAACGTTATACGTTATAAGGGTAATAGTAAATAACGTTACACGTTATGTGGTAATGCTACATAACGTTATACGTTATATGGTAACGCTACATAACGTTATACGTTATATGGTAATGCTACATAACGTTATACGTTATATGGTAATGCTACATAACGTTATACGTTATATGGTAATGCTACATAACGTTATACGTTATATGGTAATATTACATAACGTTATACGTTATATGGTAATGCTACATAACGTTATACATTATATGGTAATGCTACATAACGTTATACGTTATATGGTAACAGTATAGAACGTTATACGTTATAAGGTAATAGTAAATAACGTTACACGTTATATGGTAATGCTACATAACGTTATACGTTATATGGTAATGCTACATAACGTTATACGTTATATGGTAATGCTACATAACGTTATACGTTATATGGTAATGCTACATAACGTTATACATTATATGGTAATGCTACATAACGTTATACGTTATATGGTAACAGTATACAACGTTATACGTTATAAGGTAATAGTAAATAACGTTACACGTTATATGATAAAGCTACATAACGTTATACGTTATATGGTAATGCTACATAACGTTATACGTTATATGGTAATGCTACATAACGTTATACGTTATATGGTAATGCTACATAACGTTATACGTTATATGGTAATGCTACATAACGTTATATGTAATATAGTAATGCTACATAACGTTATACGTTATAATGTAACAGTATATAACGTTATACGTTATATGGTAATGCTACATAACGTTATACGTTATATGGTAACAGTGTATAACGTTATACGTTATAACGTAATGTTACATAACGTTATACGTTATATGGTAATGCTACATAACGTTATACGTTATATGGTAATGCTACATAACGTTATACATTATATGGTAATGCTACATAACGTTATACGTTGTATGGTAATGCTACATAACGTTATACGTTATATGGTAACTGTATACAACGTTATACGTTATAAGGTAATAGTAATAACGTTACACGTTATATGGTAATGCTACATAACGTTATACGTTATATGGTAATGCTACATAACGTTATACGTTATATGGTAATGCTACATAACGTTATACGTTATATGGTAATGCTACATAACGTTATACGTTATATGGTAATGCTACATAACGTTATACGTTATATGGTAACAGTATATAACGTTATACGTTATATGGTAATGCTACATAACGTTATACGTTAGATGGTAATGCTACATAACGTTATACGTTATATGGTAACAGTATATAACGTTATACGTTATATGGTAATGCTACATAACGTTATACGTTATAAGGTAATGCTACATAACGTTATACGTTATATGGTAATGCAACATAACGTTATACGTTATATGGTAATGCTACATAACGTTATAGGTTATATGGTAACAGTAAATAACGTTATACGTTATATGGTAATGCTACATAACGTTATAGGTTATATGGTAACAGTATATAACGTTATACGTTATATGGTTATGCTACATAACGTTACACGTTATGTGGTAATGCTACATAACGTTATACGTTATATGGTAATGCTACATAACGTTATACGTTATATGGTAATGCTACATAACGTTATACGTTGTATGGTAATGCTACATAACGTTATACGTTATATGGTAATGCTACATAACGTTATACGTTATATGGTAATGGTACATAACGTTATACGTTATATGGTAACAGTATATAACGTTATACGTTATATGGTAATGCTACATAACGTTATACGTTATATGGTAATGCTACATAACGTTATACGTTATATGGTAATATTACATAACGTTATACGTTATATGGTAATGCTACATAACGTTATACATTATATGGTAATGCTACATAACGTTATACGTTATATGGTAACAGTATAGAACGTTATACGTTATAAGGTAATAGTAAATAACGTTACACGTTATATGGTAATGCTACATAACGTTATACGTTATATGTAATGCTACATAACGTTATACGTTATATGGTAATGCTACATAACGTTATACGTTATATGGTAATGCTACAAAACGTTATACATTATATGGTAATGCTACATAACGTTATACGTTATATGGTAACAGTATACAACGTTATACGTTATAAGGTAATAGTAAATAACGTTACACGTTATATGATAAAGCTACATAACGTTATACGTTATATGGTAATGCTACATAACGTTATACGTTATATGGTAATGCTACATAACGTTATACGTTATATGGTAATGCTACATAACGTTATACGTTATATGGTAATGCTACATAACGTTATATGTAATATAGTAATGCTACATAACGTTATACGTTATAATGTAACAGTATATAACGTTATACGTTATATGGTAATGCTAAATAACGTTATACGTTATATGGTAACAGTATATAACGTTATACGTTATAACGTAATGTTACATAACGTTATACGTTATATGGTAATGCTACATAACGTTATACGTTATATGGTAATGCTACATAACGTTATACATTATATGGTAATGCTACATAACGTTATACGTTGTATGGTAATGCTACATAACGTTATACGTTATATGGTAACTGTATACAACGTTATACGTTATAAGGTAATAGTAAATAACGTTACACGTTATATGGTAATGCTACATAACGTTATACGTTATATGGTAATGCTACATAACGTTATACGTTATATGGTAATGCTACATAACGTTATACGTTATATGGTAACAGTATATAACGTTATACGTTATAACGTAATGTTACATAACGTTATACGTTATATGGTAATGCTACATAACGTTATACGTTATATGGTAATGCTACATAACGTTATACATTATATGGTAATGCTACATAACGTTATACGTTGTATGGTAATGCTACATAACGTTATACGTTATATGGTAACTGTATACAACGTTATACGTTATAAGGTAATAGTAAATAACGTTACACGTTATATGGTAATGCTACATAACGTTATACGTTATATGGTAATGCTACATAACGTTATACGTTATATGGTAATGCTACATAACGTTATACGTTATATGGTAATGCTACATAACGTTATACGTTATATGGTAATGCTACATAACGTTATACGTTATATGGTAACAGTATATAACGTTATACGTTATATGGTAATGCTACATAACGTTATACGTTAGATGGTAATGCTACATAACGTTATACGTTATACTGGTAACAGTATATAGCATTACCATCTAACGTATAACGTTATGTAGCATTACCATATAACGTATAACGTTATATACTGTTACCATATAACGTATAACGTTATGTAGCATTACCATATAACGTATAACGTTATGTAGCATTACCATATAACGTATAACGTTATGTAGCATTACCATATAACGTATAACGTTATGTAGCATTACCACTATAACGTATAACGTTATGTAGCATTACCATATAACGTGTAACGTTATTTACTATTACCTTATAAACGTATAACGTTGTATACAGTTACCATATAACGTATAACGTTATGTAGCATTACCATACAACGTATAACGTTATGTAGCATTACCATATAATGTATAACGTTATGTAGCATTACCATATAACGTATAACGTTATGTAGCATTACCATATAACGTATAACGTTATGTAACATACGTTATAACGTATAACGTTATATACTGTTACCATATAACGTATAACGTTATGTAGCATTACCATATAACGTATAACGTTATGTAGCATTACCATATAACGTATAAACGTTATGTAGCATTACCATATAACGTGTAACGTTATTTACTATTACCTTATAACGTATAACGTTGTATACAGTTACCATATAACGTATAACGTTATGTAGCATTACCATACAACGTATAACGTTATGTAGCATTACCATATAATGTATAACGTTATGTAGCATTACCATATAAACGTATAACGTTATGTAGCATTACCATATAACGTATAACGTTATGTAACATTACGTTATAACGTATAACGTTATATACTGTTACCATATAACGTATAACGTTATGTAGCATTACCATATAACGTATAACGTTATATACTGTTACATTATAACGTATAACGTTATGTAGCATTACTATATTACATATAACGTTATGTAGCATTACCATATAACGTATAACGTTATGTAGCATTACCATATAACGTATAACGTTATGTAGCATTACCATATAACGTATAACGTTATGTAGCATTACCATATAACGTATAACGTTATGTAGCTTTATCATATAACGTGTAACGTTATTTACTATTACCTTATAACGTATAACGTTGTATACTGTTACCATATAACGTATAACGTTATGTAGCATTACCATATAATGTATAACGTTTTGTAGCATTACCATATAACGTATAACGTTATGTAGCATTACCATATAACGTATAACGTTATGTAGCATTACCATATAACGTATAACGTTATGTAGCATTACCATATAACGTGTAACGTTAATTTACTATTACCTTATAACGTATAACGTTCTATACTGTTACCATATAACGTATAACGTTATGTAGCATTACCATATAATGTATAACGTTATGTAGCATTACCATATAACGTATAACGTTATGTAATATTACCATATAACGTATAACGTTATGTAGCATTACCATATAACGTATAACGTTATGTAGCATTACCATATAACGTATAACGTTATATACTGTTACCATATAACGTATAACGTTATGTACCATTACCATATAACGTATAACGTTATGTAGCATTACCATATAACGTATAACGTTATGTAGCATTACCATACAACGTATAACGTTATGTAGCATTACCATATAACGTATAACGTTATGTAGCATTACCATATAACGTATAACGTTATGTAGCATTACCACATAAACGGTGTAACGTTATGTAGCATAACCATATAACGTATAACGTTATATACTGTTACCATATAACCTATAACGTTATGTAGCATTACCATATAACGTATAACGTTATTTACTGTTACCATATAACCTATAACGTTATGTAGCATTACCATATAACGTATAACGTTATGTTGCATTACCATATAACGTATAACGTTATGTAGCATTACCTTATAACGTATAACGTTATGTAGCATTACCATATAACGTATAACGTTATATACTGTTACCATATAACGTATAACGTTATGTAGCATTACCATCTAACGTATAACGTTATGTAGCATTACCATATAACGTATAACGTTATATACTGTTACCATATAACGTATAACGTTATGTAGCATTACCATATAACGTATAACGTTATGTAGCATTACCATATAACGTATAACGTTATGTAGCATTACCATATAACGTATAACGTTATGTAGCATTACCATATAACGTATAACGTTATGTAGCATTACCATATAACGTGTAACGTTATTTACTATTACCTTATAACGTATAACGTTGTATACAGTTACCATATAACGTATAACGTTATGTAGCATTACCATACAACGTATAACGTTATGTAGCATTACCATATAATGTATAACGTTATGTAGCATTACCATATAACGTATAACGTTATGTAGCATTACCATATAACGTATAACGTTATGTAACATTACGTTATAACGTATAACGTTATACACTGTTACCATATAAACGTATAACGTTATGTAGCATTACCATATAACGTATAACGTTATATACTGTTACATTATAACGTATAACGTTATGTAGCATTACTATATTACATATAACGTTATGTAGCATTACCATATAACGTATAACGTTATGTAGCATTACCATATAACGTATAACGTTATGTAGCATTACCATATAAGTATAACGTTATGTAGCATTACCATATAACGTATAACGTTATGTAGCTTTATCATATAACGTGTAACGTTATTTACTATTACCTTATAACGTATAACGTTGTATACTGTTACCATATAACGTATAAACGTTATGTAGCATTACCATATAATGTATAACGTTATGTAGCATTACCATATAACGTATAACGTTATGTAGCATTACCATATAACGTATAACGTTATGTAGCATTTACCATATAACGTATAACGTTATGTAGCATTACCATATAACGTGTAACGTTATTTACTATTACCTTATAACGTATAACGTTCTATACTGTTACCATATAACGTATAACGTTATGTAGCATTACCATATAATGTATAACGTTATGTAGCATTACCATATAACGTATAACGTTATGTAATATTACCATATAACGTATAACGTTATGTAGCATTACCATATAACGTATAACGTTATGTAGCATTACCATATAACGTATAACGTTATGTAGCATTACCATATAACGTATAACGTTATGTAGCGTTACCATATAACGTATAACGTTATGTAGCATTACCACATAACGTGTAACGTTATTTACTATTACCTTATAACGTATAACGTTGTATACTGTTACCATATAACGTATAACGTTATGTAGCTTTACCATATAATGTATAACGTTATGTAGCATTACCATATAACGTATAACGTTATGTAGCATTACCATATAATGTATAACGTTATGTAGCAATTACCATATAATGTATAACGTTATGTAGCATTACCATATAACGTATAACGTTATGTAGCGTTACCCATATAACGTATAACGTTATGTAGCATTACCACATAACGTGTAACGTTATTTACTATTACCTTATAACGTATAACGTTGTATACTGTTACCATATAACGTATAACGTTATGTAGCTTTACCATATAATGTATAACGTTATGTAGCATTACCATATAACGTATAACGTTATGTAGCATTACCATATAACGTATAACGTTATGTAACATTACGTTATAACGTATAACGTTATATACTGTTACCATATAACGTATAACGTTATGTAGCATTACCATATAACGTATAACGTTATATACTGTTACCATATAACGTATAACGTTATGTAGCATTACCTTATAACGTATAACGTTATGTAGCATTACCATATAACGTATAACGTTATATACTGTTACCATATAACGTATAAACGTTATGTAGCATTACCATATAACGTATAACGTTATGTAGCATATCATATAACGTATAACGTTATGTAGCATTACCATATAACGTATAACGTTATGTAGCATTACCATATAACGTATAACGTTATGTAGCTTTATCATATAACGTGTAACGTTATTTACTATTACCTTATAACGTATAACGTTGTATACTGTTACCATATAACGTATAACGTTATGTAGCATTACCATATAATGTATAACGTTTTGTAGCATTACCATATAACGTATAACGTTATGTAGCATTACCATATAACGTATAACGTTATGTAGCATTACCATATAACGTATAACGTTATGTAGCATTACCATATAACGTATAACGTTATGTAGCTTTACCATATAACGTATAACGTTATGTAACATTACGTTAATAACGTATAACGTTATATACTGTTACCATATAACGTATAACGTTATGTAGCATTACCATATAATGTATAACGTTTTGTAGCATTACCATATAACGTATAACGTTATGTAGCATTACCATATAACGTATAACGTTATGTAGCATTACCATATAGCGTATAACGTTATGTAGCATTACCATATAACGTATAACGTTATGTAACATTACGTTATAACGTATAACGTTATATACTGTTACCCATATAACGTATAACGTTATGTAGCATTACCATATAACGTATAACGTTATATACTGTTACATTATAACGTATAACGTTATGTAGCATTACTATATTACATATAACGTTATGTAGCATTACCATATAACGTATAACGTTATGTAGCATTACCATATAACGTATAACGTTATGTAGCATTACCATATAACGTATAACGTTATGTAGCATTACCATATAACGTATAACGTTATGTAGCTTTATCATATAACGTGTAACGTTATTTACTATTACCTTATAACGTATAACGTTGTATACTGTTACCATATAACGTATAACGTTATGTAGCATTACCATATAATGTATAACGTTTTGTAGCATTACCATTCTAAGTATAACGTTATGTAGCATTACCATATAACGTATAACGTTATGTAGCATTACAATATAACGTATAACGTTATGTAGCATTACCATATAACGTATAACGTTATGTAGCATTACCACATACGTGTAACGTTATGTAGCATAACCATATAACGTATAACGTTATATACTGTTACCATATAACCTATAACGTTATGTAGCATTACCATATAACGTATAACGTTATATACTGTTACCATATAACCTATAACGTTATGTAGCATTACCATATAACGTATAACGTTATGTTGCATTACCATATAACGTATAACGTTATGTAGCATTACCTTATAACGTATAACGTTATGTAGCATTACCATATAACGTATAACGTTATATACTGTTACCATATAACGTATAACGTTATGTAGCATTACCATCTAACGTATAACGTTATGTAGCATTACCATATAACGTATAACGTTATATACTGTTACCATATAACGTATAACGTTATGTAGCATTACCATATAACGTATAACGTTATGTAGCATTACCATATAACGTATAACGTTATGTAGCATTACCTTATAACGTATAACGTATGTAGCATTACCATATAACGTATAACGTTATATACTGTTACCATATAACGTATAACGTTATGTAGCATTACCATCTAACGTATAACGTTATGTAGCATTACCATATAACGTATAACGTTATATACTGTTACCACTATAACGTACTAACGTTATGTAGCATTACCATATAATGTATAACGTTATGTAGCATTACCATATAACGTATAAACGTTATGTAGCATTACCATATAACGTATAACGCTATGTAACATTACGTTATAACGTATAACGTTATATACTGTTACCATATAACGTATAACGTTATGTAGCATTACCATATAACGTATAACGTTATATACTGTTACATTATAACGTATAACGTTATGTAGCATTACTATATTACATATAACGTTATGTAGCATTACCATATAACGTATAACGTTATGTAGCATTACCATATAACGTATCACGTTATGTAGCATTACCATATACGTATAACGTTATGTAGCATTACCATATAACGTATAACGTTATGTAGCTTTATCATATAACGTGTAACGTTATTTACTATTACCTTATAACGTATAACGTTGTATACTGTTACCATATAACGTATAAACGTTATGTAGCATTACCATATAATGTATAACGTTATGTAGCATTACCATATAACGTATAACGTTATGTAGCATTACCATATAACGTATAACGATATGTAGCATTACATATAACGTATAACGTTATGTAGCATTACCATATAACGTGTAACGTTATTTACTATTACCTTATAACGTATAACGTTCTATACTGTTACCATATAACGTATAACGTTATGTAGCATTACCATATAATGTATAACGTTATGTAGCATTACCATATAACGTATAACGTTATGTAATATTACCATATAATGTATAACGTTATGTAGCATTACCATATAACGTATAACGTTATGTAGCATTACCATATAACGTATAACGTTATGTAGCATTACCATATAACGTATAACGTTATGTAGCATTACCATATAACGTGTAACGTTATTTACTATTACCTTATAAGGTATAACGTTCTATACTGTTACCATATAACGTATAACGTTATGTAGCATTACCATATAATGTATAACGTTATGTAGCATTACCATATAACGTATAACGTTATGTAATATTACCATATAACGTATAACGTTATGTAGCATTACCATATAACGTATAACGTTATGTAGCATTACCATATAACGTATAACGTTATGTAGCATTACCATATAACGTATAACGTTATGTAGCGTTACCATATAACGTATAACGTTATGTAGCATTACCACATAAACGTGTAACGTTATTTACTATTACCTTATAACGTATAACGTTGTATACTGTTACCATATAACGTATAACGTTATGTAGCTTTACCATATAATGTATAACGTTATGTAGCATTACCATATAACGTATAACGTTATGTAGCATTACCATATAATGTATAACGTTATGTAGCATTACCATATAACGTATAACGTTATGTAGCAATTACCATATAACGTATAACGTTATGTAGCGTTACCATATAACGTATAACGTTATGTAGCATTACCACATAACGTGTAACGTTATTTACTATTACCTTATAACGTATAACGTTGTATACTGTTACCATATAACGTATAACGTTATGTAGCTTTACCATATAATGTATAAACGTTATGTAGCATTACCATATAACGTATAACGTTATGTAGCATTACCATATAACGTATAACGTTATGTAACATTACGTTATAACGTATAACGTTATATACTGTTACCATATAACGTATAACGTTATGTAGCATTACCATATAACGTATAACGTTATATACTGTTACCATATAAACGTATAACGTTATGTAGGCATTACCTTATAACGTATAACGTTATGTAGCATTACCATATAACGTATAACGTTATATACTGTTACCATATAACGTATAACGTTATGTAGCATTACCATATAACGTATAACGTTATGTAGCATTAATCATATAACGTATAACGTTATATACTGTTACCATATAACGTATAACGTTATGTACCATTACCATATAACGTATAACGTTATGTAGCATTACCATATAACGTATAACGTTATGTAGCATTACCATACAACGTATAACGTTATGTAGCATTACCATATAACGTATAACGTTATGTAGCATTACCATATAACGTATAACGTTATGTAGCATTACCACATAACGTGTAACGTTATGTAGCATAACCATATAACGTATAACGTTATATACTGTTACCATATAACCTATAACGTTATGTAGCATTACCATATAACGTATAACGTTATATACTGTTACATATAACCTATAACGTTATGTAGCATTACCATATAACGTATAACGTTATGTTGCATTACCATATAACGTATAACGTTATGTAGCATTACCTTATAACGTATAACGTTATGTAGCATTACCATATAACGTATAACGCTATATACTGTTACCATATAACGTATAACGTTATGTAGCATTACCATCTAACGTATAACGTTATGTAGCATTACCATATAACGTATAACGTTATATACTGTTACCATATAACGTATAACGTTATGTAGCATTACCATATAACGTATAACGTTATGTAGCATTACCATATAACGTATAACGTTATGTAGCATTACCATATAACGTATAACGTTATGTAGCATTACCATATAACGTATAACGTTATGTAGCATTACCATATAACGTGTAACGTTATTTACTATTACCTTATAATTTATAACGTTGTATACAGTTACCATATAACGTATAACGTTATGTAGCATTACCATACAACGTATAACGTTATGTAGCATTACCATATAATGTATAACGTTATGTAGCATTACCATATAACGTATAACGTTATGTAGCATTACCATATAACGTATAACGTTATGTAACATTACGTTATAACGTATAACGTTATATACTGTTACCATATAACGTATAACGTTATGTAGCATTACCATATAACGTATAACGTTATATACTGTTACATTATAACGTATAACGTTATGTAGCATTACTATATTACATATAACGTTATGTAGCATTACCATATAACGTATAACGTTATGTAGCATTACCATATAACGTATAACGTTATGTAGCATTACCATATAACGTATAACGTTATGTAGCATTACCATATAACGTATAACGTTATGTAGCTTTATCATATAACGTGTAACGTTATTTACTATTACCTTATAACGTATAACGTTGTATACTGTTACCATATAACGTATAACGTTATGTAGCATTACCATATAATGTATAACGTTATGTAGCATTACCATATAACGTATAACGTTATGTAGCATTACCATATAACGTATAACGTTATGTAGCATTACCATATAACGTATAACGTTATGTAGCATTACCCATATACCGTGTAACGTTATTTACTATTACCTTATAACGTATAACGTTCTATACTGTTACCATATAACGTATAACGTTATGTAGCATTACCATATAATGTATAACGTTATGTAGCATTACCATATAACGTATAACGTTATGTAATATTACCATATAACGTATAACGTTATGTAGCATTACCATATAACGTATAACGTTATGTAGCATTACCATATAACGTATAACGTTATGTAGCGTTACCATATAACGTATAACGTTATGTAGCATTACCATATAACGTGTAACGTTATTTACTACTACCTTATAACGTATAACGTTGTATACTGTTACCATATAACGTATAACGTTATGTAGCTTTACCATATAATGTATAACGTTATGTAGCATTACCATATAACGTATAACGTTATGTAGCATTACCATATAATGTATAACGTTATGTAGCATTACCATATAACGTATAACGTTATGTAGCATTACCATATAACGTATAACGTTATGTAGCGTTACCATATAACGTATAACGTTATGTAGCATTACCACATAACGTGTAACGTTATTTACTATTACCTTATAACGTATAACGTTGTATACTGTTACCATATAACGTATAACGTTATGTAGCTTTACCATATAATGTATAACGTTATGTAGCATTACCATATAACGTATAACGTTATGTAGCATTACCATATAACGTATAACGTTATGTAACATTACGTTATAACGTATAACGTTATATACTGTTACCATATAACGTATAACGTTATGTAGCATTACCATATAACGTATAACGTTATATACTGTTACCCATATAACGTATAACGTTATGTAGCATTACCTTATAACGTATAACGTTATGTAGCATTACCATATAACGTATAACGTTATATACTGTTACCATATAACGTATAACGTTATGTAGCATTACCATATAACGTATAACGTTATGTAGCATTATCATATAACGTATAACGTTATATACTGTTACCATATAACGTATAACGTTATGTACCATTACCATATAACGTATAACGTTATGTAGCATTACCATATAACGTATAACGTTATGTAGCATTACCATACAACGTATAACGTTATGTAGCATTACCATATAACGTATAACGTTATGTAGCATTACCATATAACGTATAACGTTATGTAGCATTACCACATAACGTGTAACGTTATGTAGCATAACCGTATAACGTATAACGTTATATACTGTTACCATATAACCTATAACGTTATGTAGCATTACCATATAACGTATAACGTTATATACTGTTACCATATAACCTATAACGTTATGTAGCATTACCATATAACGTATAACGTTATGTTGCATTACCATATAACGTATAACGTTATGTAGCATTACTTATAAACGTATAAGGTTATGTAGCATTACCATATAACGTATAACGTTATATACTGTTACCATATAACGTATAACGTATGTAGCATTACCATCTAACGTATAACGTTATGTAGCATTACCATATAACGTATAACGTTATATACTGTTACCATATAACGTATAACGTTATGTAGCACTTACCATATAACGTATAACGTTATGTAGCATTACCATATAACGTATAACGTTATGTAGCATTACCATATAACGTATAACGTTATGTAGCATTACAATATAACGTATAACGTTATGTAGCATTACCATATAACGTGTAACGTTATTTACTATTACCTTATAACGTATAACGTTGTATACAGTTACCATATAACGTATAACGTTATGTAGCATTACCATACAACGTATAACGTTATGTAGCATTACCATATAATGTATAACGTTATGTAGCATTACCATATAACGTATAACGTTATGTAGCATTACCATATAACGTATAACGTTATGTAACATTACGTTATAACGTATAACGTTATATACTGTTACCATATAACGTATAACGTTATGTAGCATTACCATATAACGTATAACGTTATATACTGTTACATTATAACGTATAACGTTATGTAGCATTACTATATTACATATAACGTTATGTAGCACTACCATATAACGTATAACGTTATGTAGCATTACCATATAACGTATAACGTTATGTAGCATTACCATATAACGTATAACGTTATGTAGCATTACCATATAACGTATAACGTTATGTAGCTTTATCATATAACGTGTAACGTTATTTACTATTACCTTATAACGTATAACGTTGTATACTGTTACCATATAACGTATAACGTTATGTAGCATTACCATATAATGTATAACGTTATGTAGCATTACCATATAACGTATAACGTTATGTATCATTACCATATAACGTATAACGTTATGTAGCATTACCATATAACGTAACGTAACGTTATGTAGCATTACCATATAACGTGTAACGTTATTTACTATTACCTTATAACGTATAACGTTCTATACTGTTACCATATAACGTATAACGTTATGTAGCATTACCATATAATGTATAACGTTATGTAGCATTACCATATAACGTATAAACGTTATGTAATATTACCATATAATGTATAACGTTATGTAGCATTACCATATAACGTATAACGTTATGTAGCATTACCATATAACGTATAACGTTATGTAGCATTACCATATAACGTATAACGTTATGTAGCATTACCATATAACGTGTAACGTTATTTACTATTACCTTATAACGTATAACGTTATGTAGCTTTACCATATAATGTATAACGTTATGTAATATTACCATATAACGTATAACGTTATGTAGCATTACCATATAAACGTATAACGTTATGTAGCATTACCATATAACGTATAACGTTATGTAGCATTACCATATAACGTATAACGTTATGTAGCATTACCATATAACGTATAACGTTATGTAGCGTTACCATATAACGTATAACGTTATGTAGCATTACCACATAACGTGTAACGTTATTTACTATTACCTTATAACGTATAACGTTGTATACTGTTACCATATAACGTATAACGTTATGTAGCTTTACCATATAATGTATAACGTTATGTAGCTTTACCATATAATGTATAACGTTATGTAGCATTACCATATAACGTATAACGTTATGTAGCATTACCATATAACGTATAACGTTATGTAGCATTACCATATAACGTATAACGTTATGTAGCGTTACCATATAACGTATAACGTTATGTAGCATTACCACATAACGTGTAACGTTATTTACTATTACCTTATAACGTATAACGTTGTATACTGTTACCATATAACGTATAACGTTATGTAGCTTTACCATATAATGTATAACGTTATGTAGCATTACCATATAACGTATAACGTTATGTAGCATTACCATATAGCGTATAACGTTATGTAACATTACGTTATAACGTATAACGTTATATACTGTTACCATAATAACGTATAACGTTATGTAGCATTACCTTATAACGTATAACGTTATGTAGCATTACCATATAACGTATAACGTTATATACTGTTACCATATAACGTATAACGTTATGTAGCATTACCATATAACGTATAACGTTATGTAGCATTATCATATAACGTATAACGTTATATACTGTTACCAGATAACGTATAACGTTATGTACCATTACCATATAACGTATAACGTTATGTAGCATTACCATATAACGTATAACGTTATGTAGCATTACCATACAACGTATAACGTTATGTAGCATTACCATATAACGTATAACGTTATGTAGCATACCATATAACTTATAACGTTATGTAGCATTACCACATAACGTGTAACGTTATGTAGCATAACCATATAACGTATAACGTTATATACTGTTACCATATAACCTATAACGTTATGTAGCATTACCATATAACGTATAACGTTATATACTGTTACCATATAACCTATAACGTTATGTAGCATTACCATATAACGTATAGCGTTATGTTGCATTACCATATAACGTATAACGTTATGTAGCATTACCTTATAACGTATAACGTTATGTAGCATTACCATATAACGTATAACGCTATATACTGTTACCATATAACGTATAACGTTATGTAGCATTACCATCTAACGTATAACGTTATGTAGCATTACCATATAACGTATAACGTTATATACTGTTACCATATAACGTATAACGTTATGTAGCATTACCATATAACGTATATCGTTATGTAGCATTACCATATAACGTATAACGTTATGTAGCATTACCATATAACGTATAACGTTATGTAGCATTACCATATAACGTATAACGTTATGTAGCATTACCATATAACGTGTAACGTTATTTACTATTACCTTATAACGTATAACGTTGTATACAGTTACCATATAACGTATAACGTTATGTAGCATTACCATACAACGTATAACGTTATGTAGCATTACCATATAATGTATAACGTTATGTAGCATTACCATATAACGTATAACGTTATGTAGCATTACCATATAACGTATAACGTTATGTAACATTACGTTATAACGTATAAACGTTATATACTGTTACCATATAACGTATAACGTTATGTAGCATTACCATATAACGTGTAACGTTATTTACTATTACCTTATAACGTATAACGTTCTATACTGTTACCATATAACGTATAACGTTATGTAGCATTACCATATAATGTATAACGTTATGTAGCATTACCATATAACGTATAACGTTATGTAATATTACCATATAACGTATAACGTTATGTAGCATTACCATATAACGTATAACGTTATGTAGCATTACCATATAACGTATAACGTTATGTAGCGTTACCATATAACGTATAACGTTATGTAGCATTACCACATAACGTGTAACGTTATTTACTATTACCTTATAACGTATAACGTTGTATACTGTTACCATATAACGTATAACGTTATGTAGCTTTACCATATAATGTATAACGTTATGTAGCATTACCATATAACGTATAACGTTATGTAGCATTACCATATAATGTATAACGTTATGTATCATTACCATATAACGTATAACGTTATGTAGCATTACCATATAACGTATAACGTTATGTAGCGTTACCATATAAACGTATAACGTTATGTAGCATTACCACATAACGTGTAACGTTATTTACTATTACCTTATAACGTATAACGTTGTATACTGTTACCATATAACGTATAAACGTTATGTAGCTTTACCATATAATGTATAACGTTATGTAGCATTACCATATAAACGTATAACGTTATGTAGCAGTACCATATAACGTATAACGTTATGTAACATTACGTTATAACGTATAACGTTATATACTGTTACCATATAACGTATAACGTTATGTAGCATTACCATATAACGTATAACGTTATATACTGTTACCATATAACGTATAACGTTATGTAGCATTACCTTATAACGTATAACGTTATGTAGCATTACCATATAACGTATAACGTTATATACTGTTACCATATAACGTATAACGTTATGTAGCATTACCATATAACGTATAACGTTATGTAGCATTACCATATAACGTATAACGTTATATACTGTTACCATATAACGTATAACGTTATGTAGCATTACCATATAACGTATAACGTTATGTAGCATTACCATATAAACGTATAACGTTATGTAGCATTACCATATATAACCGTAGAACGTTATGTAGCATTACCATATAATGTATAACGTTATGTAGCATTACCATATAACGTATAGCGTTATGTAGCATTACCATATAACGTATAACGTTATGTAGCATTACCATATAACGTATAACGTTATGTAGCATTACCACATAACGTGTAACGTTATGTAGCATAACCATATAACGTATAACGTTATATACTGTTACCATATAACCTATAACGTTATGTAGCATTACCATATAACGTATAACGTTATATACTGTTACCATATAACCTATAACGTTATGTAGCTTACCATATAACGTATAACGTTATGTTGCATTACCATATAACGTATAACGTTATGTAGCATTACCATATAACGTATAACGTTATGTAGCATTACCATATAATGTATAACGTTATGTAGCATTACCTTATAACGTATAACGTTATGTAGCATTACGATATAACGTATAACGTTATGTAGCATTACCATATAACGTATAACGTTATATCCTGTTACATTATAACGTATAACGTTATGTAGCATTACCATATTACATATAACGTTATGTAGCATTACCATGTAACGTATAGCGTTATGTAGCATTACCATATAACGTATAACGTTATGTAGCATTACCATATAACGTATAACGTTATGTAGCATTACCATATAACGTATAACGTTATGTAGCTTTACATATAACGTGTAACGTTATTTCCTATTACCTTATAACGTATAACGTTGTATACTGTTACCATATAACGTATAACGTTATGTAGCATTTCCATATAATGTATAACGTTATGTAGCATTACCATATAACGTATAACGTTATGTAGCATTACCATATAACGTATAACGTTATGTAGCATTACCATATAACGTATAACGATATGTAGCATTACCATATAACGTGTAACGTTATTTACTATTACCTTATAACGTATAACGTTCTATACTGTTACCATATAACGTATAACGTTATGTAGCATTACCATATAATGTATAACGTTATGTAGCATTACCATATAACGTATAACGTTATGTATTATTACCATATAACGTATAACGTTATGTAGCATTACCATATAACGTATAACGTTATGTAGCATTACCATATAACGTATAACGTTATGTAGCATTACCGTATAACGTGTAACGTTATTTACTATTACCTTATAACGTATAACGTTGTATACTGTTACCATATAACGTATAACGTTATGTAGCATTACCATATAACGTATAACGTTATGTAGCATTACCATATAACGTATAACGTTATGTAGCAATTACCACATAACGTGTAACGTTATGTAGCATAAACCATATAACGTATAACGTTATATACTGTTACCATATAACCTATAACGTTATGTAGCATTACCATATAACGTATAACGTTATATACTGTTACCATATAACCTATAACGTTATGTAGCACTACCATATAACGTATAACGTTATGTAGCGTTACTATATAACGTATAACGTTATGTAGCATTACCATATAACGTATAACGTTATGTAGCATTACCATATAACGTATAACGTTATGTAGCATTACCGTATAACGTGTAACGTTATTTACTATTACCTTATAACGTATAACGTTGTATACTGTTACCATATAACGTATAACGTTATGTAGCTTTACCATATAATGTATAACGTTATGTAGCATTACCATATAACGTATAACGTTATGTAGCAGTACCATATAACGTATAACGTTATGTAACATTACGTTATAACGTATAACGTTATATACTGTTACCATATAACGTATAACGTTATGTAGCATTACCATATAACGTATAACGTTATATACTGTTACCATATAACGTATAACGTTATGTAGCATTACCTTATAACGTATAACGTTATGTAGCATTACCATATAACGTATAACGTTATATACTGTTACCATATAACGTATAACGTTATGTAGCATTACCATATAACGTATAACGTTATGAAGCATTACCATATACGTATAACGTTATATACTGTTACCATATAACGTATAACGTTATGTAGCATTACCATATAACGTAACGTTATGTAGCATACCATATAACGTATAACGTTATGTAGCATTACCATATAACGTATAACGTTATGTAGCATTACCATATAATGTATAACGTTATGTAGCATTACCATATAACGTATAGCGTTATGTAGCATTACCATATAACGTATAACGTTATGTAGCATTACCATATAACGTATAACAGTTATGTAG